>CM055061.1:2955650-3310333 GCA_029204045.2 Tillandsia leiboldiana
GCCTAAGCCTGTTCTTGTTTGATTTGGGTTGTAGTTCTAGTCTTTCGTGTTCCCGGACCTTCATTTCAGTGGTAGATGTTCTCCTGTTTGGCCGTTGAGTCAGCTATTCGCAGTGATGCGATGTCGGCCTGTTGAGCAGTTGTTCGCAGTAGATGCGACGTTTGGCCTGTTTGGCCTGTTGAGACAGTTCTCTCGCAGTGGATGCTACTTGGTGCCATGAGTTGGCAGATGTGATCTAGAGGTTGTTTTCTGATTTAGTGGTGAAGGTGGTTCTCCCACTTAGCCTTTGGGATCTTGGGTTCTGGCAGATCGAGTCGTGGAGGTTTCCCGACTCAGCCATGGTCGTGCATTTTATCAGATTGAGTCGTTGAGGGTTCTCCGACATAGCTGTGAGAGTGTGTTGGGCTATTCCTGTTTGAGTCGAGGTTCTTTTTCCGACCGAGTTGTGCTTTGAGCTTGGAGTACCGATCTGTTTGATCGTGGATCATAGCCTGCATGGCCACATTTGGCTTGACAGAGATACTTACAGAGATACTTGAGATGGTTACTTTTTACTCGAGCGGTCGCTCCCCTCTGTGCCACTCCGGAGTAGGCGAGACCCGGGTTGTTATACCGGCGTGAGATTGAGCTTTTCTATCGCGACTTGTCGTTGCATTTGTCCCTCTGGCTGTGCTGGTGTTGGCAGTCCCTACGTAAGTCCGCTCCTCCGGACGTGGCAGTAGATCCGCTCCTCCGGACGTAACGGCAGAGTCCTAGGTAGTCGCCTCCTCAGGACGTACGCAGTAGGTTGGCGCAGGCTTATGGACCCGATGAGGCAGTCATTCAGATTGGTGATCAGAGATGAGAGTTAGTTGTGGCATCATGTTCTTTCTGTCCCACCTTTGAGCATCTAGATAGAGGCATAGTAGCTGTAGAGTTTACTTTTCCCCCAGCTTTCCTTACACACTGCTTTTGTTACTTTATGCCTCTAGTGGACTTAGTGGCAGACCGTCGGCTTGTTGGCGGCACCCACTGAGAACTACTTGGGACGTAGTTCTCACACCCGTCGTGTGTCTTTTCCCACAGGAACTTCTACTCCGTTCCTGTTGTTCCTGTTGCGATCCTTCTGACCGAGGTGAGGGAGTCGCGAGCTAGTTCCCTACCCGTCGTTGGAGTGTAGCGGTACCCCTTTCAGAGGAGAGCTTCAGTAGATTAGTTATTTTATTTCCCTCCTTTGAGAGACTGTTGTAGGAGGATTGTTATGTATTGAGAGCCTGTACACTATGTTTTATTGGAGATACCTCCGGTTGAGTTCTGAGTTTGTATATGAGTTCTGTATGATTATCATTTTTGGAGACGGACATTGTGTGTTTATTTCCAGTTTGTACAGTGATTGATTTAGTTATACAGCAGATTTTTTATTATAGCTCTGATATCTGTTTAGCTGTAGTACTTTTCTTGCAGGTAGGACGCTTCGCCTATGCGGGTTTGGCATAGGTGGCGGATCTGTTGGCGAGCCCGGTCGCAGTTTCGACCCCGGGCGTGACAGATTAGAGTGGTATCAGAGCCTAGGTTGTAGGTCATTGAGGACTTAGAAACCCTAGGCTTGGGTTGGACATTAGGATGACTACGTGAGAGTCGTGACTTTTAGCGAGAGTCCTGATCGAGTTTTGTACCTCTCCCAAGAGACGGGATGAGTGATTGGCATGTTTATGCTCCTAAGCGATTATGTTGGCTGCAGACAACATAATGTTGGAATTGATAACATCCTTAGACTTTCGCTGGATTGGGTCGTATGATTGTTGTGTCCTGATGTTTTATTGTGCAGTGGACCTACGATGCTTGTGAGACGTCGTGCAGTGAAATGCGCTTCCGCATCTGATTAGTAATAACCCGAGCACGGGAGCAGAGCTATCAGAGCAGAGCGAGACCCAAGAGTTATGGATCCAGATGGCACAGATGTCGGAGGCTGTCCGATGCCAGGAAGAAGCCATGGAACGTTTGATGCGCTTGTTGGAGCGAGAGCATAGCTATTTGCAGTACCGCTTGAGTGTCCTCCAGTACTTTCTTCCTATGCAGTGGTATCTTCATTGTACCAGTGGCGCCGATGAGCGAGCAGCCCCCTCCGTGCCGACGAGCAGTGCCGAGGCACCGAGGCAGGGTGGATAGTGGATAGTAGCTGAGCTTCGGGACGTCATTGATCGATGGAGCCAGTCCCGGCAGTTGAACCATCCCGATTCACAGGTTTGAGTTGGAGCCTTTGTAGGCAGAATTGGGGTTGGTGGTGATGGAGAGACTATCTGAGAGCCTTCATGTGCTAGGGAGTTTTATGCAGTTGTTGAACTGCACGCTCCAGGTTTCGAGGGATGAGGCGCATAGGATATGTTTGACGGGAATGGTTTGCGCTAGGATACCTTTCAGTGTAGTTGGTCCCTCCGTCTTGGATTATTGACGCTTCGATGGGTAGGCTTGTGTGTGGAGCGTGGCGTTGCAGTCCCTTTGGATGGGATCGGCCGCCAGGGCGAGTGCTGGATATCGGCGCTTGGCGTCGGGTGATGGAGGACAGACCGACGGTAGCGGCATTTCTGATCTCTTTACCTGGATAGCGAATTTCGAGATGCCAGAGATCGGGTGGACCCCGACGGCAGCATCAGCATCTATTTCAGAGTAGCGCAGCGGTAGCGTGGTTTTGTTATCTGCGGAGGACTTGACCTTCTGCGGGGCAGACGAGAAGAGATTTGGTTGTTGAGGTCGTTAGAGCACACTGTTATAGCGACAGTGTGAGAGGTGCTTACGGCGGCACCGGGACCCAAAGATATCTCTGTTGCCACGAGATTCCGGTGTGATTTCACCTGAGCTGTTGATAATGCCGCCGTTAGGGAGATAGATTTGGTTGGCGTGGTTCGGGGAACCGCGCCACCCTCGACAGCACCTCATTGGATATTGCCAGTAGAGCTGTGAGAGCTATGGCGCAGTTGCAGGATCTGATGGATCGAGGGGTCTGTTTGACCTAGTGCCACGCCGTTGATATACGGTGTGATGCCACATCGTTGATACACGACTGGAGGGCCCTTTTATGGTTCGTGTGTAGACAGGTCCGAGTATTATTCTGGACCTTTTGTTGGAGTCATACTCCGGCAGTTTTGTATGGTGCGGGTACCTACTTGGAATCAGACAGCCGAAGACCTTGCCTAGATGGCGTTCAGGACGGTAGGCATCTGAGCTCTTAGTGAGGCCAATTGGATTGATTAACGCCCTGCCACTCTTTGGGTTTGAGGAATGGTGCTCAGCTGTACTTGATTGCATTAGTAATAAGATCCTCCAGGGATATTATGATCTACTCCCAAGCGATTGGAGCGTTGGGCACTGTGTGGAGCTGTGGGATGTGTTATACCATGCTGTTTGGGTGAAGCTGTATGCCAGTTATTGAGATACAAGTTTAGCTTTAGAAGCTTACCTTCTTGGGTCACCATGTGTTAGCCGTAGGAGCGGCGGTGAATTCCGCCAATGTGGATGCTATTTGAGTTTGGCTGAGATCAACATTTATTGTTGAGGTGAGGAGCTTGTTTTGGATTTGGCAGTGCCAGGAGAGTATGGCGAATGGATGATGAGACTGGTACTAGCGCCGATTTTAAGCATCGCCAGTGATGGGAGATGGATTTGCGTGTCACAGTGATGCCTCCCATAGTGGCTTTGGGAGTTACAGTAGATTTTTGTTGAGGAGCAGGGCTCGTGGTTGTGTCCCTGAGGGTCCCTTTGACGGTACACTGCGGTGAAGCAGTCCCTGCGGATGGTCAGGATCCTAGAGTGATTGAGCGAGGACCCTAGCCGATTAGGGCTTCTCTTCTTTGGATGACCGTATGGGTATGTCTCGGATCGCCTGGTTGAGCTGGCACCAGGGAGCGGTGTTGGTGCGTGCTACATTGGTTGTTCTCTTTTTTCCCCCAGCCTTATGTTGGCGTGCGTGATGGTCCTTCCACGTCTCAGCAGGAGTGTTAGGCTTGTGGATTCCTCGCCCGTGATGGACTCGTTTTCCTTTGAGATCTGTGAGTACTTGTGGTACGAGGGACGCCCGTTGCGAATTCTGGCTCGTGAGATGAGAGAATTATGCAATTTGGGCCATGCCGTACCGGTTTGTTGTTGTTGTTGTGGAGTAATCACGGGGAGTGACAGGTGACTTGCGAGCTGGAGACGGCAGTGTTATGTACCTACCCTTGTTTTTTGTGGCACCTTTTGGGTTGAGCTAGTTTCGAGGACGAAACTTTCTTTTAGTGGGGGAGGATGTGGGTGACCAGATCTCCGTAGGGCTTCTACAGTGCGATTAGCAGCTTCTGGAGGCCTATGTGGCATGTCTCGGGGTGTTTCTGCACCAATTTGGACTCAAGTGATGGACTTCGGGTGTATAATGGATCACGTGAGTTGATCGGAGGACCCCGTCGGATGTTTTGATGTGGTTTCGCGCGAAATGGTTATTAAAATTGGACTCAGCGCGAAATTTGAGTAAAGAACCACTTCTCCGGGAATTTTCGGCAAATTCTAGAAGAGGGAATTTGACAAATCGGACTTCGGATTTGGATTCAGCGCGCGAAAACGGTCAGATGGACTATTTATTTTGTATTTTTCGGAGTCCGGATGCGAAAACACGCATTTCGAGGATTTTGGTACTGTCCGGCGCCGGAGGGGCGCCGGCGGCGGCGGCGTGGCGGCGGAGCGCGGCGGCTGGCGGCGGCGGAGGCGCGCGGTCCACCGCGGAGGCGTGCACCCGGGCGGAGGACGCGTGGCGCCTTCAGGTGGCCGGCGCAGTGGGCGCGGTCCACGGAAGAGGCGCGGTGTGCACGGTGGACCGGAGCGGGACACGTGCGTGATGGCATTGGTTGGTGCACCGAGCGCGCGGTCCAGCAGCGGCAGGGTCTGCCTCGGGAATGCGTGCCGGCACGGGGCCGCGGGCGGCGCGGCCGCGCACGTGGGCGCACGTGGCGCGGCGTGGGCGCGGTCGAGGCGTCGTGGGGGCGCCACTTGGGTCCCGTGGTTGGTCGGGCGCACCGGTGCACGACCTCTGTCGCGACACGTGGCGTCCCGTGGTCGTCGCGGTGCGTGCGCCGGGTGCGGGTGAGCAGGACTGGGACGCGTGGCGGGCCTAGGGGATTCGGGCGTGAACAGTAACGGGGCCCGGCCCGTTACTGTAGCAGCCCGGAATGCCAAGCGCCCGAAATCTTTGGGCACAAAAGTCCAAAATTCAGATTTTTCGGGCTGGGCCTATAAATAGCTGTCTTGTGGGGGAGTTTTGCCCCCCTTTCCCGAGCTCCCCTGCCCATGACCCCTTTAGCAAAGTTGGAGATCTTCATCTTGCGCATCTTCTGGCTGAGGCCCGGATTTTTTGGAAGCCGCGGCGTCGACGACTTCGGCATCGGAGCGCAGTGTGGCGATTTTTCATCGGAGGCCCGTTATCGTCGCAGTTTGATCTGAGAGGTCTACAGAGCTACTCCGTCAGTATTTTTGGACGATTTCTGTGGCGTTGGAATCACGAGAGGTACGTCTTCGACTTTCGTGTTGATCATCTTGCTGGATTCAGAGTTTATGGCACGGTTTTCGAGGCATTTCTAAGCCGCTGTTTTCTGGTGGAGTTTTTGGACAGCGGCCACTTGCCGGAATTTTATCTCCGCAACCGAGTGTCGGATCGAGACGAGCCTATACACTTTTTGGATCTACTCGTCGCAAGGGTTATCATTGTATTTTTTTCGGGATTTTTCTGAGACTTGCCCGAAGGTATACTATTCCCCTTTTATCTGTGTTTGAGTTTACAGTTGTGTGGTTGTGAGTGTTTGCGCACCTGTACTGTGGAATTTGTAACTTGGCCTACGGGCTCGGATTTGGGCGTGCAGGTACCCGTTTCGAAGGTCTCGACGAGACGCTCGCGGTGATATTTTATCGGAATTTTCAGGGCACTTTCTGCAGGTGGGAATTTCAGATCTTCAGGACTGTCTTCTGCAGATTTTTGTACTTGGTTATTTTGTGGAATAAAGTGTAACCTTGGACCTTTGTTGTACCCGGAGTATTTGCGGATGTTTGTGAAACCCGTTGGGTTGAGGATTAGTGGAGGTTGTTGCTTCTGGTGTTTTCAAGCTGTGGAACTCCGGACAGTTAGCATTTTCAGGTGGGTGGCCTTGTCTTCACGACCTATGGACTGTGCATTAATTCTATCTGTGTAGGGACTTGCATGTTATAGATGTGTTTTATATAGCATGCTAGATTATAGGAATTGATGTTCCTGATGTTGATAGATCATCATGTATTTATTGTCCTTCCCTACAAGCTGTTGATTATTGTTATCTTGGAATTTGACCTAGCACCCCTGTCATATGATTGCATGTGTAACCAGACTGGTAGAAACCCTCACTTGGGCTAGGGTTATTTCTGCTTTAGACATCCACACTTCTATCTTTCCTGGACATAGTGTTCTTCCTCGCCCGGGTAGTGGGCCGAGTGGTCAGGAGTTATCTTTTAGTGTGGGATGCATGTTACACTCGTGCTTGGGAGCAGAGTGGCGTCTGGTAGATGTAGTTGGTTGTTCATCTGTGGCGGGAGCCGTTTGGGTAGACGGCGGTCCCGAGATGTTTTATTTTTCTTGTTTTATCTGTCGCCGCTGTGCTAGTGGCAGCGGTAGATCAGTGTTAGCAGAACCTTAAACCCAGAACCTTTTGGGGCACACATATGATTTTTGTCAACCAAATATTTTCTTCCAAGCATCGTAGGGTCGCCTGAGTCTGTTCCTGTTTGATTGGACGAAGGCATTAGCCCTTCGAGGCTTAGATATAAAACTTAGTTTCAACTGTTTTCCTAAGCAGAACTAAAAATCATTAAATATGGATTTCTTACAGATCAGATGGCTTCAGTAGAATGTCACAGTTTTTCCTATAAATTAACCACCGAGATGATTCGAGTGGTCTGGGTTCTAAGGTCTGCCTTTTCTTGGGACGAGAACAACGAGAGGCTATGCCTAGAGCCTGTTCTTGTTTGATTTGGGTTGTAGGTTCTAGTCTTTCGGTGTTCCCGAACCCTTCATTGGGTCAGTGGTTGAGATGTTCGGCCTGTTTGGCCTGTTGAGTCAGCTATTCGCAGTGGATGCGATGTCGGCCTGTTGAGGCAGTTGTTCGCAGTAGATGCGACGTTTGGCCTGTTTGGCCTGTTGAGACAGTTTCTCGCAGTGGATGCGACTTGGTGCCATGAGTTGGCAGAGTGTGATCTAGAGGTTGTTTCTCTGATTTAGTGGTGGAGGTGGTTCTCCCACTTAGCCTTGAGGATCTTGGGGTTCTGGCAGATCGAGTCGTGGAGGTTTCCCGACTCAGCCATGGTCGTGCATTTATCAGATTGAGTCGTTGAGGGTTCTCCGACATAGCTTGAGAGTGTGTTGGGCTATTCCTGTTCGAGTCGAGGTTCTTTTCCGACCGAGTTGCGCTTTGAGCTTGGAGTTACCGATCTGTTTGATCGTGGATCATAGCCTGCATGAGCCACATTTGGCTTGACAGAGATACTTTACAGAGATACTTGAGATGGGTTACTTTTTACTCGAGCGGGTCGCTCCCCTCGAGTGCCACTCCGGAGTAGGCGAGACCGGGTTGTTATACCGGCGTGAGATTGAGCTTCTCTATCGCGACTTGTCGTTGCATTTGTCCCTCTGGCTGTGCTGGTGTTGGCAGTCATGGACGCCCTACGTAAGTCCGCTCCTCCGGGACGTAACGGCAGTAGATCCTACGTAAGTCCGCTCCTCCGGGACGTAACGGCAGTAGATCCTACGTAAGTCCGCTCCTCAGGGACGTAACGGCAGTAGGTTGGCGCAGGCTTGACTGGACCCGAGGAGGCAGTCAGTTCAGATTGAGTGATCAGAGATGAGTGTTAGTTGTGGCATCATGTTCTTTCTGTCCCACTCTTTGAGCATCTAGATAGAGGCATAGTAGTTGTAGAGTTTACTTTTCCCAGCTTTCCTTTCAGCACTGCTTTTGTTACTTTATGCCTCTAGTGGACTTAGTGGGCAGACCGTCGGGCTTGTTGGCGGCACCCACTGAGAACTACTTGGGACGTAGTTCTCACACCCGTCGTGGTGTCTTTTCCCACAGGAACTTCTACTCCAGTTCCTGTTGTTCCTGTTGCTGATCCTTCTGACCGAGGCGAGGGAGTCGCGAGCTAGTTCCCTACCCGTCGTTGGAGTGTAGCGGTACCCCTTCAGAGGAGAGCTTCAGTAGATTAGTTATTTTATTTTCCTCCTTTGAGAGACTGTTGTAGTGAGGATTGTTATGTATTGAGAGCCTGTACACTGATGTATTTATTGGAGTTACCTCCCGGTTGAGTCCTGAGTTTGTATATGAGGATTCTGCATGATTATCATTTTTGGGAGACGGACATTGTTGTGTTATTTCCAGTTGTACAGTGATTGATTTAGTTATACATCAGATTTTTATTTATAGCTCTGATATCTGTTTAGCTGTAGTACTTTTCTTGCAGGTAGGACGCTTCACCTATGCGGGTTTGGCATAGGTGGCGGATCTGTTGGCGAGCCGGGTCGCAGTTTCGACCCCGGGGCGTGACAATCCATCCGAGCGTTCAAACTGTTAGAAATATACAATCAATTCACTTAAAGCGTACAAATACAGTACCACCCACGGGTCTCGATTGTGATTTGGTCTAACCAAAATCTCACGCCACCTTGAACGTGACTTCGCCGAACTTAACCTTTCGCTATAAGATAGTGTTGGTGTAAATACACAAAATAGAGGTTAGACTACAATAAAATATGAAAAGTGTCAACGAGTCGATCAAACCGAGGCACGGATATCTCGCTCTCTTTAAGGAAATTCAAGCCCTCTGCGGTAGGCAAAGCCTTCGAACCGATGCAGCAGAACACTGTCTTGTCCCCTCCAGGATACAACGGCTCGACCCTCGTCGTATGGCTTCACCAACTCTGCACAAGTAGATGAGCCCAAAACTCCACAAAAAAGAATATCTTTTCTTTGATGTCTTGCTCTCTCAAGTAGTATAGTTTTTTAGTCTTTTTTTGATCTTTTGTTGGTGTGTCTTAAGAGAGTAGACAAGCTCTCTTTATATAGGCTTGTAAAGCCTATAGGTTACAGCATAATTAACATAGTTGAAAGGTTAAAGTAATATTAAGTAGTATACGTTAGTTCTTTAATTTGTAAGTTCAAAACTTAACTTGAAAAGCTATCATGAATGCAAGAGTAAATCACTAGTTGCATAGGTTAAATGAAATTAATAATTCATTTAATAATAAAATGTTACAACATTCCCCCACTCATTTTATTATTAAAGAGAGTTCGACGGTCAAAGAGGGATCATTATACATAAAGAAAGTGTGCTCTGCATTGAAACTTCACTTAGTGAAACAATGATCTCTACTCCAGAGCCAGAGTGGTCTCAGACTTGGACTTTGGTTGTTTAAGGGAAATAGAGTGTCACTGCTCACATATAACAATCCAAGTGTTAACATGAGCTTTACTAGCTATCACATTACGGCCTTGTGCTTATCCTGGTTTTCATGAGCATTTTTGAGAAAAAGCCTATTCTCATAGAAAGCGGGCCCCACTTCCATGCTCACATAGGTGAAATCCGTCAAGGGTGCTCCTGTAATTCTGACACCCTACTCATAAGAGACAGGGACTTCATTAAGAGTGTTATAACTCAACCCTCATTCCATTACAGGATGAATGCACTCACATCATAGGGATAGGTAAATATTAGATCATGTAGATCTATATGTTGTGCATTCTTTACGACCACCATATGATTTGTTTTTCCCATTGAACCCGACTTTCAGGATCTCTGATCATCAGGTTGGGTATCCTCATACGTGGTTCATGATGTTATAGGCTTTAACCCTATCCCCCTCGATGTACTCCAGATCCTTTCTCTTCCCAAGGCCTTGGTTAATAGATCTGCTAGATTATCAATAGATTTTATATAATCTATATTGATAATACCATTGTTCATATATGATCTCACAGTACTGTATTTTCTTCTTACGGATCTGGATTTATCGTTATAATAACAGTTTCTTACTCTACCAATAGCAGCAGTGCTATCACAGTGTATCAACACAGATGGAACTATTTTTCCAGAAATGGAATCTCAGACAATAAGTCTCTCAACCAACTAGCTTCCTCGCTAGCTGAAGCTAAAGCAATAAGCTCGGCTTCCATGGTTGAATTAGCAATGATAGTTGTTTTTTAGATTTCCAACATATAGCACCACCTGCTAAAGTAAAAATATAACCAGTGGTAGAGAGAGAATCGCCTGATAAGGTGTTCCAATCAGCATCACTATAACCTTCAATCACAGTAGGATACTTCCCATAAAACAAGCCATAAGTTTTGGTACCAATGAGAAATCTCATCACACGTTCCATGGCATGCCAATGCTCTGTACCCTGCTTGCTTGTAAATCTACTAAGTATCCCTACTGCATATGCAATATCAGGTCTAGTGCAATCAGTCGCAAACCGCAAGCTTCCAATCATACTAGCATATTCCTTTTGATTTATAATTTTATTTTCACTTTTAACCGAAAATAAGTGAACACTTGACTCAAAAGGTGTAGTCACATGCTTGCAATTAAGAAAGTTGTACTTTCTTAAAATTTTCTCAACATAATACGACTGATCAAGAAAAATACCATTTGGTATTTTGGTAATTTTCATACACAAAATGAAGTTAGCCTCACCAAGATCTTTCATTTCAAAATAATGATTTAGTATAATTTTTGTCTCATTAATAACATTTAAGTTAGAGCCAAAAATTAGCAAATCATCCACATAAAGGCTAACAACTACATGCAACTTTTCAAAAATTTTATAGTAGATGCACTTATCACACTCGTTTGATTGAAAGCCATTCTCAATCATGCAAGAATCAAATTTTTCATGCCACTATCTGGGTACCTGCTTTAAGCCATAAAGGGATTTATTTAACTTGCACTCTTTATTTTCTTGTCCAGGCTCTATGAACCCCTCAGGTTGGTCCATATAAATTTTCTCATCTAGGTCACCATTTAGAAAGGCGATTTTTATATCCATCTGATGAATATGTAAATCGTATATTACTGCGATAGCAATGAGAACTCTGATGGATGTCACTCTAGTAACCGGAGAAAATGTATCAAAGAAGTCTAGATCTTCATTTTGTTTATAACCTTTTGCGACAAGTCTCGCTTTATACTTGTCTACACTCCCATCCGGTCTCAATTTCTTTCTGAGGATCCATTTACAACCAATTATTGTACAGCCTGGAGGTAAATCCACTAATTTCCAAGTTTTATTAGAAATTAGAGATTCCATCTCATCAGTTACAGCCTCTTTCCAAAAAATAGCGTCATTTGAAAATAAAACTTCTTGTAAAGAAAATGAGTTTTCTTCAATATTAAGAATAACATAATCAGGGCCAAAATCTTTTTCTTTTCTATTTCTTTTACTCTTTTTAGGTTCAATAACATATTGTTTTTGGTTTTGCGAAAGAGAGTTTGAAGAGTTTGGTTTGTTCGAAGTACTTTTAAATTCTTGGCCCCCACTATTTTTCGATTTTAAAGGAAACTTATCTTCATGAAAAATAGCATCTCCTGATTCAAAAATCACATTATTTTCAATGTCTAAAAATCTATAGGCTGAACTATTCAAGGCATATCCAAGAAATATACAAATGGTAGCTCTAACACCCAATTTGGGTCTTTTAGGGTCTGATAGCCTCACATAAGCTAGACAACCCCACACTTTAAGATATCCCAAATTTGACTTATACCCTTTCCACAACTCAAAAGGTGTCATTTTAGACTTCTTATGTGGCACGCGATTCAAGACATAACTTGCAGTTAAAATGGCCTCACCCCAAAGATTTAAGGGTACACGAGTGTCAACTATCATAGCATTTGTTAGCTCAATAAGTGTTATATTTTTTCTCTCAGCCACTCCATTAGAAGCAGGCGAATATGGAGCTGTAGTCTCATGGATAATTCATAAAGACTGAACAAAAGAATTGAATCCCGTAGATTCATACTCACGACCTCGATCACTTCTAATTCTTTTAATCTTTTTACCGAATTGATTTTCTACTTCATGGAGAAAATATTTAAATCTGTCAAAAGCATCACTTTTATTTTTTAGTAAATATACATAAGTATATTTAGAAAAATCATCTATAAAAGTAATAAAATATCTATTTCCTCCACGAGTTAGAGTACCTTCAAATTCACAAATATCACTGTGAATTAACTCAGGTAATTCGGTACTTCGATCAACACTCTTATGAGGTCGTTTAGTGATTTTTGACTTACTACAAGTTTCACATTTGTTAAAATCACTACTCAGTCTGGGAATTAATCCTAAACTACTTATCAAGCTAACATATCTGCTATTAATATGACACAAACGAGCATGCCAAAAATTCACAGAAGAAAACATATAAGCAGAAGTAGATGATGCTTTATTCTCAATGTTTAATTTAAACATTCCATCGCATGCATAACCTTTACCCACAAACTTTTCATTCTTGGAAATAACATACTGATCAGACTCAATGATCTGTTTAAAGCCAGCTTTGTTAAGAAGAAAACTTGGCATCAAGTTTTCCTAATCAAAAGTGTATACAACACATCTTTTAACATGAGCACCTTTCCAGAAGAAAATTTTAACTCGACCTCGCCACTTCCTAAAACTTCAGAAGTATGTGAATCACCAAGCATGATACTTCTTGATTGTTCATAGGGAGTATAAACTTTAAACCAAGTTTTATCATGACAGACATGCCTATTGGCACCAGAGTCTGCCCATCATCCTTCAGCATTTTCAACTAGGCATATGTCTGTAATTATTGACACAAGTGGTTCCTCAGTAACGTTAGCTTGATATAAAGCTTTACGTTTTCGAAATTTGCAAATTCGAGCAATATGTCCACTTTTGCCAAAGACATAGCAAATTATAGAATTTTTCTCTTGAGAATGAGGTATTTGGTTATTTGAAGTTTTCTTAAATTGAGGTCTACCACTATTCTTTCTAATTTTCTTCTTAGGCTTCAAATATGTATTTCTAGAATGATTGTTATTAGGTAAAGAATGAGATGATACTAAGTTTATCTTAGTGTCGCTAGCATCATTTTCTTTTGCTTCAAGTGCATCTTGACCTTTTGCCTCCTCTTCCACGCGAATGCGTGCAATTAATATCTCAAGAGACATCTCCTTTTGTTTATGTCGAAAGGTCTTTTAGAATTCCCTCCATGATGGTGGTAACTTGTCGATGATCCCTAGCACGATCAAGTTGTCTCCGAACTTAACTCCTTCGGATTGAACTTCATGGGCGATCATCTGAAAATCTTGAACTTGTTCCACCACGAATTTTCCTTCGACCATTTGGTAGCGAAAGAAGCGACTAGCAACGTACTTCTTTACACCAGCTTGTTCTGTATCATACTTAAGCTGCAATGCCTTCCAAATCTTCTTTGCAGAGGAGTATGTATTTTCATAATAATCATAAAATTGGTCTGAAAGGCAGTTGAGAAGATAATACCGACAGTTATACTCATCCTTCTCGTATTTTTCAGTTTTTTCGTAGTATTCGTAAAGATCATCCTCCGTCATATTGTCGGTGTTAGTCTTCTTTGAATTTTTCTCCGTATAGACATATGCCACTTTAAGTAGATTGGGGTAAAATAACACTTTTCCTTTCTACCTCTTGAAGTGGACTCCTTTAAAGCGGAAGGGCTTGTTGAGATCCCCTGTAGTATCGTTGGACTTTTCATGTGTAGTCTCCATCTTTTGAATCTCCTTAAAATTGTTGGTGTAAATATACAAAATAGAGGTTAGACTACAATAAAATATGAAAAGTGTCAACGAGTCGATCAAGCCGAGGCACGGATATCTCGCTCTCTTTAAGGAGATTCAAGCCCTCTGCGGTAGGCAAAGCCTTCGAACCGATGCAGCAGAACACTGACTTGCCCCCTCCAGGATACAACGGCTCGACACTCGTCGTATGGCTTCACCAACTCTGCACAAGTAGATGAGCCCAAAACGTAAGTTTTTTAAAATGAAGAGTGCTTAGAATTTGTTTTGAAGTCCAAATAAGTTATTCAAGAATAACTTAATACAAAAATTTTCTAATGTGATAATAAGAAAAAAAATTAATTTTTGCTTATTGAAAGATTTTGACATCCATGATTTGTTACGATAGCATATCTTATTTACAAGATAATTTATCTCATCCAAGAAAATTTTGCTTGAATGCAGAATATAGGATCTAATTCTATATTTAATTTGATTATACTTTTCATCTACCAAATCACTACAACAAAATTATACTATAGCGACACTTGTAAGTATTTTTAAAATCTAAAAAATATGCCGCTAGCAAAAATACCGACACTTATAATTAGTGTCGTTATATGTGCAGTCGCTAAGGTGTATAGCGACACATTATTGTAATGTGTTCCAAAAATATGTCGCTATAATTTAATTTTGGATATAGATAAAATATAGATAAGACACTTGTACAAAAGTGTCACAAAGATGTATTGCTATAATCTAATTTTATTGTAGTGAATATACCAACTTCTCAAATAAATTATGTAGATATATCGAATTAAATATTCATGTATCCAAATAAAATCTTAATTAATTAAAACTAACCTGATATCACTGTCAAATAGAAAATAATTTCAAAATACTCTTACAATCTACATGGTCCATGAAAAAGATCAGAGGGAGAGAGAGAGAATTTAGTGCGAATGCAATGAAAATGTAACAAAATATTTATACATCCAAACAAGTCTTAATTAGAACCGACCTGATATCACTATGCATGTGATAGAAAATAGCTCAAAATCATTCTTACAATTTACATGGTCCATGCAATAGAGAGAGGTACAGAGAGATAGATAGATAGATAGAGCTAGAGAGAGAGAGAGAGAGAGAGAGAGAGAGAGAGAGAGAATCTGGTGTGGGTGTCGAGGTAGGTACGGAGGGGAAGATAAAGGCTGAGTTTCATGGCAATGCAGGGCAGGGAATTCTCCAGGACGACGACTGATTGGTGTGTTTTTATTTGGCCATGGCCACCTTTTCAGTTTTGTCTCTTCCCCACTGTTCCTTTCTTATTATTTATTTATTTATTTATTTATTTAATGCGTTTTTCTCCTGAGTTCTAATTAATTCTCTTTTTGTGTGGTCACTACATTGTGAAGAGTGTAGGCCGCATTTATGTTTCAGTAAGAGAGCAGCGTCGTACGTATTCGTGTCCAGCAAGCTTAAATTCAAATTATAACAATTCATGCAATTTAGCTACAAATCCAAGTGCGTGAATTATTGCTCTAACTTGTTACCAGTTCTTGTCCCCTGGGAAAATGCACGCGCTAATGTATTGATCTATACTTTATAAATTAGTCTGTGTGTAATTTTAGTATATATATTAATTGCAGAATATACCACACTACTTAATTTTGTAAGTTATTATTATTATTATTATTTTTTTTTTGTTTCGACAACAAATTGAATGGATAAATACTAATTGGGATGAGATTATGTAAAAGAGAAATCACATGAGACGCATCTCTTAAAGAGCGTTGTGTTCAGCTCGATAGCCTTAAATAATGTGTGCGTCTCATGTGGCGCATCTTATAGTCTTTTTTTTTTTTTTTTTTTTTCTGTAAATTATAGGTGCGATTTAATCTTTTTATGATTATAGGATTAGGATGGTTTAGTTGTAGCATTTATTAACTTAAACACACACTTATTAGGTTTTTCAAAATTAATTTTGAGGATTAAAATGGATCAAATTAAAGAAGGAATTAAGAAGTCTTCTATATATCTTTGCTTCATTAACTTCTTTACCGAATTAAAGCGAATTGGAAACAGAATATTATTAATATTATTTTTATTTTTGATTCTCATTTATTTTTTAATTCAGAACGAAGTCACCAAACTAATCCATTTGCATCCCTAACCTGGACAAAGATGTTCCCACCCCTAAACTGTAGACCATCGCCATGACTAACGGGGGCCCCACTTAAGCCCATCCATAAACTGACAAGTCAGCATGCTCAGTTTAATTACTGTCCCCTTGCTGGCACAGGACCCAGCATATGCTGCAACCTCCCTTTGGCCACTTCCATTTGGTGTTTTCTTATATACCAGAGAGAGAGAGAGGATGACCCACCAATGCATGAGAATTAAGCCAAACATTTCTTCTGAAATTATAGACTAGTACATGACATGAGAGAGAGAGAGAGAGAGAGAGATTGGGGACCCTTGCAGAGTACATGATATGAGAGAGAGAGAGAGAGAGAGAGAGAGAGAGAGAGAGAGTGGGGACCCTTGCATTGTAGCATGAGGATTATTTGAGCTATACAGTTTTTATAATTATTATTATTTTACTTTTTTTTTTGAGAAAATACAGCATGCTGCCGCTTCGTTCAAATGGAAATTGAATTTAGCTACAGAATAGAGGCAGCCAAGCCTTGGAACCAAGAGAAAGGGGAAAAGAAAGAAGGGAAAATAAAAAATAAAAAGTTAAAGGGGAGAAGAGGGGTTGAAAGGCTGAGACAGGAGTAGACCCCAGGCCCAGGCCTAGGTACAAAACCTTATATAATTATTATTACAGTTTTTATAATTATTATTATTTTTTTGGAGCGAAGAGATAGTAAATTATTTATTTTGTTTATTTACAAAATAAGTTGAATAAAAATATAAAATAATTATATTTTGAACTTAGAATATCAGATATCAGTCATCAAGCTATTAGCCCACTGCGCTAGGTATGATGGGTTATTTTTTTTTAACTTATAGAGATAGAGAGTATTTTGTGGGCAGTGTTGTAAAGTTCTAATCCATACAAAAACTTAAACCTGTAGATGGAGAAATTCTTTTATCTTATATACAAATCATTATTATAATTTTAATTTAATATGGAGTTAATATTATTAAGATGCCGGATTGGATGTTATAATTTGGTTAGATTTATAGTTGAATTCTAATTGGATTAAGATAAATATTTAAATGTTGAAGTTAAATTTATTAGTATTTAAATATTAAATAGAGTATAAATCTAATTGGATTACGATTTGAATAGTTTTTTATATAAGTTATAAATATAGTAAATATACTTTTATTTTTTTATAATAGTGGTATAGTTTAGTCGCATTTATATGATATGGCTAAGGATGCAAGAGGACGTGTGCAGCTTTTGTGGCCATGGGTTATTAGTATACCTTGTGTACGGGTGCATAGGATGAAAGAAAAGTCTTTTAGGTTTATAGAAGACGTAAGAATGAGCCAGAGACCGTTGACTATCTATTCTTAGGGTGCCAATTTTCTAGAAGTGTGCTACAGGGACTTCAACCAAACAAATCTGCGCTATTAGTATACAACACGTCTGAAAGGCTATGGAATACAAGCCGTCAGAGAGGTGGTGCTCTTGGTGGTAGAGAATTGTCGACAATCTCTACGGTGTGGTGGGTGATTTTGCTGGAGTGAAACAAGAGGATTTTTGACAATTTAAAAAAAAACCGCGGGGTGTCTGGTGTCGGAGATTCGGTCATGTAGGGACTTGTGGGACCAAATCGGTTTGTAGGAAGGGTTCTTTTTTTCTCTTTTTTTTTTTTTTGGAGGCCCAGTTGCCTCATATTATAGTCTAGTTCATCTTTTCTATGAATGAAGCGGTAGCATGTTATCTTTTTCTAAAAAAAAAAAGAGAATGATGAGAGATTCAAAAAGAGGGTTCAGATTGAAACTATTCTATGCAGAAAAGGAGTCAGATGTAAATTTTTTTTTTTGGATTAATGAATCTTATTTTACTTGTATATTTTTGTTTTCTGTTTGATTTTTCGTTCCTCTCTTGTGTGGCTGTGTCAGTTTTTGCTGAGGAGGTAGATTTATAATAAAAGTTCGATTTATAGTGAATCAAGTATCGGACCGACAACCGTCGGTGTCGAAACGAGTTGCAAATTTTCAAAATCTGAATTAGTAAGAGTACTAGATTCACAACAATGGAGAGGAAGATACAAGAAGATAAATGTGGATTAAGCAAGCCAAACATTTCCTCTGAATTCAAGTTGAGAGGAACAGGGCTAGTTGTTCAGTTGTTCTGTAATATACTCAGGGATATATTTATCTATGACTAAGGATCATGTTTCATGAAAAGCCTATTTGGTTTCTTCAGAATTATATAGTATCCAAGTATTTCTGTTTTCTTTTTTCAGAAAAAAACAGTTTTGATATTTACATAGAAATATTTGGATACTTTTAATTTTAGCATTTAAAATACAACAAAATTACCTTATAATAATGTAAATGAATTGTAAAAGGAAAAAAAAAGTGAGTTAATTAATTATCTCTATAATTTTTTTTTTTTGCTAATGTAATACTAGAATCCACCAGCCATATGCAACAGTACTATATTGATAGTGATATTACTCTGTACTTCTCTCTATTGCGTATTTTATTTACCTGGTGGTCCATCAAGTGAGAAGCGATACTGATTCCTCCGTCAGGTGTGAACAATGATGAGTGCCAGATTGGTTCAAACTCGCGTCCGATTTCGCTCGAAACTTTTTGATAGATCTAGTATTAAAAACAAGATTGAATTGAGCACTATGAGACTGTTGGCTTAAAGAGCCAGCATTCTGTACGACGGAAAGTTATGTTGGATCGAATCAGCCTCGAAATGACGTGAGGCTGATTAAGTCATGTCACAATCGAGATTTGTGGGCGCTGTATCTGTACACTTTAAGTAATTTAGTTGTGTATTTCTAATAACTTGAGCATTTGAAATTAATGATTAGAGCAAATAATTCGACAAGTGATATCAGAATCAGTAGTCACAGATTCTTGGTTTAAAGGAGTCAGTATCCTACCCTATGGCGGGAGTGCATGTTAGATTGAGTTATGTTCGAAGTGATGTAAGACTAATTAAGCTGAGCCACAATTAAAATCCGCGAGCACTTTGTCTGTATTCCGTGTCTATATGTATTTCAAGTAAATTGCTTATATTTTTGTTTAAGAGAAAAGTAATATGCTACCCGTTTCGTTTATTTTTAAAATAAATTTAGCTGAAAATGTGAAGCAACTAGGCTTCAAACTCGGGTCACAGGTATCAACCATCCAGCCCTTTGCCACTTGCACTAGGGACGGTTGATGTTTTTTCTCATAAGATAGTTAGGTCTCATAAGATGGTTAGGACTAAGGATCAGACAGAGACTTAATGTCTTATTAAATTATGTGAGATAATAGCTTACTTCTAATCGATTAAACTATCAAAAAAATGATTGATATTTTCACATTTTATATTCAACAACTTTAATTTGTTGCATGTAGGAAATATAAAAGTAATTTAGAAGCATCCATAAGTATCAGAACACATTCTTTTTAAATATTATTTTAAAATAAAATTATCATATAATTTTACGAGACATTTTTTTATATTACACGACGCGATAAAATTAATTTAAAATATATTTTATATAATATAAGTGTTAAAACAAAAGATATATATATATATATATATATATATATATATATATATATATATTTTATTTATTTATTTATTTTTGAGCCACAATAGAGAAGGAAATAATAATTTTATTTAAAAAAAAAAAATTGGATTGAGGGAAATGAAAAACAGGATAAAAATTTTTGGAAAATGCTACTTGTACATCCCATTTGGGGGTGTACATCGCACACCCCACCCATCCAACCCACCCTTAGATGGATGAGTGTAAGATGTACACCCCTTTTGGGGGTGTACATGTAGCGTTGCTCAAAATTTTTATAGAAACTGGCTCCAATGTGAGATGTTCTTATTCATGATTCATTATTATGTTTTGGGATTCGTACTAATTTACATAATGATACCTACGAAGAGAAGCGGATTGGGTGCAGGTGCTGTAGGACACAGTTTCGTACGACGCGATAAGCGAGTCGCTGCAGGGCGCTGTACACGTAGACCGCCGTAGTATGGCCAAGAAAGGAAAAAAAACCGGGCCGGGTTCTCCGGTCCCCGAGGAAGCAGCGACAAAGAGGGTGAGGTGTCCGAACCGGACCGTGGTGCGGGCCCCAGGTCACTCGGGTGCTTCGGGTGGGCCCAGCATCCGAGGCAAAAGATTCCGTGGGCCCCATAGTTATTGAAAATTTTTAAATTTAACATAAAATTATCAAAATATTTTTTTAAACTCAAATTTTATTAATAAACTCCAGGAGTTTAGAAATATTTGTAGGAATTTTTAAAAATCAATAAAAATATTATATTATTGAAGTTTTGAAACGTATATTAAATATTATTTCAAATTATTTTAAATATATTAGTAAATAATTTAAAAAATCAACTATTTAATTATTTCGAAAACTTCGCTATAGCTCCGGGAATAACGAGCGGGAAGGGACCGCGAACGAGTTCGGAATTGGACACGTGTCGTTCACTGAGGGGTTATGGGTCGGTGTGGGGAGGGGGCCCTGCTGATGTGGCAAGTTCAAGATATGCCACGTGTCGTCCAGATTCGGCGTTCACTTGTGTGTGTCCCTGGGCCTAAAGTTGCTAATGGGCCGAGTCTACAATCCTGAAATGTTTTTTGGTTCACATACTTGTATACATCTGGATCAGCTTTCACTGCAGAATTAAATTATGCAACAGAAAGAAGAGTTTAAACAAGATTAGACCTAGAAACAATTCAATTGAGCCATAATTCTGAATCTGCAGCAACTAATTTAGTCGAATTCGCCATATTACATGCTCAATTTTGTCGAGTTTTGCTCGCTACATTCTCTGCATCTCACAAACATTACACACAGTTATCCCGATCAAAGCAACATTCAAGAGATCCCCCCCCAATGTCTACTAAACACGCATTCGCTTTATATTCAAGCGAGAGCTGAAACACTTTTGAGAATTCTCTGATTAAGGATTCGTGAGTCGCGTCCATTAGCGTCGCATCGTCAATGTTCTTCACATCTGATTCTGTTTGCAGTAACTGTTTAAGACTACAGACCCCGCGATCCCGAATGCCGCACGGGACGATGTGCTGAAAGGGGGTTAGATCTGTGGTAACATTCAGTGCCAGGCCGTGATAAGTTAGCCATCGGGAGACACGGATCCCAATTGCAGCAACTTTTTGATTCCCTTGAATAATTTCAGGCAAATAAAGAGAATTGTTAAAATTCTAGAATAAAGTTTAGATGTTTTCTGGATGCGACTTCGAATTGAAAGAGAGTTTGTCAGAGAAGATACATAAGTTCAAGATATCTAAGTGAAGAAACTTATGTTGCAGCGGAAACGAACTTTAGTTTGGGTGAACTACAGCACGGTCCCCAACCCCCTTTTTCTCAGTTTGACACTTGACTTTTGATTTCATTACAATCCACTGCAAACTTACTGCTGCAACTAAGTTCCTTGAACATAATAGATAATGAGAAATCCAAAATCGATTAAATTATGTTGAACACATAGATTTATGTCCAGTTTGATAGAGTTATTTGATAAAGTGAGAAAGAATGTGAAAATGCGGAGGTAAAGGACTCAGATTGTACCGATCGAAAAGGTCGGGACTTGCGAGACCAAAATAATAGCAGGTAAAGACTTAGCAACTTGGTGCTAATTACTTGCTTTGGAGTTTCTTACAAGTTGCGTTTTAGGTTGTGCCATATTTTAAAATTTTCTAGGTGTGCCGATATGCCATTCATTACGAAGCAGATTATTGAAGCCACAAAAGTGCAATACAAGAGAGCAAGGACATACCAACCCAAGCTCCAGTTAAATCTTTGAGCCTCGATGCCTTGATAGAGAATGTCGACGTAAGCGCCCGAATAATCACTTCTTCAAGTGACCTAAGGTACCAATGTAGATCCATTTTGTGATACCGCAAATTGATAATAGGGTACATAACAAGCTAAGAGGGAAAAAGAAAAGAGAAGCCATAAGAAAAAGGCATCAGGAAAGCACCGAGGAACAGCAATGGGGAGATTCAAAGCTTAGTTTCTCTTTTCATGCAAATATACACATCAAATTCAACAAACAATCGCATCAAACTAATTTCAATTAATCTTTCTCTTCTTTTTTTACAAAGGGTATATATTTAAATAACCACATCAAAATAATAGGAAAGACATGTTTTAGTGGAAGAATTTGGATGCCCTTCAACAAACAACAGAAATAAATCAATTAACTGAAATAACCTAAATCAAAACAAGTAAAACTTGATGGGTTGTCAATCAAAATATAAAGTTGGGCAACCTATTCAAAATGGACGACAATACATAAACAAGCATTTGAATAACAAACCTGTCCAGGACCATGATACGTAACCTCACCGCCCCGTTCAGTGCGGTAAAGATCAAAGGGAGCGTTTTGTATATCAAAATTCAGGTACTTCTCCATACTAGCTGTACCTAGAGTATAAACAGGATGGTGTTGGAGAATGATCAAAGTGTCGGAATAGTCTTCATCTTTATCTATCATCATGTGTCTCTTTTTTACAACCGACTTTTGCCAAGACCAAGCATCGTTATAAGGAACAAGTTGTTTATAGAGATCAAAGCATTCACACCTGTTAAAGAACATAAAGATGATTCATCTTCCAATATAAAGTGAAATGGAGGTAGAAGTCGGTCTAAGAAAAGATCGAAAATGGTATTTGGATTGTGTTACTAACTAAAACTATTTGAAATTTTATTACTAAAATCAGAAACATGAAAATATCTTATTCTGTTTCTCCGTAACTTTATTGACACAACTTTTATTATGAATAATTGAAGGCATTCTCTAAGTAATCCATCAATAACAAAACCATCTTCACCAATGAATGAATAAGTTTATGTTTGAAGAAAAGGAAGCATAAGGTATCCTCAAATCATAACAGATGGTATAACTATCGGCCCGTAATACAGGCAATCAGAAAATCCATTTTAACCAAAATATAGAAAAATATAGCCAAAGACAATTCAATCATAGTCATTTTAGCTATTAAACAAAAAATTGCGAGTACTGATAAGAAAAGTTGTCTCTGCAGCCTAGCCTCCACAATACTAAACTATGGAAGTGAAACTTTGACTATACATTTAAAGGGCCCGTTGCTAAAAAAAACTCGATGAAAATATTATGAGCCCATCCACCAAAATTACACTAGAAGTGCCCGAGTAGTATCCTAACCAAAATAGCAGTTATTAGCTTCGAATGTTGTCAAACACCTTTTCATAACATCAATTAGTAACTCAATACGATTCGTTAAGATGAACATGCTAGAGCTGGATTTGGAATCTTCTCAATTTGTCCATGGTGTGTCAAAAAAAAAAAGGATTTTTGAAATTCATAGGTGATTTCACCCGATTCGATGACTTTACTCACTTTTTAGCGAATAAAACCATGCCAATTAACGGTTAATAACTATTTTAGTCACTACATTTAATAAAATTTTCAAATCAACTAAGTGTTCAAGTTCAAATAGAAAAAAAAATTGGTTTTGCTATCTAACTTTTTAATTTATTTGATTCACGCAAGCTACTGACTCTTTTAACTTTAAAATTTGATTATTATATTTTATCCAATTCGTGTAACTAAAACTTTATTAAAGTAAGTAATTAGCTTAAATTTTGCATCGAAACTGTTATCAAATGAATTAAATCAAACAAATTGAAAAGTTGGATGCTAAAATCAAAATTCTTGATTGCTAGGTAGTTAGATCAAAATGGAAAAAATTACTACCTCCTGTTTACATTGGAAACCCTAACGGGATTAAAGAGGTCACTGTTCTTCCTCTTGCTTACGTGCTTGTGGGTGAGAAATGGAGGGGCGAAGCACGGGGTTGCGGCGATCATTGATTCTTCATGCAGCTGAAATTAGGGTTCAAAAGTAAAATTAAGCTAAAAAAATGTGAAAAATTAGTAATTTTTCTACAGCGATTTGTGAATTCGAACACGTAAATTTCAGGGGAAAAAAGGAAAACTAAACCCATCAAATAAAATAACAAAAAAATAGGAAGAAAAATTGAGCAAAAAACGCAATTTAGAAATCGAATTGTTTCGGGGGGAGATTTGAGAAGAATCTACCTGAGATCAGAGACCGATTGGTTTGTAGCATTCGGTTTCAAAATTTATCCCCAAAAAAAAGAAGAGAGAGAAAGAGAGAGAGAGAGAGAGAGAGAGAGAGGGGTGGAGACGGGAGAGAAGGGTTTCGAGGGTTTGCACCTGGGATATTATTGCCTGCACCGGGTGTACAATTAGATGTTGTACCCGATGCAGTGCATATTGAGTCATTAGCAATTCAACCCGCATCCGCGGGTTCACCGCAAATTTACTAATACCCACTAATTATCTGTAAATTTGCGGGTGGGTATGAATATTAATTTTTTTTACCTGAAAAATTATGGAAAAAAGGGTGAGCACCTATTTAATTATAAATATTTTGAGCCATTCGCGGGTACCCATAGATATCCACATATATATTTTTAATTAAAAATATATATTATTTTTATTTACGTATTCTTAAAAAATTTTAATAATATATATTATTTTTATTTACGTATTTTTAAAAAATTCTAATCCTAATTTTTTCTGTTTTTTTTTTTTTTTTTCCTTGGTGGTCACCTCTCATAACGTCCCATTTCTCCTATCTATCTTTCTGTCCAGCCTACGTCGGGTCATAAAATACTCATTTATGATTTTTATGTGTGCATATAAAAAATATATAACTTTTCAAATTTTCTTGCTTTTTTCTCATTGTTAGTAAATAGGATTGCAGATGCAATCGATAATGGAGCACTCCAAATATATACAGTGAGTTCAAAAATTTTATATTTTATATTTTATGTTTGAAAATATAAGAACAAGAAAAGAAAAAAATCTTACGAATAAACCGCAAATCCGTCCATGGGTGGGTATGAATAAAAATATTGACTATTCAAAAATTTATAAATAAATTTTATCCATGCACGAATAATCCGCAGATATAATAATCCATCCGTGAATTATCTAACTAGTCCGTTTGCCAGGTATATAAGTAATGCTATTCTTAAAAACAAATATTTCAGTATACACAAAAGGAATCCTAACATATTAGTATAATTAGATGGAGACTTTTATATAATGAATATTAGGATAATTTTTTTTTTTTTTTTTTTTGTGGTAAGATAGCTTATCAGTGATGAATGAAATTATGTTGAGTTAATTTTATAAAATAATAAATAATATTAAAAAAAAAGTAACAGTCAAATTTAATATAAAATATAATTAAATAAAAATATTTTGTTATAAAAAATAATTTATTATAATATTTGATAAAAATAATTTATTATAAATTATAATTTAATAAAAATATTTTTTTTTTCAACTTCTACTTAAATTTAAATTTAATAAAAATAATTCATCATAATATTTAAGAATAATTTATTATAATATTTAAATAAAAATAATATGTATTAATATATATAATTACTAATTTTATAATAAAATAATATATTATCATATATAATAAATTATGTCTAAATTAATTAATTTTTAGAATAGTACTATTTCACCAAAATGATGGAATAATTTATTTCAAACTATTTTGGAATAACCGTGAAGAGCAAAATTTGATCAGAGATAAATTATTTCGAAGAAAATATATATCGTTGGATAGAAATAGCGAAATAAAATAGATTATTCCTCTTTTATTTCTCAACCAAACAATCTTAATAAAATAGTGTGTGGTTTTATTGTAGTGGGTGAAATAATATAATTAAAAAAATAAAAATAGTGAAAGAGATAAATTTAACATACAAAAATTTGATAATATCAGGTATTTATATATACACATATTAAGTAATGCTATACTTACCCACAAACATTATAACGCACACAAGAAGAATCTTGTGATAATATTATTGCGTGCACAATGTGTATAATTAAATGCTATACATTGATGCGGTGCCTATTAAGTAATGAAAAATATTATACTTACAAACAAATATACATAGAAGGAACCATACAATATTATTGCCTGCACAAGGTGAATAATTAGATGTTATGCATTTTGTGCGGTTGAGTAATACTATATTTACAAATAAATATTAGAATATACATTTTATTCCAAAAAAAGTGTATGATTTATATTTTTTCATCTTTATTGAGATCATAATTTTTGCTACTAAAGAAAACGACACGTCGGCTAAGAATTTCAACCGATGAAGAAACAGATTAGTCGAAGAAAGATTCACGTCATGATCCGGATCAATCTTAGTTGCGTAAGTGTAACACCCCCGGAATTTGGATTAGTCCTCTATATAAATGATATAATAGGACTAAATCTCTAACCCGGCTATAGCATTTTGGATGGTAGCAAAATCCAAGAGGAACATGAGAGTTAAGCGTGCTAGAGCTATAGTAGTTCTAGGATGGATGACCCCCTGGGAAGTGGGGCGTCACAGTAAGAGTGCGACACGCAATAGATGCCATCGGCTGAAGACGTCAGCCGATAGAAGAAGCAGCCGATGAGAAGAGTTTTGCCTCATCCAGAATCGACTTCGAACAATGAAGGCGGAGCCATCCAGAATCGACTTCGAACAATGAAGGCGGAGCCGGAGTCGGCCTTCGCCTGATCAAGCCAAAGAAGGAAGATTTTTAGAAAGAAATAGTGCGAGATTCGGGGCACAAATCTCGTAACGAACTTCGAAACAGCAAGTGGCGTTTAGTATTGGAAAGCACCGAAAATCACGCTCATACGAGATAATAAGGGGATGAACCTGGACAGAAAAATGACTATTATCCTATTTGAAAAAGTTTTCACTTGAAAGGAAGTAGTCGAAAATTTCGTGATGACTTTTTCAAAATCTTGCCGATATTTCAAATCGGCGTCTATAAGTTTGGTTCGGAGAGTGTATAAATATCCGAACCATCGAAGCGAAAGTGGTTCTGCAATCTCGTAAGTCAGGATCATCCCATATTTTTCATATCTTTCATATCTGCATTTACCGTATTTTTTAGGAGTATGTTTACTTATAATTTCTTTCCCTTTCCTTCTTATATCTTCTTTTCAATCTATACAAAGTCTTAATCGACTTCTTAGCCATGTCAAATTATTGTTTTTACTATCTGGTTTGGCTACTCTAAACCAGACTCAGCCTCTCTTTGTCTCCATATCCCGATTCGGCTAATATAAGCCGCACCATCCGAGAGTTTAAGTGAGAAGAATACGACCGATCAGATCCTCCTCGGCCCGATCGCTTGATCTATTGGCACGCGACGCATCAAATTTCAAAAAGTCAAACACCCAATGAGTGACATTTTCGATCCCAACAATCTTAAAATTTATAAAATTCTTAAATCTTTTAATAGTTAAAATATAAAAAAATTAATAAGATAAATACTAATAATAGCTTTGGACTAAGAGATATAAGAAGTGTAGGGTAGCGTTGTTGAAAATTTATATATTTTAATATGCAAACGTTATTTACATAAAATAAAAAAAAAAATATATATATTATATTCACATTTGGCGCACATAAAATATTATGGGATAATTACCTGTGTACCCCTGAAATATGAAGAAATATCTGATTTATCCCTCTTATTTTTTTCTTTCCAATATACCCTTCATACGTTCCACCGTTATTAAAAATACCCCTACCGTTTCCCTTTGTTAAGTTAACTAGGGCTAAACTAGAGTTAAATAATAATCGGAGTTGAAAACTATCAGATATACCTATTTTGCCCGGATTTAGGGTTTAGGGTTTAGGGTTTAGAATTTTTTAGGGTTTTAGGGTTTATGGTTTAGGGTTTTAGGGTTTAGGGTTTAGGGTTTTTTAGGGCTCTAGGGTTTAGGGTTTAGGGTTTTAGAGTTTAGGGTTTAGAGTTTTTTAGGGTTTTAGGGTTTAGGATTTAGGGTTTAGGGTTTTAGGGTTTAGGGTTTAGGGTTTAGGGTTTTAGGGTTTAGGATTTAGAGTTTTTTAGGGTTTTAGGGTTTAGGGTTAAGGGTTTAGGGTTTTAGGGTTTAGGGTTTAGGGTTTAGGGTTTTAGGGTTTAGGGGTTTAGGGTTTTAGGGTTTAGGATATATTTGAAAGGGCAAAATAATAATTACACACAGATAACGGCAGTTCCAAACGGTACACTAACAGAGTTTAACTTCAGGGATATTTTGCAAAGAAGTTGGAACGTAAGAAGGGTAGTTTTAATATTAGCCTTCTAAGAGAGGTAAATATGAAAACAGAAAAATTTTTAGGGGTACGTAGAAAATTGCCCCAAATATTATATAGTATTTCTCATCTAAATAATGAATAAATATCAAACATAATGAACTATATTTCTCACATTTACATTCAAATAATTTTTTTTAAGTTTTATTATCACATTGATGTCACAAAATAATAATCTACTTCAAAAAATGCATTATTTATGTTATAAACTTTCACTGAAAATTTTGCAGTTCTTAATTTTAGTGTTGCATTTTTTGTTTTTATCTTTCTGAATTTTGTACACTTAAGTAATACTATCCGTATATTTCAAATTAATAATAATTAAAAAAAAATGTATAGAGGCCCCTCAATTTATTTTTTGATTGAGACTTCTCAAGTTTTTTTTTCCTACAAGTTTTTATACTTTATTAATCTAAACTTTTATTAAATTAATGACTCTATTAGTTAATCTTATTATTTAACCAATTTTTTTTAACTAAAATCAATTATCATTGAATTTGATGAATTTATTAATAAATTAAATAAAAACTTCAATTAATTTTTTAATTAAAATTATTTAACCTCAAAAAAACAGAAGTTGAAGCTAATTATTGAATTTAATGAATTTATCAATAAATTTAATAAAACTTTTAAATATTTTAATTAAAATCACTTGTAACCTATAAAAAAAATAAAAGTTAAATATCTCAATAAGTTTGAGGGAGTAATTTCAAAATCGCCTATCTCCACACATTTTTATCTAATAGTTTTATGTTTTTTTTTTTTTCAATCTAATTATATTTATTTGTGCAGTTCAATCTTCTTTTTATTTTTATAATTTTGGAACAAAATAAATTTTTTTCTTAACAATACAAATGACAGGAAACACATGATTATAAATACTTTATCTCTAATTAACTTAATTTCTTCGCTTAGATGTTTTACCCATCTAAGCGTCATAAATATTTACATGGAATACGAAATACAAAATACGGCGACTCGATAATTTTCAAAAAAATTAAAATACGAATACAGATAATAAAATATAATATTATTAATATAATATTATATTTTTATTATATATAAAATATAAATTTTGATAAAATAATTTTATATTTTTAATGCGAATAATAATTAATAAAAGTTTTCAGTAATAATTCATATATATATATATTTTTAAAAAATTATCATATATAATTTATTTATATTGTTAAATACTTATAAAAAATCTAAAATATTTATCATCTTATATTATATATAAATAAATAAAATAAAATAAAATAAAATATTTGTTTATTATATGCATTATGATTATTTTTTTATTGTATGTATTATGAATTGTTATTGAACGCGTTAAAAAAATTCACATCGCTAGATTAAAATAGAAGATTAATAATGATGTGTTTTGATAAAATTGTGAAAATTATAGAAATATTATAGTAAACCAATAATGTGGGCTATAATAGATGTACATCATACAACTCATTTATTCATACAATCCATTTATTCTATGTACACCCTATTTATTCTAGAGTGGAGTGTATGATGGAGGAAAAAATCTCCATCCGAGAGAGGTGTATGATGGATGGAAAGATTCTCATCCTTGGATGGGTGGGATGTAACCTCTACACTAAAAAATGAGTGTAGAGATAGTATTGCTAATTTTTCATATCCGGTTAGACAGATGTTTTTTTTCCGAAAAAAATATTGCTGAATTATTTTGTCTACACGTCGGAATTGTCTGATCGAAAAAGGAAAAACAAAATGAGAAGTTAGTGTTCTCGAAAAGAAAAATTATAAGAACTCTCGGAAAATACCAATCGATAATTTTAACTAAAAAAATTTTATTCGTTAGATTTTTTTCTCAACTTTATAAATGATAGATAAGAATTTTAACTAATATTTAAATTTCTATCCATATGAATCGATCGAAAAATTATCTAACCGTATACTCCAAAAACTAGTTAATATTCTCGTTTGATTGGATTTCGTCTCCCTTCAACTATATTAGACGAAACACGACTTATGCATCGAATTTAAAAGTTTTTCTAAAATTTAAATTTAATTTAGTTTAAATTAAATTTTATTAGATTCTATAGTTTTTTCAATTTAGAAATCAATTTAAATAATAATCTTAATATTTTGGTTTCTTCTAATATCTCAATAAAAAAAAAAAAGTATTTGATAAAACACTTATTGTTTTTTAATAGGAAAGAAATATATGTGGATTGAAATATAATTTTTAGTTGCTGTTTCTCACTATTATTTATAATAGTCTATACTAATGTGATTCACAAATATGGTTTCCCAGTAGAGTGAAAGAAAACATGATTCACCACACAAATTCTATTTCATTATATATTATTTATATAACATTCATGGAATTGTGATGTTTTGGTCACATTAAAGTGACTCACAACACAAATTCTATATCATTATATATTATTTGTATAACATTCGTGGAATTGGTCACATTGAAGTGCCATATGGAGAAGGATAATCCGCTGTTTTATAAGCGTGGCAATATTTTATGTGCAGAAATTTTATGCGCATTGGATTACATCTAGCATCAGCCTAATAAATCTGTTGCAAACTTCAAAAACTGAAAAAGAAATTATTGTTTTATCTAATAAAACTGTTACAAAATTTAAAAGCCAAGCTTTATACAATCTTAAAATAACATCATTACAAACTTCTAAACTGCCTTCTGATTCAAATAAATTGCACTGTTAGCCTCCAAGCTTTCCAAAAGTTTCATATGAGGATTTGCCGTCTAGAATTCTGCATTACAAACTTCAAGCAGTATGCTTGGACTGATGAAAATAACTAGTTTTGTTCGTCGCAAAGGACAATGCTACCATATCACATCCAACAACGAAAATCGGTATGACCGTGGGCGCTGTGCGATGTCAGAGACATATATTGTAAATGCGATTTTCACCTCATAAGACTTGTAATTCAATTCTCCGAAAGCACTTGAATAATATGTATTGGATAGATCCCAGGTCTCGGTCTGCTACTTCTCACCAATATCTAAGGAAGTGATCTTAGAGCAACGCTGTCGTGAGAAGCTCGAATTGCGCCCAATTTGAAATCGTCCTCGTAGCTTCTTCTTGCTGAGGCAGAAGAAGAAATTTCAAATCAAACCATCAGGTTTTTGGTCTCCGGTCTCATGCTTATTGGAGTAGAGAAGCTCTTTCAGAAGCGAAAGCAAATAAAAATTAATCCCCTTCCGCATTTGCGCACATTTCAACCATCTCCGCCTTCAACCTTTCCACCATGTGAATATCACCAGCACTCTCATAAGCCCTAATAAACGAATCATACACCTTCGCACCGGCCTCGAACCCCTTTCCGGCCATCTCCGCCTGGAGCTTCGTCGCCGCCTCCACCTCCCCCTTTTCGCAGAACCCCCGAATCAAAACCTCGTAACCCTTCCTGCTCACAGCATACCCTTCCCTCCGCATCTCCTCCCGCAGAATCTCCAGCCCTTCGACAACCATTCCCCTCTCACGCATTTCGTCGAGCAGTTGGTCTGCGGTCGAAACTTCCATTCGGAATCCCTTTCTCTTCATATCTCTATACACAAGCAGCACCGAATCGACGTCGCCGACCTTGCAATGGCCTCTGATCAGGCGATCGAAGGTCGTCGCCGTGGGCTCGATCCCATCCAACACCATCTCTCTGAAGAGCTCTTCGGCTTTGCCAATCTCTCCCGCTCCACAATATCCACCGATCAAAGTGTTGAACGCTACGATATCAGCTCTGATCCCCTTCGCGGCCATCTCCTCCCACAATTGCCGAGCCGCGTCGACCGATCCGCGGTCGCAGAGCCCGGCCATCAAGATGCTGTAAGTGTACGCGTTCGGAGCGCAGCGAAAGGCGTCCATCTCCCTTCGGATTTCGACCGATCTCTCCAGCTTGTTTTCTCGGTAGAGGGAGAGCAGGAGGGCGTTGAAGGCGCGCACGCTGGGAGAAAACCTAGTTCCGATTCTGCCGACGGCGTGGGAGTCGACGGGTTTGTAGATCTCGTGGTAGATTTGGAGGGCGGCGTCGGAGCCGAGGGAGGCGGAGACGGAGCGGAGGAGGGAGGCGGCGGCGGCGGGTGAGGGGCGGTGGCCGCGGGAGGCGAGGAGGCGGAGGAGCTGGAGGGCGCGGGGGAGGCGGCGGAGGCGGAGGTAGGCGAGGAGGAGGAGGTCGAAGACGAAGGGGGCGGAGTCGAAGGCGCGGTAGGTGGCGGCTAGGGTTCGGAGGAGGAGGTGCTCCTGGGTTGAAGCGGAGGGGGAGGGGGAGGGGAAGATGGGGTCGAAGAGGAGGATGGAGGAGCGGAGGAGGGAGAGGGCGAGGGGGCGGAGGCGGGCGGAGGAGGCGAGGTGGGCGGCGGCGGAGAAGGAGGAGGCGTCGTGGAGGAAGGGGGAGGGGGAGGGGGAGGGGGAGGGGGATGGGCGGAGGGACCAGAGGAAGAAGCGGAGGGCGAGGCGGGGGCTGCGGCGGAGGCGGAGGAGGAGGGCGGAGACGGTGGCGGAGGAGACGGATGGGCAGTGGCGGAGGAGGGAGCGGAGGAGAGACCAGCGCCGCTTGGACCGGTGGTAGGTGAGGGCGGAGAACGCGGCGGAGACGAAGGCAGCGTCGACGGCGGAGGATGATGATGGGGACGGTGTCATATCTGGTAGGAGAGGAGTCGTTGCTATGGAACTACTCCTGTATTATTACATAGAGCAATGCTATGGAACTACTCCTGTAGTATTTTTCTATTACATATTTAATTTTTGAATACCAGTTCAAATTGTAAGTAAGTTTTTTTTTTTTTTTTAAAAAAAAAAAAAAGACTAAAAATGTAATAGTTGAAGAAAGCAATTTTCTATTATATATATATATATATATATATATATATATATATATATATAAAAGATCACTTATATATTTATTTTTTAGTATAGATCTTACTTATCATTTATGTCTACCATTAGCATAAGAGTTTACTGGAAAGAATGAATGTGATCAACCTCATCTTAGTTATTTTAATTTCAATTATCAATCTATTTATTAAAGAATGATAAAACTATATTAATTCATTAATGATTGAGATCAAAAGGGCTAGTTAGATCAAGGATCAAAAAAAAAAAAAAAAAAAAAAAACTTATAACCTTTATTTTCACACCATAGTAGGCCGGGTTGGCTGAGCTTATATGCTTTTAAAAGTCCAAGTCCATCTATATATATACTTGTGAATTTTTTACTATTGAATTTGTATTGAGATTTGTGCTTTTGCATAGTCAACTAAAAAGAGAGAGAAAAAAAAAATACATAGCACAAATCTCAATACAAATTAATGGTAAAAAATTCATAAGTATATTTTTACTTGTGCTTTTGAAAGCATGTAAGTTCTACTCTCTCTCTCTTTCTCTCTCTCTCTCTCTCTCTCTCTATATATATATATATATATGAGGTAATCTCTCTTTCTCTCTCTCTCTCTCTCTCTCTCTCTCTCTCTATATATATATATATATATGAGCAATGTTACCTGTACACCCCGGATGGGGTGTACATCCTACACCCCACCCCATCCTGGGGTGGGGCTTCTTTCACTGGTCACATCATGTGACCAGTGGAATTCACCCACCCCTAGGATGGGGTGGGTGTAAGATGTACACCCCATTTGGGGGTGTACATCTAGCATTTTCCTATATATATATATATATATATAGAGTTGGGCTGAAATGCTATTGATAGCACCAGCCCAACTTTGCCACCCATTTTATACCCTTTGGATTGCGTTGAGATTTGTGAAAGCTATTTAATGAAAAAAAGAAAAAAGAAAAAGTAAAAAGAAAAAGTAAAAATTAAATAGCTTTCACAAATCTCAACGCAATCCAAAGGGTATAAAATGGGTGGCAAAGTTGGGCTGGTGCTATCAATAGCATTCCAGCCCAACTCTATATATATATATATTAAAGGATGAGAACCTTAAACACCTAAAAAGAACCAATTCCTCTAGCTTTGTTTAGCTGAGAGCTAAGAATAATATGATGTGTTGAGCATGCACTACTGATGCCCAATTGCACTTATTTATGGTATACACTATCCACTATGTTGTTCCCAACAAAAAGATCATTTCCAAGATCAGCAGAATATTTACACCCTAATCTTGATTACTTACTCATTTTTAAAAGATGTAACATTAATTAACACACTATAAAATCTAAATTTATAGGGTCAAGTTTTTGGATTGAGTGGATCCAAAAATTGTGGCATCATATTGTTTACTTGTAACTTCATGATCTGTTATCCATCACATCATTAAAGAAGAATGAACAAATCATACTATCTGAGTGGTGATAGCATTGGTTACATTTTTGCTCTTTTTAACAACACATTGATGATTTTTTTTTTAAAAAAAAAGGAAATCAGATTGATGAGACCCTAACACACCAGCAAGAATTAATTCCTTTCTTTGTAGCTAAGCTAAAGAATAATCTGATGTCTAAAGGACACATAAACTAATGCCAAAATGTAGACAATTAGGTAACATAAAATCTACTAGGTAGTTCCCTATTTTGGGGATAACTTAACTTAATCCATCTCTAGCAGAACCATTCTGGTGGGGCTCATCAACAAAAGATCATTCCCAAAATCAGCATCTAATAATTATTCAGAGGAAATAAAAAAGAGAGTGATGCTTCATTTTATACAAAGCTGAAATAAACTTCAAAAGTGAAAGTAGAAGGCTAAAGGGGGATTCAACAAAAGTGTTTCTAGAGTTTCTTCAAATAACTCTATTTGTATACATGCTTCTTTATTTACCACAGTGCAGAGCACAAGCATCAATCTACACTTCCATGGACACCTGAAAAGTTACAAGTGGGCTAACAGTGTTCCTCATTATTGATACAAAGAATCCCCTACAGAGTTGATTATTATAGTTCTAGTGGTGTCTCCCATACCTGCAATATTCTTATTCTCATTTTAATGTTTCAATAATAAGAGCATTAACTTACCCTTTTAGAATAGCAAATTGATTAGACTCTAGAGGCACAAGTGAAGAACCAATTCCTCCCCCATGGATAAGCAAAGAACATAGAATAGTCTGATGTGTAGAGCATAAGCCCACTAGTGCCAAGATGTAATTACAGAATCATTCCCTTAAAGAATTAATTAACCTCTTCTGCTAGGCGTTTTAAGGTGTATGCTATTCACATACTTTGCAGCAACTGATAGACGAGTATGATTAGATGTTAACAATGGCAGAGTATATACGCCTTTTAAAGTCATTTTCGCACAATAAGATTAATCACTTTGTAAGTGAAATGTATCATCCAAAAAAATTACAAAATACGAAGATCTTGTAATGAACTAAAAGTAAACTCGTAGGTTGCACGCGCGCGCGCGCACACACACGAAAGAACACTCGATAACTTGTTCTAACATCTAGACAAGTCCTACAAGAATACATCAACGAAATCATTTTCACAAAATAAAAAAAGAATAAAAGAGAGGATGTACCCTAACATACAACATAAATATAAAACATGTTGTGGCTGGGATTGGTGAAAGAGATGATGTTAGATCAACCACAAAAATCAACCACGAACTATCAAATCAACAACACATGAATTTGACAGGGATCTTCTTACATGCACGTAAAATGGTTGTGAATATAACATTTTGTTGAGGAAAAGAAAAAAGCCTTGGATTCTCGGAAAAAGAAAAGGAAAAAATTTCACCATAGGCCCTATGAAAAAAATAGAATTCCAAATTTTAGCTACTCAAATAAGCTCGATCAAAAAGGCAACTTTTCAGTATACCATCACTTGCTGTCAGAATTCAATTATTTCTATCAAAAGGTTGGCTTGAAATCTCGTCTAATTCCATCAAAGAAATTGCGAGAACTCAAGTTATTTCACATAATATCAAAGTAAGAATATGTAATATCAAAGCTGCAAAGCTTATTTTCGAACTTTCTAGATCCGCCCATCATATAATCAGAGAAGTCCATCCATTTGACTGAAAATTCACATCTTGAAAAATTATATCTCAAAACCAGAGATCAACCAGAGAGCCTGACATATAGCTTAAATATTTAGCTCATAAATAAGCTTTTAACATTCACCTCCCTAAAAGAAACTCAACTATCTGACGAGGTAGGCTTAAAAATTTAGTTTATAAATCAGTTGTTTCACATAACTTCACTAAAAGAAACCGAATTATCTGACGAGGCAGGTGGAGCCAATACTTAATCATATACCAAGATGCCATGTATCCATTATTCTTGTCTTACACATAATCCACCATTCACAGAGTGCATAATGCCTTTTTCTTTCCCGAGTACATATTCCAAACACCCTTCTGCTTCAAGCTAAACCTGATCCCTACTCATACTTGTTCTAGTTCTATCTATATATTCAATCCAAACACACCGAAACCCTTTCAACTCAACTACTCTCCATTCTCTCATTATTCAATGCTTCTTCTTCCATATTAGCCTCTGTTAGTCATTCGTTGATGAAGTACGGCGAGATTGCCCACTTCAGCCACCCGCAGCACAAGCTGCGGTTCGAGTACTTGGAGATCCCCTTCAAGTGCGATGGGTGCAAAGAAGTTGGCATTGGCTCCCGCTTCAAGTGCAGCACATGCGATTACGATCTCCACAAACAGTGCGCGCTGCCCTCGCAGGCAGCACCCTCACCAACTATCATCCGCCACCCTTTCTACCCTAAATGCACGTTCCAATTCATGGCACGCGCACCAGGCGGGGAGGGGGCACGGTACTGTAATGCGTGCGGACGCGATGTAAGGGGGTTCGTGTACCACTGCCGTGCATGCGGGTTCGACCTGCACCCATGCTGCGCAGCGCTCCCACACATGCTGGAGGCTGGCGGCAGTGGCAGGGACAGTCAGGTGGTACGACTGTACTTATACCGTAAGGTCGGGTCTGCATGCCACCAGTGCGGGAAGAAAGGACAAGGTTGGAGCTACCGGAGTGCGTGCAAGAACTACAACCTCCACGTCGCCTGTGTGACAGAGATGCTTGTTGACAGCTGGTATGAGATCTATTATGGTGCGAATAATGGAGGGAATAGCAGCTGGAATAACAATGGGAAGAGGGGAATAGTGGGGGTGAATAATAATAGTTATGGAGGGATGTATGGTGTGGGTGGGAATAGTAATAGGATTCCGAGCATAAGAGGGGTGGGGAAGAATCACTACAGGGGAAAGGGGAAGGTGAAGAGATGCTGCGAGCTGGCAGCAATGGCGGTGCAGGTGATAATATCCGCTGTGCTTGGTGATCCAACAGCTATTATCGCCGGAGTTATTGGGTCATTCATCTCCAGATGATGATAATGTGTGATCAACGAGAAAAGATCTACTGTTTATTAACGCTAATCAAGAGGCCAAACTTTTCTAGTTTAAAGTGACTTCTAGGACATACCTGGTACTTGATCAAAGTAACGAAACCAGCAGATGTCGTGTATATTTCTGGGTGTTTTATGACTGTCAAAAAATTCCGTTCCTACTGTGCAGAAAAAAGAAAATGATGCCTGAAATGCAAAAATGATGAATAACTTGACACACAAACCTATAGATGTCCTAAAAAGGAAAAATTGGCCAATGAAACTGACGAATGAAGAAAATGCATGAGCCATGTGCACTAATGGGCTGTTTAGTTGGATGTAATTAGAAACGCAGTATAACTAAAGATGCATGCAATTGAAAATGCAAAATCTACAACTACTTGTATATTGTGGTGAGATTACCTTTACTTTAGAAAAGAAAAATATTTTATGTTTAAAAAATGATTAGAGTGGTAAACTTACCTTTCGTTTAAAATTACTCCCTACAAACTGCTGCAGTTGGAATTGCGGCCACTTTGGGAATAGTTCCAACAACTACAGTTGGGCATTCTCGTGCAATGCCAACTGCAATAGCTGAAATCAAATGTATCAAACTAAACATCGAATTTGGATCTGCATGGAGTTATAGTTACAAGTACACGCAACCAAATGGCCCCTAAGAGAAATTGCAAATTATTCCCATAGTCCTAATTTAGGATAGAAGACTACTACCTATATAGAACACGACTGTTTTTGCTATCTGTTGCATTTGCAAGAAGCTTTAGGGATCCAGCACAAAAAATTCAATACATGAGTAATACTACAATAGCTCCCAAGGAACCTTAAAATATTGTTGATGAATGAGCATAATACACATGATAGCTAGTTATTGTATTATTTTTTTAGGTTTCAAACATATCACATGATAATATATTAACTATAAAAAACTAATCCAATCACTAGTTGCGGCATATAAAAAGCCAACTCGTCAAGAACATGCTTTGTCTGAAATACATGAAGTATTAATCTTAAGGTAAAAACATACAAAATTTACCTCAACTATGAATCATTTTGATTCGGTTACCCAACATTTCAAAATTTTGATTTTTACTATCCAACCTTTCAATTTGTTCGATTTGATTCAGTCAGCGACACTTTGACTTTAAAATTTAAATACGTCATTTATCTTTACAGGTTTATTTAGTATATTTCATGCAATTCTCGCAACTATAAATTCATTAAAGTAATTAGTTTAAATTTTGAAGCCAAAAGTATCGTTGACTGACTCAAATCAAACAAATTAAAAAGTCGGATAGTAAAATCAAAATTTTAAAAAGTTGGGTAACCGAATCAAAATGGTTCATAATTCAGGTAAGTTCTATATGTTTTAACCTAATCTTAATTCAAGTGCACGTAGAAGTACCTGATATATGACAGACTCAAATCCTAACAGAAGCCCAGAAAAGTCTGAACTTCCAAAAGCATGAAGCAAAATTGTCCAAACTCACAATAAATCCCTCACAATAAATCCCTCGAAAAGATCTAACCAACACATCTGCTGAGACTTCTTAAAATTTCAAATGAACATGAAAGAATCAATACAGCAGATCCAACTACACGATGGCACGAACTACAATTATAAATATGTACAACATTTATTCATGTATGTAGGAGTGACTAAACATCTCGTATCCAAAACACTAAAATCTGGTTGAAGTCTAATTCTACATAATGTTGTCCAATTTATTGTCACTTTTGCCCATGCTTGCTGATATAATACTATTATATAATCAGCAAGAGATCACTAATTGCTTACTATTAGGCATTAGCATTTCAGTAGGTCCTGCTTGCTCTTAATGTACATTAATCCACCTCATCAAAGCACCTTGCATAGGATCAACATCAACAATTTATATCACCAACCAACATCTACTGTTTGAGTGTTTGGTTATAGGTGCCAACTAAATGGCCTATTTAGGAGAAAATTATTCAATGAATCATGAACCAGTTAGCCACTGGCCTAAGCCTAGTAGTTATTACTAGGTTGCTGTTCTAGAGGTTGGGAGGAGTTTGATCCCAGCTTGTGCTTTAACAAAGAGGGCTTGTGCCCCTGGTTTCTTGGGAATCAAAGTAGTATACGTATTAAGGGGTTTTCGGGGTAGGAACCTATGGACGAAAGTCATTAAATAACTTAAAAAACTCAAATCATAAAAGTATTGATAAAGAGCAGAGACAAGTATCATGACAGCCATGGTCAACGAACTGACTACTGCACAGAGGAAGTTGAGCTTAGGGACATAACACTCCTATAAACTTTGCCTTGTCCAATTAATATGAGAGCAAGAAAGAAAAGAGTCAGATAGAAATATATCAAGAAAATGGAAAAGAACATGCAAACAAAACTTTTTATTATATCAACAAGGAATAAGGAACAATAACGCCACCACAATGCTAAAACAAAACAGTTACTATTGACATCTTAATAGTTTAGGTATTCTCATCAAACTACCTTACTTGCAGCTATACAATCATGTTCTCTTAGTAATAACTAAAGATTAAACACAAACCCTATAAGATCAAGGAAACAAAGGAAATATTTCTTTCTCCAAAGTCCAAATAATGAGCTAAAAACCCAACAAACATCAGTAAAAAATAATAATTATCTAATGCAACACTTGTTCCACACAAGAAGCGCTCAAATAGAGACCAAATTTCACAATCTGGAAACATAGCAGCATACGAAACTGTCAAGAGGCAAAGCACAGCTTATTGATCATCACGGAAACACCCTATAAACAAATTTTCATGCAAAAGCCAAGTAAACTGTTTATAGCAGAACACTGATGAATACAGAAGAGGAAACTAATAATCATTTTTTGTTCACATCCCCAGAAACATATTAACATGGCACAAACTATATAGCTAAAATGCAACAAGGCTAGCAACAACAAGTATACCAACCAGAATCAGCAAAGCCTTGAGATAAACATCTGCCTGCTGCTGCTGCCCACCGGCTTGAGCTGCATGTCGCGGATATGCATGACCGTGCCCACCATGCCCACCATGAAATGAATGAGCATAACCATATGGAAACCCAGCACCCGGTCCGTAGGCTGCGGCGTCGGGAAAACCGTGCACCTGGAAACTCAACAGAGGGAACAGCCCACCAATGGCGGCGGAGAATGTGTAGTTCCCCCACCTCCCGCCGGCCACCGGGCCTCCACTGCCCACGAACCATGGGTTCGGCTGAGCGTAGTGGTTCGGGTTCGATTGGGGGGCCGTAGGGGGGCGCTGCCCGGTTGGACGGTTTGGGATATTGACACCTGGCACCGACTTGGACCGCGGGTCAGTGGGGTTCTTACCACGCCCATAGAGAGGGACGAGCTTGTCCTCTTCTACTATGGCTTTGCAGACCGGGCATTCAGGAGAATGGGAGTGAACATGGAGCCACTTGTATAAGCAGGGCCAGCAGAAGAGGTGCCCGCATAGGGTTACTATGGGGTCTTGGGCGAGCTCGAAGCAGATATTGCATTCAAAGCTACCCGCTTCAGCGTTGTTGTTGCTTCCGGAGGTGCTCACGGATTCGCTGTAGTTGCTAGCCATTTATGAACCCTCAAAATTTATATACTGCAATAGCAAAAAGGAACTGAATCAGTTTATGATATAACTCGTTATAAAGAAATGAATCTGCAAGAAATTAATATTAAAAAACTCATTTGGAAGATACCGTTCTATGAAGGAAACAGCAAGTAATTTATAAGATTAACACAAAAAGGAAAATTATCATTATATACAACCATATAAAGAAAAGTTCGAAGAGATGTTTAATAATAATGTGCTAACCTGGTAAAAATTCTAAAATTCTATAAAGATCAGGTAGAAATTGACGAAGAAATTCCCAAACCAGCATATAACCAAAAGTAATACTAACAAAAGGCAAGATCAAACAAAACATAGAAAATAATCAAGAAAAACACATGCAAAACCCTATATCAAGATAATATACATGATATCAAAATATCTATAAAGAAACCAGGAGTCTAGGGAGCTAATTTTACACACGGATTACAATACACAGAGTAAATTAATATAAAGAAAAGAAAAATTACATTTTATTGCGAAAATCGCACCAAATCTGATGAATCGGAAACCCAGATTAAAGCAATATTTGATATAAAGATCACAATCAGGAAATACAAATCTAAGGAAACCAGTTCACATGCAGATTACAATCCCCACAGTAAGTCGGTCAAAAAAAAAAGAGAAATCGACAAAAATTTCAAAATTTATTACGAAAAAAAAACATCAAACTAAAAGAGAATTAAATACCAGTTAAAGCAGAGAGGAGGGGGGAAATTACCTAAAAATCGCGAGAAGCGCGTGCGCGAAGATCTCCGGACTCGACAAACGCGTATCCAATACACAGGCAGATTACAAATTTACAATCCAAGCACTAAATCAACAAATAAACAAGAAAAATAGAGAGAAATCGACGAAAAATTCAAAAATTATGACGAAAAATGCATCAAATTTAACGAATCGAAACCCTAGAAATGACAAAAGCGAAGGGAAAACGAGAAAGACATCAAATTTAACGAATCGAAAGTGAAGAGAAAACGAGAATTGTTAAACGCCGATTAGCGAACGAAAAGAGAAGGAAAATTACCTAAAAATTCACGAGAAGCGCTTCGACGAAGGTCTCCGGTCTCCGCTCCCCCCCAACAATAAAGAACGGGAAAAAAACAAAAGACGTACGGGAACGACGCGACTTGCGATGGAAACTTCGCGATCTTTTCCTCCGCTTCCTCAGCTGTTTCGGACCTCTTTCGTGGGGCGGGGGGTCTTATCGGGTCTCGGTGATATTTTCCCGAATCCGAACAGCGCGGTGATATCGGCGAATGAGGTGACGACACGTGGACCAGTAGGAGAGGAGGCCCGCGAGTGCTGGGCCCCATGTTGAGATAGAGCGGTGCTTGTTGGGCCTGTTGATAGGGTTGTTTTTTTTTTTTTTTTTTTTTTTTTTTTTTTTTTTTTTTTTTTTTTTTGGGTTTGCTAGCAGTGGGACTGTGATTTTATCGAAAAAAACAAAAAGTAACCCTTAGAATTTTAAAAAAAAAAAAAACTGTGTAGAATCACAAATGAGATTCCGAAAATTTTCTAAGGTACCGTTTGTTTCGGAACTAGAACCGGGAATAAGAAATTTATCCCTCTTATTCTATCAAACGCACTAAGACCCCGTTTGGTAACGGGGATAAGGGGGGAATAACCCCCTTATCCCCGTTTCCATACCCAAACGGGGATAGGTATAGTTGGAATCCGAATTCCAATTAATCTGGAATAGGGGGTATGCGGGTGGGAATTGGAATTCCCACCCTCAGCTGGAATTGGGGTTCTGGCACGAGAATCGAGGATTTCTCTCTCTCTCTGCACCTCCTCTCTCTCTCTCTCCACGGTAGTTTTTTTTTTTCTTTTTTCTTTTTTTTTTTCCTTTCTTTTCCATACACTAATAAAAATTAGTTTTTTAATTTTTTAAAATTAAAATTTTTAAATTTTAAAAGATATTTAAATTTCTAAATTTTAAAATTTAAAATTTTTTATTTAATAAATATTATTTTTTTAACTTATTTTTTAATAAATCTAAAAATTTTATTTTATTTCATTTTTAAAAAAAAATAATTATTAATTTTAAATTTATAAAATTTATACAATTATTTTATAAATTTTTTAAAATTTATATAAATTTAAAAATTAAAATTTTTACTCCCACTTAAAATTAAAAAATTAATTTTTATTTACTCTCATTTAAAATTTTTACTCTCATTTAAACTTTAATTTTTATTATGTATTTTTAAAAATTTATATAAATTTAAAAATTAAAATTTTTAAAAATTTAAAAATTAATTTTTATTTACTCTCATTTAAAATTTTACTCCCACTTAAACTTTAATTTTTATTATGTATTTTTTAAAATTTATATAAATTTAAAAATTAAAATTTTTACTCCCACTTAAAATTTATCACTTATCAATTCTTCTTATTCCTCTATACTCAACCAAACACAATTTTTTCCTATTCATCTTATTCTCCTTATTCCTATATAATTTACCAAACACAATTTCCTTTAATCCCGGTATAACTCATAAAACCAACCAAACGCAAATTTACACCAATTCCTGCTAATACCAGAATCTATACCTATCCCCGGTATAACAAAATTTTCCTATTCCCGTTACCAAACGCAGCCTAAAAATTATTCGGTACAGTAATTCTAGTACAAGCAGAATAAACTGGAACAACAGTTATTATCTATTATTTTATAAATTTTTTTTTTTATTAAACTATCCCTCCTCCCCTCCTTTCTCTCTTTCCAATACATTCTCATCATCACAAATTCCTCTCTCTCATTTCTCTTTTTTCCTTCCCAATACACTCTCATCATCACAAATCCCTCTCTCTCCTCTCTTTCTTTTCCTTTTCAATACACTCTCATCATCACAACCTCTTTATTTTTCTTATTTTTCATTCTCATACCAAACACAAAATCTCTTATCCCTGGAACCGAACCAAACGTTTTTTCGCTCTTATTCCGTACTTTATACCTATCCCCGAATAGCTAGTTCTGGCTTATCCCATTACCAAACGATACTTAAGAATCACAAATTTAGAATCTGTTTGAATATCCAATCAACTAATTTATAATATATATTTTATAAATTTTAAAATATTATAAAATATATATTTTGATAGCTTTTGGTATTAAACATAACAATGAATTCACAATGAATTTTCTTTTAAGTAAATATAGATTTTTTTTTTTTTTTTTTTTGATAACTCATCTTATCTTTCTTTTCGACCATTCATACTTCATCATATATATATATATATATATATATATATATATATATATATATATATATTTAATTCGTCATCCTCTTATTCGGTCGCCTATTTATTATTATTATTATTATTATTTATTTTACTTCGATTATAAAATTTGGAAAATACTAAGTGTATATCAAAAAGGATATATATTTTATATCCTATTTATTTTAGAGCGGGATGAATTTCATCCATCACTTTAAAGTGATAAATAGAAAAATCTTCATCCTTGAATGAGTGGGGTGTAAGATCTACATCCAAAATTAGATGTAGAGATAGCATTATTCATAATATTTTTTCTCATCATCATCGACGGCCATCACCTATGTATGTAGGCTCCCGCTTCAAGATGGGACAACAAACTTTTTAGGTTAAATTATTACAGGAGGGAGCGGTGATAGAAATATTATGTTTAAAAAAAAAAGAAAAAAAGTAGAGTTATAAAAATAAATTTAAGTAAGAAAAAGATGATGAAAATAAATTTGAACAAGAATTTGATAATACAGAAGAAAATGATAAAAGATAAGAAAGAGGTATTGAATTTGAGTAAAAAAAAAAAAAAAAGAAAAAAAAGAGAGAAAGTTATAAAAGTAGATTTAAATAAGATGGTGGATAGATGATGAGAGGGATGATAGATTTAAATAAAAATAAAAATAAAAATAAAAAAAGGCTGGAGATGAATACGGTGGTAGTACTTTTTTTTATTTTCACATCAATTTTTTTAAAAAAATTAAATTCAATATTTTAAAAATAAAGTAAGAATTTATAAAATTTTAAAATTGTAATATCAATTTACAACAGGCATATATAAAACTTTATTTTTAATTATTATAATTGCCAAACAAATATTAAAGAACTTATATATCCAATAATATTTTTAAAAATTAGAAATTCATCATCTCAAATTCGTAAAAACATACATGTCTTTAATAGCCTTAACATTGAATGGAATTAGAAAGTGCAATTTGAACTTACGCGTCAACACTCTAAAAATAAAAAATTTTTCGTCAAAAAAATAAGTGAAAAATAAATTGACAAAATACTGTAAGATAAGAAAATTAAATGCTTATCCAAAAAAATATTGGGATGAGGGGTCTTCGGATAACTTTTTCTTTTGCATTAACAAGTTTAAATTTAAATTATGAAATTAAATGAGAATGGTTTGTATTATAAAATAACTAATCAATTTTTTTTTTCAAACTTATTGAAATCTCATTTGACAAAAATGAAAAAAACAGAGAAAAAAATAAACAGTGTGCTTAAAGGCCAAGCTTACCCACACCCACAACCCATCCCCACTCCCGCTTGCGCGCACACGCGCTGTCGAGGAGCGTCGGGGTCACGATGTCGTGGTTTGCGAAGTCCCTCGTGAACTCTCTTATCTCCGCCGCTGCTCATGGCGAGGAGGAGGGGGAGAGGGAGGGGGAGGAGAAGGCCGAGCCACCACCAACCGATCCCCACCACCGCCATGACGAGCGATCACCGCCACACCGCCATGGAGGAGGATGGGGAGGAGGCGAGCGAAGTGGAGAGGACGACGATGAGGAAGCACCGGACACCCCCTCCCGTGGCGTCAAGGACGATCTCTCCGAGCTAACTGAAACCCTAGCACGCCAATTCTGGGGCGTCGCCTCGTTCCTCGCCCCCCCTCCCTCTCCTCCTTCACATTCGAACCCTAATCCCTCGCCGGAGTTGGAGGAGGCGGCGGTGGAGTCCCCGAGATTGTTAGGGATCCGGAGTGACTTCGCCGAGATCGGCGGGAAGTTCCGGAGCGGGATCTCGATGCTGTCGAACACCATGGCCGTCTCGGAGATCTCGAAGATCGCGTCGTCGATTATACAATTCGGATCGCAGGAGGAGGAGGAGGAAGGGGGTGGGGACGATTATGAGGGGGAGGAGCTGGGGGAAGTGGAGAAGATCAAGCTGCGAGGTGTGGGGTTAACCGAGGAGGTTTTGGTGTTTGTTAGAAACATCTCGATGCATCCAGAGACGTGGATGGATTTCCCGGTGTTCGGGGACGATGAGGATTCCAATGGTATGCCTTCGATCCTGCTAATTTTCGGATTTGGTGATGTCGATCATGTAATTCGTGTTAAAATGTTTAATTAAGGTTCTTAATCTCCAATTGGATTACAATTTGAAACGTTCTTCTTTTCTGATTACTTCTTTTTTCGAACCCTAGACATCAGTTCTCTATCAGTTTATATGAAGTGAGAAGGGAAACTCATTTTTCCTCACCTTAAATTATAAGTATCAGCTGTATATGATTATCATTGATCGTGAGGTTTAAATTCTTACAACTTACAACAAAAATTTCGCATTGTGGGTTCATCTTATGGATCACAATCCTTAAATTATAAGTATCAGCTGTATATGATTATCATGAATCATGAGGTTTAAATTCTTACAACTTACAACAAAAAAATTTCGCATTGTGGGTTCATCTTATGGATCACATTGCAGTGCTATAATCCAAGTTTGTTACAGAGAGAGCAAAACTAATCAACATTCTCTCACGTTTGATGTAGGCCTCATTAACAGTTACTTCTCTTTATGCACATGGATAACTTATAGCCATTCTCCTCAACTATAATATTTATTTTTTTTCTATATATATCAAGAGGACGATCTCTTGCAATATTAAGTTATTAGCATTCATGAACCAGTGAACCTTCGTTGTCCTTCTGGAGGTTGCAAGTTTGAGATTTCCTTCATTCCACCAAGGCGCACTAAGTAATCATCATTTTGCCTTTTGATAGTTGGTAAAGATAGATTAGATATTTTAACTTTATTGTGTGCTTCTAGTTGCTCTTTGCTATCTTTTTAGCTTTTAGAGTCTAGTCCAGTTCTAAACTTCCTACTGACATTTCCAGAGCCGGAGGAATAGATGAGTGATATTGAACCTCAGAATTTTAAGGGATGTTGTTAGTTCCTTGATCTCCTTAATTATCTTCTTTTCCGAATCAATCTATGACTAGAACATATCCATTTGTGGGATGTGAGTATGTACTTAGTTAACAACTTTATTTGCTGCAAATTCTGTGTTATGAATTTAAATAAATTGATATTCTGTTCCTAAGCATATGTGATGTATGTGAAACCTTTTGTACTTGTTTTGTAATTTCTTATCATTGTAATTGTTGCTAACCATTTTGAGTTGTAGCTAGGAGTTTTAGATATTCTAACAAATTTTCTTAAAAAGGAATAAACAGTCCCTCATAAGTAAACATATTTTAGCTTGTGTCTGTCTTACCTTAATATCTTTGTTACTTCCTGTTCAATTTTTTGCTAGATTTTGAAATGTCGGAAGCTCAACAAGAGCATGCATTGGCTATAGAACATTTTGTTCCTAGAATAGCTGCTTTAAGGTCTGAGCTTTGCCCAAGTCAGATGTCTGAAAATTGCTTCTGGAAGATCTATTTTGTACTTCTGCACTCTAGACTCAATAAGCATGATGCTGAACTTCTCTCTACGCCTCAGGTAAGTACCTGACCTCTGATTAATTTTTTCCTTCTTTGATGGCATATTTTCTCTTTGTCACCATTTTTGTTTTCTATAATATTATTTATTATCATTACCATTCTGCTCGCAAAAGTTTATACCGGAAGGGGATTTAATTGCATCTTTTCATTGTAGTATGCAGCTTCTGTCTATGCCAATAGTTAATGAGCATTGACATAAAAGTATTGCAAAAATTTGCAGAAAGCTAATTTTTTGTATGCAAAATTTCTGGTTAAACTCTAAAACCCATGGCTTTTATTTAAGCGGAAAATTTGACTCCGTAGTTTGCAGATTGCTGGTTTTTCAACACGTTGCATGTGCACTTAGTAATTGTACAAGTCAAATAGGTAAACTACTACAATTTCGACAAACAGGTTTTAAACATTATATTCCTTGACATATAGCACATTGTTCTTGCTTCCTTTCACTTTGTTTTCAATTTATTAATGAACTAAAAGGCTAGGGAATTCATTCTCTTTAGGGAAAAACAATAAGATGAAAAAACAGTGTATCAATAACGGCAGAATTTACATGCTTCAAAATCATATTGGAGTTGAAATTTGCTTTCTTCCGAAAAAGAAGGCACGAGTTGAACGTCACAATTGTGTAACGACCCGGCCCACTAGCAATAATAACTTGTTGGGCCCAAATCACAGCCCAAAATGCTTAAGCCCAGTTATTATTACTAGTGTCCAAGTCTCATATAAACCCAATCACAAATCCATCCACATCCGATGTGGGACTATTGGGGGCGTCACAGACTCCCCCCGTTTAGGCCTGACGTCCTCGTCAGTCCAAACACACACACACAAGCCCAAGATCACCAGGCGATGTGAGACTCGTCTCGCTAGTCCTGTCATCTAGACCCAGACTCAGCCGAGACTCGCCGCACACTTCCGGCTGGTTATTGGCTCTGATACCAAATGTAACGACCCGACCCACTAGCAATAATAACTTGTTGGGCCCAAATCACAGCCCAAAATGCTTAAGCCCAGTTAGAGATTTAGTCCTATTATATCATTTATATATAGGACTAATCCAAATTCCGGGGGTGTCACATTCTTCCCCCCTTTAAGCCCTGACGTCCACGTCAGGCTCAAGCACACTCACAAGCACCAGGCGATGTGAGACTCGTCTCGCTAGCCTTAGCCGACCTTGTGGGGAGCTCCACTCCACCCACAACGGTCATTAGCCGGGGAGCCTCGCTCTACCCGCTATATAACCCTGGCTCAGCCGAGACTCATCTCACATTTCTGGCTGGTGAATGGCTCTGATACCAACTGTGACGCCCCACTTCCCAGGGGGTCACCCATCCTAGAACTACTCTAGCTCTAGCACGCTTAACTCTCATGTTCCTCTTGGATCTTGCTACCATCCAAAATGCTATAGCCGGGTTAGAGATTTAGTCCTATTATATCATTTATATATAGGACTAATCCAAATTCCGGGGGTGTCACAAATTGTACCTTGGATATGAGGATCAATGGCCAAATTTCTCTCACTTCGCTTGATTGGAATTGTCCCATTTTAGATAGTGTTCTTTTGTAGGAGCTCTTCCTGAATGACAGTCGTGCTTCTCCTCTCCATTAATAGTGTCCTACCTCAGTAGAGAAGCTGTTCCAGATGCTAGGATGGACACTATTGTGCCCATTTTACCTTGGTTAAATTACGATACAAGGCCTGGACATGTAATCAAGTTTCAATGTAGTCTTTATACTGAGTTGGGCATTCAACACTCTAAACTTGTTGCAGTGCTTCACTTTACTTCTTGTTTTAGAGGAGTAATCATTGCCTCACTTGGTTCATTTGTGCATTCAGTGCAGCACAAATCCTTTTGCCCTTAATCTATCCCATACTTTCAATCAACCATCTAATGTTTAAGTTGGAAAAAGGCTGTAATTCAATGGATGGCAGGGATTGATATATGAGATGGGATCAAGGGCTGATGGATGTTTTGTGTATGGATGTGCAGATACACCGGATACAGGCAATAATTTTGTCTCTAAGCCATGGAATAAAGCAAAGCACTTCCAGATTTGGGATTTTGAATGTCCAACTTTTTGAGCGCGAAAGTGAAACTCGATTAAAAGTTTTGGGGCTACTGGTGCAACTCTCTCTTGTTTCTTCAGTCTATATGTTTTTTTTTTTCAACAGATAGTAAAAGCCAGAGAGAATTTACTGGTAGACCTGCCGCATCGGACCAAGCCAGAACCTGAGAGAATTGTAAATGACCCCCCCTCTGACAAAGAGAATGTTAGTTCCTCCCCTACCGAAGAGAAAGTCATATTGCCTTTAACCACCCAAAAAGAAGTCATTTTATCAGAAAAACCTTCAATCCAAGAAGATGTTGTAACCGAAAAGCATCCTGTTGAAACTTCCGAAGTAAAAATTGTCGACAAGTCCATAATCAAAGAAGAATTATCAACTGAAAGTAAGGTCAAGGATTTACCTATTGCGGCGTCAAATGTGTACTTGCAAAAGGATGAAGAGGACGGCGATGACTGGTTCGAAGAAGAAGAGACCGGCGCGAGAGGCACTTCTATTCCAATATTAGGGAATGAGGAAGATGTATCCTTCAGTGATTTGGAGGAGGAAGGCGATGAACAATGCAAGGATATGATCTCAAGAGCGGCGCCGCCTAATGTGGAAGGTTCTAGAACAAATACGTCGAGAGGGTGGGTTCAGTTGAGCAAAGGTTCTCCGCAAACCAAAGAAGGCAATGATTGGTCAGATGTTGAAGATATCGATGTGGCGTAGCTAATGATCTCGCTGTATCTTATTGTGAGGTATGCTTCGTTGGTCTATTATATCTCTCCATGCTTTTGGGTTCATTCTGCTGCTCGAGTTTGTTTGGACAAACCGATGTTCTGTACATAGAAGGCCTTATGAGGTACTGTATATCTTTCTACGGTACTTATGTTTATTTGCCGTTCTCCTTTTTATCGTGTACGAGTCAATGAATTCCACCCAAACAAGCTGATGACGACCGGTCTTGATCATGATCATGGGTTCGTAAAAAAAAAGCTGAAGGTTCTATTGGCATTAATCATTGCAGTAGTTATCTTGTTATATGATGTCGATCTGACTTTCACAGCAATGTGTTTTTTTAATTAAAACTGAGTAATCAAATTAATGGTTTCATTTGTGCCTGTTTGACACTCATTAGTGATTAGGATAGAATAAGATGAGAGAGTGATTCTATGTTTTTCCAATTAAAACTAAGTAATCAATTAATGGTTTCATCTGTGCCTGTTTGATCCTCAGTACTAAGTATTAGGATAGAATAAGATGAGAGAGCAATTTTGTGGGAGAAAGAGAATTTATTGAATCTTGATTAATGGAGGATGCACGTGGTTGGAATTGTTGAATCTTGTCGGATCAAATAATCCTACGGGAAGGGGATTATCGGATCTCATTCTAGAGGTTGGATTGTACAGTATTGGATTCACAAATTCTCATTGTAATCATTGCAGTAGTTATCAACATTTATCTTTTATATTTGCTTTTAGGGTGTGTTTGGTTAGCCGAAAAATACAGTAAAAATTAATTTTTGTCTTAAAAAAAAATCATAATTTTTTTTTGAAAAATTAATATTACATTTGAAAAATTAATTTTACGAATTTGAGGAAATTATTTTTTTTTTTCGTTAAAAATCGGCGAAAAATAAAAACTCAAACTCTGAAAAAAAAAATAAAAATTATTTTTTCCACCGAACTAAATAAATATTTTTTTTTTCAACTAAATAAATGTTGATAAAAAACTAATTTTTTTTCCCTAGACACTACAAAAATATTTTTTTCACGGAAAATTATTTTTTATGACTTTATGTGGAGTCAAACGCCCTTTAGGAGAAAGTAAATAACAAGAAAATTAAAAATATAAACCAAAAAATTAGAAATATAAGTGATTTGATTTTGATCTGAGATGAATTGAAGCCAATAATATTATTTCAGGGAGTTTGATGAGTTTCCAATCCAATGTAATTTTTTTTTTCAGAGAAAGATAGCGAGCTATTTATTTTATTTATAGCAAAAATAAATGAAGCAACAAAAGTATGACAACTACTACAGGATCTGAATGTAAGTTAGGATGAATCAAACAACAATAGTTATTTATAGTTAAAAATTATTTAACCTTTTTTCACTTTTAGTGAACAAACAAACACACAATGCACACAATGTGGAATTATAAACAGCTCTAGAATCTGGATTAAAACCTCATTGATCTCTGATTGTTTATCCTGTTTTCAATCTATAATATAATATCTACGCAGTAGTATATATTCCATTTATTGGCAATGGCATGCTCGTATCGAATATAGATGACAGTAGATTTTTTTTAAATGGTGAAAAGGGTTTCGACTCCCAGAATACCACAACCGAAAGAGAAGAGAAAAAAAAATATATATATATATATATATTTAAATCTCAAGACATATTAGACGCTGCGCATTAAATGACTTGGAGATGCAGGGGATCGAACCCTGTACCTCCCGCATGCAAAGCGGGCGCTCTACCATTTGAGCTACATCCCCATTTATATATATGTGGGTCCAGATACATTAATATAGTATGAATATTACCTTAGATATACTAATAAATGTTTCGGCATTTCCCCCTTCTCTAATTAAAATTACTATATTGCATTTTATGCGACATTTTTTTTTTTTTTTTTTTTTTTTTTTTTTTTTTTTTTTCTTATCATGATAGATAATTGATCTTGTTCAGTAGCTCTAGACACAAAAATGATAAACAAAAAGCCTGAAATTACAACCTTTGAGCTGAAAAGAGCTTGTATATATATGACTGCCTGTGATGTAGGAAGAAGCTTCTAGAAAAAATTTAATAGAAAAACTATTCGCACTTCTCTCTAGACCTTTAACACATTTAGGCAAACTACAAAAAGGACACACAGCATTCTACTGTTTGTTTCCACAAGATATGCTGCAATTATCAGTTCAATATGACTTATTTTACTTCCTAAAAGAAATACCAAAAAAAGAAACTAAAATCATTGTGTTATTCAACAAATCAGCTTAAATTTACACCACAACATTCAAACCATTGGCCCCTGCTGTCTACAAGAGCAACCCAGCTTAATAGGAAATAAAACTATAAAACAAGCCATGGGTGGCTCTAGATCCAAGGTATAAACCAAAATTGAGCATGCCTGATGAATCTTGTTCTATTATTACTTAATAACATCATCCAAAAATTTTCAACTCTCGCGACATTTCCTCACAATGATTTGTAGAGCATCTTCTCAACTAGTATTATCGGTGCGCCCCTCTTTCGCCGCTGCCTCTTCCTGTATCTTCTTTGTCCAATATTTCTCGAGAGGAGGTCCGAATATCACATTCCCAGAAACTACTCCAATCCTACAGCAATTGTAGTTTGTTCGGAAATAAGCAGTGGGTTCACAAAAAAGAAAGAAAAATGAGATTATTCTGCAACTTTGGCCACAAATATTATAATCATCATATCCAATTTTTGAGAATGTAGGGCCTGTTTGGCCTAGGTGGAGCTTCTAAAGGACTTTTGGTCTAAAAAGAGCTGCTCGGTGAAGCACTGATAAGGTCGTTAAAGCCTCGATTGGCTCATCTTTTTGGGTGCGGTGCGGCCCTCCACCTTTAAGCAGCCTATTTGGAAGCTTATTTTCGTGGTGAAGAGTGGCCAGCCAGCGCAATCTCGTCTGCAATAACTCCCGAATCGGAGCTTTTGCCGATCAGTGTGGTGCAGTATGGTGCATTCTCAAATTTGTATTCACCATTGGGCCAAGCAGGCCTGGAAACCCCACCCAACAGCTTCACCCGACAGCACAAGTTGCAGACTGATTTGTTTGCCAAATACCTGTTTCAGCTTCTCCGGTATATATTTCCATAAACTAGGCCAAACAAAGTATTTATCAGAGCGGATACAGCTCCATTAATAAAATCAAGCGTTAGCAGAACAGGAAAGTTGAAACGATACGCAATCATCACGACACAAGATTCTATACACAATGTTCCTAGTGAGCATTAGTTGCCCACATGATTACTTGTTTCAAGGCCCAAACTTGATTCTCATGCTAGGCCCCCCCAATCTCGGTACTTCCGCTTACAAACATCAGAACATAACAAATGATCAAATATGCAAACAATCTAAGACCTCTCAGTAAATTGACATTAAAAAGTGCTAAAAGGATCTTTAACAGAAACTAATTGCATAAGTTTATTCTAAACCAACAAAGGAAACCATCAACACATCCTCTAAACATTTGCAAAGGTTAGTTCAATCTATAACACAGTACACATGCACAATGAAGACCAAAACCATAATTTTGCAGATGATGCATCTGCTCCTAACCAGTAGTATCGTAAAATACCAAAATTTTGTTCTATTTTGAGTAACAAACTTGAAACTCGACATATAGGATAATAACGATTCGATTTTTTATTCCAAGACACGCATTAAAGTAAATATTTTGGTTTTGTTACTGACATTTGAGGAGCATCTTATTCTCAAAACTCTGACCACTTTGCGATAGATGAACTTTACTTTGCTAACCGTCGAAATCAATTGTATTTTCAATCAGAGTTTCAAAAGACTAACAAGAGGAAGGAAAATTTCTGGATCAAGAATTAGGGTTTTACTACTGTAGCATAACACTCGATCAATTAAATCTAATTACATTACTTTGTGTTTAATTTTTTTCTTAGAGGGCTTTACATCTATTCATGAAGAACAATCATTAACATGATTCAAACCCTAATCAGAAAATTAACTACAAATGTACACAATTTATACCTAATTTGCTTCAACTTGTTTTTCCCCCTTTCTCTTTTTTATTCTTCCTAAAATAATATCTAATTTCTACAAATTAACAGCTCAAAAATTCATCTTTAAAACTGATTAAAAAAAGAGAGATTGAGATTATGAGTTTCCTTAAACTCCATCAAGAGAATATGAATTTTTCCCCAATTTTTGATCTCCACAACCCATTTCCACACAAAACCCAAATTAGAACAAAAAAACAGCAATGTAAATTAGAACAAAAATTATACTAAAATCATCAAAAAAATGCTAATACCCAGATCCTAAAATTTACAATTTACTGATATAAAAAAGTTAAAAAAGAAAATTGGAGAATTAAAAGGTGATGAGGAGAGCTCACACGATCGCACCCACCACCATGGGGAAAGAGACGAGCCTCCTCATTGCGGATGCGACCTCTCTCTATGCGGACGCCCACACGCGACACGAGTCACGGTGTGTGCGTATCATAGATCGAAACCACTATGATCCAACGGCTAGGATTTAGTGAACTCGTGACAAGCACAATTGAACTTTTGGTCCTCAAACTTTGTAGCGAATCACTCTTTAATCCTCCAACTTTAATTTATTCTTAATTGGGTTAATTCTATGTAGTTTTGTGTAAATATATTGAATAGTAGATATATTATTACAAAATTTAATTTTTTATATTTATTTTTTCAAAAATTTTAAATTATTCATATATATAGAAAAATATAATTAATTATAGGTTAAATACTTCACTTTAGTTATTCAGTGAGATAAATTTATTTTTTTACCTTCTAGATATTATACTTAATAATACATGTATTAAAATTTTTGAAGAAATATATTTATAATAAGGGTAAAATTGATATTTTTATTAAAAAATAAAGAGTAAACTAGCGGTGACAAATTAGAAAAACATATATATGAACAACTTAAGACTTTTAAAGGAATAAATATAAAAAAGTTAAATTTTGTAGGAATATATCTGCTATTCGATATATTTATAAAAAAATATATAAAATTAGCTGTTAATTTATTATAATTTTTAATTTAATTTTGTTAAATTATTATAATTAAGTTTCTTAACTTAATTTAGTTTGTTAAATTGTGATGGATGGTAATATAATATTAATGTGATAGTATATATTATCTTCACGATTTTACTAATTCCAGCTACTGTATTAATAATAGTATCAAGCATTTAATATTTTTAAATTTTTTTGCCATTAAATTTATTTTTTTAACCATTTTTATTTTTATATCATACTATTGTACCAATCATCTACTAAATTTTAGAAAATTACTATTATCCTAACTGCGCATTTCTTCATCTAATGACCAAAAATTTAATAATACCGATAACTTTGCGTTATTAATTAATAGTTCAACCGTCTTAATTTAGATTTTACTTGCAATTTAGCTTCTAAGAGCAGAAAAAAAAAAAAAAGGTATATAAAGACTGACACCAAATAAAAGAAATTGATATAATATTTCAATCAATCAATATATATAATTTTTAAAATTTTAATATTAAATAATTAAAAATAATAAAATTAATATAAATTTTTATATATTATAAAAAATATTTATTTATTAATATTTTTAAATTTTCAATATTAGTATTATAATAACTTTACTTAAATATTCAATTAAACTTAGAAAAATTTTATTTGTACATCCATTTTGGGATATACTCACATCCCACTCATCCAATAGATGCGGGTGTGATGAGAGGTTATTTGAAGTGACCCTTAAAAGACATCTCATTCTTAGATAGATGGAATGTAAGATGTACACCCTTTTTGATGCGTACATATAGCATTGATCGCCAAATATATAAGATGTCTTTATCTTGCTAAAAATAATTGAAAAAAAAAATAAATTATTATATGCCCATGGTGTATATTAACACACCATATACTACAACGTATTTTAGAAAATTAATTTTTTATATTAAAATTTAATTGAATGAATCTCATTTATAAAATCTAATAATTAATTTAAATATATTTAAATTAAATTTTAAAATTTTTATTACAGATTTTAAGTATGTAGTGTATGTATTTATATACACCCGGTATAGAAAATACTTAATAGAATGTTCTCATAATTTTAAAAAAAGAGAGAAAATTTTTGTTTGCACCTAATATATACTAATATTTCATATATCACAAAATATATTAGAGAATTAATAAAATATTTGATATTCATATATATATATATATATATATATATATATATATATATATATATATATATATATATATATATATATATATATATATATATATATATATATATATATATATATATATATATATATATATATATATATATATATATATATTAGAAATTTAATAAAATATATAATATTTAATATTTTAAAATAAAATAAAAATATAATATACATAATATAAAATATTTAAATAATTTATTTAAATATTTAATAAATATTTTAGAATTAATTTAGCATGCATTGGATGCATTCAATAATATTTTTTCTGAATGCATTAAATACTTTCATTGACTCTTTTCTTAAAAAGCGACGTGGCTCTAAACTCTCAAATTATATATCTTATAGAAGATATACATTTTTTGATTCCCGAAATTTGATATCATTTTTTATGTCATTGTGACCAGATTAATTATATAACTTTTGTGCTCACTCATTAATATTAATTAATTAATTAAGCCTTTCTATAAAGAAAAGCACGTAGTACCTTCTTGGTTGGTGATATATGACTAATAATGATATTTTATCTATATAAATTAGATATAAACTTACGTTGTAGTCAAACTCAACTACTATATTGCATGTATATATATAAAATATTTCCAAGGACTCAATCAAATGCTTAAGCAAGGTAAAAGTTAGCAAATTAGGTGTGCATAATTAGGAAGTTAATTTTTTTTTGAGAGAAGTTAGGAAGTTAATTTTGACCCCAAAATACTTTTGAGTAATACAATGATATATATATACATACTGTAGAGTTTATATACTTTTAAAAGCACAAGAAAAAATATACTTATAAATTTTTTATCATTAAATTTGCATTGAGTTTTATGCTTTTATAAAGTCAACTAAAAAAAGAAAAAGAAAAAATAAATAATACAAATTTTAATTCAAATTCAATGGTAAAAAATTCAAAAGCACATTTTTATTTATACTTTTGAAAACATATAAGCTCTCTCTCTCTTTCTCTCTCTCTCTCTCTCTCTCTCTCTATATATATATATATATATATATATATATATATATATATATGAACGAGGCTACTATAATATCAATAACCTAATAATTAAAGAGTTGCAAAATTTGTAATTTTAATAGTAGATATGAAATGTTTCCTTATTTAACGTTGTAAAAAAAGATAAATCAATTAAATTTTGGTTAGAAAATTTTTTAAACTCTCGATCTTGATTACAAGACTGCTATCATCACTTTTTGAAAGATATTCATTTTCAGCTGTTCATTTTGTGTTCACTTGATGAACAAATTTTTTTTTTTGAAAAAGCATGAAATTTAATTTTCAGATAGTTTAAATAATTTAGATCATATTCAACGATACCGATTATCGATTTGGAAGCTCCATCATTGAAAACAAATTAGTGGCAACGAAGCTTATTTTCTACTGATAGCATTTTAGCTCAAATCTCTCTCTCTCGCTTAATTTCTCTCTATCTTTTATATATAATTGAGTTCATATGTTTTTAAAGTACCAAATTATTAGTGCTTGTAGATTTTTAGTTCTTGGATGAAAAGATGTGTGGCTAGGATGATAGTGGGCCTCTTGGGTTAAGTGAGTGGTTGGTGGAATAGAATGATCTAAGATATGAAATTAGTCAAAGGAGTAGATCTAACGGTAGAAAATTTACAAACACCAATTCCTTGGTGCTTGTACAAGCATAGTAGCCGGACTCTCTCCCTCTATATATATATATAGTAGGACTTGTGTGCATTTAGAAATACGGAGCCCTCTGTGCTCCCAAGTTATTTTTAATATTGGAACTTTCGAATGGACGATCGGCTCTATTAGAGTTGATCTAAAATATTTGAAGTATTTAGAAAATAAATTTTACTATTTTTTGATATCATTTACCTAGTGATCGAAAGGACTCAAAATCAACAGCTAAAAATAAAAATCTCACAAAATGTGATGGTCTGATATTAAAATTTTCGATCAAAGATATTGATATTGTTCTATATAGCATAAAGAATTTTTTATCAAAATTTTACATTATTTGGATATTTCTACACCGTTAAATTTGTAAACGGCTCACCACAACCATTAAAATTGTTGATTTTGAGTCACTTTGATCACTAGGCAAATGATATCGAAATTCGTGAAATTTATTTTTTAGGCCTTTTAAATACTCTACATCAAGTTTAACAGAGCCGATCGTCTATTCGGAAGTTCTAACATCGAAAACAACTTGGAAGCACGGAAGCTTCCGTGTTTCTAAAAGCACACAAGCCTAGCTATATATATATATATATATATATATATATATATATATATATATATATATATATATATATATATATATATATATATAGTCCGGTTACTATATTTGTACAAGCACAAAACAATTGATGCTTGTAAGTTTTCTACCGTTAGATCTACCCCCTTGGCTAAGTTCATCCCTTAAATTATTTCATGCTACCAATTAATTAACCACTCACTTAACCCAAGAGGCCCACTATTATTCTAACGACACATCTTTTCATTTAAAGGTTAAAAACCTACAAGTACCAATGACTTAGATACTTTTAAAAATATAGGAGCTCAATTATATATATATATATATATATATATATATATATATATATATATATATATATATATATATATATATATATATATATATATAAGAGCTTATATATTTTTAAAATATAAGTCCAACTATGCTTATGAATTTTTTTACTATTGAATTTATATTAAGATTTGTACTATTGTAAAGTCAACTAAAAATAGAGAAAGAGAAAGTGCAATAGCACGAATCTCAATATAATTCAATAGTAAAAAATTTATAAGTATAGTTGGGCTCGTACTTTTGAAAGTATATAAGCTCTACTATATATATATATATATATATATATGGAAAATGCTAGATGTACACCCCAAATGGGGTGTACATCTTACACCCACCCCATCCTAGGGATGGGTGAATTTCACTCGTCACATCGAGTGACGAGTGAATGAATACCCACCCTAGGATGGGTGGGTGTAGGATGTACACCCCATTTGGGGGTGTACACCTAGCACTTCTATATATATATATATATATATATATATATATATATATATATATATATATATATATATATATATATATATATATATATATATAATTGAGCTCTTATGCTTTTAAAATTACCGAGTCATTGGTGCTTGTAGGTTTTATGCTCTGAGATGAAAGGATGTGCGGTTAGCTAGGATGATAATGGGTCCTTTGGGTTTAGTTGGTGGTTGGTGGAATAGTATGATATAAGGGATAAAATTAGTCAAAGAGATTGATCTAACGATAGAAAATTTACAAATACCAATTACTTGGTGCTTTTAAAAGCATAATAGCCGAACACACACACACTATATATATATATATAAAGTAAAACTTATATATTTTTAAAAGCACAAGCCCAATCATACTTGTGAATTTTTTACCATTAGATTTGTATTGAAATTTATATTTTTTACTTTTTCTTTTTCTCTCTTTAGTTGACTTTATAATAATATAAATTTCAATACAAATTCAATGATAAAAAATTCACAAGTATAAATTAGTTTGTACTTTTAAAAATATATAAGCTCTACTCTCTCTCTCTCTCTCTTTCTCTCTCTCTTTATATATATATATATATATATATATATATATATATATATATATATATATATATATATAATTGTATATTTTCATACAATTAACTCAATGATCAAAACCCAACCCCAAATTAAATCAACAAAAATAAAAGGAAAAAACCAGCTTATAGAATTTAATATATAGTACCTCTATTTTACTTCACATAATAGCATAGTGCACGGTATTACAAGGCATGCATATATGTATATTAGTAACACACACAATGGAACCCTAAATATGCATTCCCATCTAGTTGTGCTCCTTCTCATGGGTGTAGATGTAGTCAGTGTGAGCATTAAGTGTCCTCCTCATCAAGCATTCCTCCTCCCCATCTGCCTCACACCTTTCAACTTTTTCAATAATCTCATCCTCCTCCTCAACACCCTACAAAATTTAAAACCATAAAATTCACATTAAATAATGAAAAACCAACACCACACCCACATCCAAAAACAAGTGCAAAAAGATCAAATGTCAATAATATATTATGTATGTATATATGTAATGAGTTACGTACCCCATGAGAGCTCTTATTTGGACTCATTGGTGCAACCCTAGTAGTTTGGGTCATGTTGGAGAGGAAGAGGAGGAGAGTTATTATGGCTAGGATGGTTGTTTTAGACATGGTTGGAGTAAATAATACTAATTAAGATGTTTAAGAGGGAGAGAGGAGAGAAAATCAAGAAGTATGTGAGTTGGAGAAGTGAAGGTGAGGTTTAAATAGGTGGTGAGAGAGGCAATTAGTATTTGGTTTTAATATTGTGAAAAAGAATTTGATTTACTTTTTATTCTTTATCTCTTTTAAAAGAGAACTGATATATTCATAGCAAATTTTACTATTGCCAGAGCAAAGAGGTCCAAATAATGACTAGATATAATGTATTTGCTTTGATAGTTAATATCAAAATTTGTGATCTAGCTAAATATATCAACTCCCCGTTTAAAAACTTGTTTAATTTGCCAGTAGATACATATCCTCTAATGCAAATAGAAATGTTTATTACTTTATTTAGTAGTTTATACTATTCGATACATACGAGAATTTAATATATCAAAATATTGGATTATTATGTATGTTTAGGAAGAAGTTAATTATTTGATGTCTGATGAAGACATGTGGTACGTAGTTGATGAAGACATGTACCCTCTACACAAAGGATTGCCGAAAAAGAGTTGCTTTTGTCTTTTTTTTTCTTTTTCTTTTTCTTTTTTCTTTTTTTTTTTTTTTTTTTTGTATATTCTAGATATGTTACGTCACTAGTGACTTAGCTGTCCACTCATATTAAATATATTCTTGAGCATCAATATTTTGAATAATATGGCATTACAACATATTCAATCTTAAGCTCTCACCATTCTGAACATATGAAGTTGCAGCATTAATTTAAAACAACTTAAATCCCCAATTTTTACCTTACACACACACACAAAGCAAAAGGGAAAACGAAAAGAAAAAAAATCTTATAACCTTGCATTAGAACTTGGATATTTTTACTTGATAATATATATTTCAAATTAGTCATTCTATTTGCAAATGATAGGCCAAGTAAATCCAGATACTTCCCTTATTTTTGGGTTGGTCACACTTACTTTCAAGCTCCTTTCTAATGTGAATGGAAAAAGAATAATTGGGAGGTGCCATTCACATGCACATTCAAATTAAGCAAAAGGTGAAAAGACAAATATGTATGTTGGCTAGCCTTTTATAGCATTTTCTCTTCTCTTGAAGTAGAATGTAGGTGCATGATTAATTGAATAGTTAAAGCTTTTAAAAAATTAAAATGAGCTTTTAGGTTCTAAAAATAAAATCTACAATTTCAAACTTAACTGAGTCCTAAGCTCGATTAGCAGAAAGATTGACGAATTAGCAGAAAGATTGACGAAATTTTACTAGCGGGAAGCAACTGCTTATTTCTAAACATTTAAGCTAACAAAGAGCGGTAATATTTTAAAATTTAATATTGGATTGTGTCACAATGGATAAAGTTTTGATAAGCTCAAAATGTTGGGGCTTCAACGAAATAGAAAAAAATTAAGTAAGATTAGCAGTACTCTAGTTATTGGATTCAAACTCATAATCTACTGTTTTAATATTATATGAAATAAAATGCAATTTTATAACTAGAAAGACTTTAATTAGGAATTTTTCTGAGCAGCATTCCTTAAAAAATAATTATGCAAAAACTCTAGTCAAGCTAAACATGGCCTACATTGGTGTGTCATTGCTAATACAATACAATTTGAAAGTGAAATCCAGCTTTCTTGATTTAACCTGCATTTGACTATTATAAAGTTATTATTAAGTTAACCACTGTCCAATTACTTGATATGAGATTAATCAAATAATTAATTAAAACCAGCATGAAGATTATGACTTGGAGTTTGAGATTATTAATTATTTATATATCACAAGGATGACTCAAATGTATGCATCAATTAAAAGAAAAAAAAAAAAGAATGTTCTCACCTTTTAATATTTTATAGGTATATATCTTTTGGACCTTCAAATTCTTATTTAATCTTTTTAGCTATTCATATATAAATTATAATGATCCAATCCATTAATATACTAATAACTCGTTAAATCTATATTATCTATCAAAAATAGTTCAGTCCAGTTATTACTATAGAATATTTCGGTTCTTTTATATTCTCAATCATAAATTTATTTCCATTCATTTGAGATTATTGGGATCGTCATATAAATTACACCCACTATCTAATTGAAATCCTCCACATCAGTAAGCAAGCGTGGGTTCATTTTTTGGGACTAAAAAAGTAGGAGAATCAACCACCGTGAACTCTACAAGAATCGTGGTTTGGATCATGAATTGAGCTCTACACTTTGCTCCGATGCATGCGTGCACTGTTCTTGTCGCAAGAGGCCGACTCTCGATACAGCGAGAAGTTGCAGCATCGCTCACAAGGCAAGTATTGTCGAGTTCACGTAACTCACAAGCGACTTAGGGTGGCTGCTAGAACAAAACAAACATATCCAAGCAAACAGATGTATATATATGTGACCAAGATGGATATATATGTGATCAAATACCAAGTATGGCTCTATGCATTTCGTAAGTTATTGTGATTCCTAATTATGTGCATGTACATTTCCACATTTCCTCCCAATACACAACAAGGGAAGTGATTGATTGGGAGACCATTATCTTGGAAGTATCTAGAAAGTTCAAGAAGTGTCCACAATTTACTTCCCCAAAATTCAGGTGAGTGTGAAATGGTCATTGTCCTCTTTCACCTATATCTAAAGCAAAATCCTCCTAGATTTTAGGGCGTTGAATATTCTTTTATTTATTTATTTTTTCCTTGTGGGAAAGTTTGCGAAGTTATGAGACGCTTTTGGCGTTGACGAAAGTAAATGGATCCAAAACTCTTTCGGCGGTTATGACAAACATCTAATCAAAGAAAAAAATAAATTTTTTTTTTTTGAGTATTCTTTTTGGAGATCAACATCTCTTCAAAATGGGAATGCTAGGTGTACACCTCCATAAGGGATATACATCCTACATTCCATCCCATTCTGGGGGTGGGACTTTTTTCACTGGTCACATGATGTGACCAGTAAAATTCACCCCACCTCAGAATGAGGTGGGGTGTAAGATGTACACCCCTCATGGGGTGTACACTTATATTTACCCTTAACTAAATATTTAGCTAACTTGGCCTCTGCGCGCGCATATATATATATATATATATATATATATATATATATATATATATATATATATATATATATATATATATATATATATATAACTAGACTTATGTGCTTTTAGAAATACGAAAGCCTTCGTGCTCTAAAATTGTTTTCGATGTTAGAAGCACAAAGGCCTCCGTTAAATTTGATTTAGAATATTTAAAATATTTAAAAATTAAATTTTATAAATTTTTGCTATTATTTGTCTAGTTACGAAGGAGCTCAAAATTAACTATTTTAATGGTCGCGGTGAGCTGTTTGCAAGTTTAACGATATAGAAATATCCAAATCATATAAAATTTTGATAAAAAATTTTTTATACTATATAAAACAAGAATAATATTTTTGATCTAAAATTCTAATATCATATCATCTCATTTTGTGAGATTTTTATTTTCAACCATTAATACCGACGAAATTTATTTTCTAGCTATTTCAAATATTTTAGATTAAGTTTAACGGAGGGGATCGTCAATTCGGAAGTCCCAATATAAAAAACAACTTGAAAGCACGGAGGGCTCCGTGCTTCTGAAAGCACATAAGTCCTACTATATATATATATATATATATATATATATATATATATATATATATATATATATATATATATATATATATATATATATATATATATATATATATATATATATATATAACTAGGTGTTGGGGGTCAAAAATGTCGCGCTGATCGTTGATCGGGCTTGGTTGTCGATCGGTCCCGGATTGGTTGACCCTCTGGATGTGATGCGTGCCAATGGATCAAGCGATCGGGCCGAGGAGGGATCCGCTCGGCTGGATTCTTTTTAATCAAACTCTCACGACCGTCCGACTTAAATTAGTCAAATTGGGATATGGAGGTAGAGAGAGAGAGAGAGTTCGACCTAGAGTAGCCGAACCGGGGTATAGAGACAGAGATTGGGTTGGGTTTTGGTTGAAGTTAATCGATATATTAAATATGTATAGTTATTAGTCGGTAAACTTAATGTTTAAATTAATTGTCGCTAAAATATAATATGATATTAATCAATAATGGTCATTTTTTAATCATCGCTATTAAAATGCCACTAAAAATATATTTTGTTGCAGTGCCAGTCCAACTAACTCTCTCTCTCTCTCTCTCTCTCTCTCTCTCTCTCTATATATATATATATATATATATATATATATATTAAAAAATTTATAAAACAAAAGTTATCGATTGTAAACTTAGTAAGTTTATCAACCAAATCCTTTGTCATAAGGCATTAGGAAACTTTTTTTTTATTCCATCAAAATATAGTATTGAAGTGATATAATTGGCTTAGTCATTAATTTCAAAATATCTTAGTGATTAAAATTAGGCCCACTGAAACTCAATTAGATTCAATTGAGTCCGATAAGCCCAAAATCAAGAGCCCATGATTTAAAATGGACCAAGCCTAAAATAAAGATTTTACTCATCAGCCCACTACCTTTATTTAATTTTTGTTAGCATTAATTTTTTTTTTCCTTCCAATTAGCATATATATATATATATATATATATATATATATATATGGGAAATACTACTTGTACACCCCGAAGTGGGGTGTACATCCTACACCCACCCATCCAAGGGTGGGTGAATTTTACCGGTCACTTCGAAGTGACCGGTAGACTATCCCCCACCTTTGGATGGGTGGGATGTAGGATGTACACCCCACTTGGGGGTGTACAAGTAGCATTGCTCTATATATATATATATATATATATATATATATATATATATATATATAGAGAGAGAGAGAGAGAGAGAGAGAGAGTGAGTGTGGTAGGCAGGAATGCTATTAATAGCACCAAGTTATTGGTGATAGTAAATTTTTTATCCTTGGATTAAAAAATGTATGATTAAGATAATAGTGGGCCATTAGGGTTTAATGGGTAGTTGGAAAAATAATATGATCTAACGGATAAAAATAATTAAAAAAGTTGATCTAACGATGAAAAACTTGATAGTACCAAAATTCTTGGTGCTATCGATAGCATAGTTGCCAGACTCTACACACACACACACACACACACACACACACACACCGAGGCTATTGTACTATTAATAGTATCAAGTCATTGGTGTTATTAAGTTTTTAACTTTTGGATGAAAAATGTGTGGTAGAATCATAATGGCTTCTAGAATTTAGTAGATGATTAGTTGAATAGTATAATCTATGGGTTGAAAATGATCAAAGGGATTGATCTAATAGTGAAAAACTTGGTAGCACCAAGTGTTTGGTACTATTGATAAAATAGTAGCTGCACTATATATATATATATATATATATATATATATATATATATATATATATATATATATATATCAATAAGAAAACATGAATCGAGAGTTTTCGATGCTTACGTGTCAAGCTCTCCGTTCTCCAAATTTCCTCTCAGCTCTCCGAGTTTTCTCTCTGTGCTTACGTCCTGCTGCCACACAACATGCTCCCTACTAGCTACACAACTTATCCTCTTCCTCCTCTGCTGCTACAGAACGTGGGCTCCCACCTTCTCCTCTGACCCTTCCCCTCTTCCCGTTGCACTCCAACTTCTTCTCTGACTGCCTAACTTCTTCGTACATTAAAGGGGAAGCTTCAAAGCCCTCTCCGCGATTTTGGGGGAAGCCTGAATCCGGTGGAAGGCTCCCCGCAAATGCCGCTGGCCCGTCCCCTCGCGGCAGCTTTTCCGTACGCGACAAGACCTCTCTCCCTCTCTCTCTCCCTCAGCTGATTTACCTCTACTCTAACGCGATTTCCTCACCAACTCCCTATCTCTCCCTATACTCTAACGCGATTTCCTCACCAACTCGATCTTCCGCCCATACCTCCCACCGACTCCGCCGCGAAGCCATCACCTCTCTCCTTGAAAACATCTCATCTCTCCTTACTCCGCCGCGAAGCGCGGCATGGCGCCTCCCATTCTTCTCACCAAACCGAACACCAACGGTGGTCTTTCTGAGAGAATGGCGGCGACAGCCGGGATCAATTTACCGAAGCTCAACATGTCTCGGGCATTTCCGACGAATATAGTTAGCTCGGCTGCAAAGGTTCAGTCTCCTTACCTGACGATTCCGCCCGGTCTCAGTCCGACGACATTGTTGGAATCTCCGGTTTTTCTCTCTAATTCTCTGGTATGTGGTCGGTGTTTGTGCAAGCAATGAGTAGTGGAAGTTCTAAATTTGAGTTTTCATTGTGATGAAGACCATTTTAAATACTACATATTGGCATTTTACTTGCACAGAACATTAATTGCTCAAAAATTTGTATTCATTTGTGCTTTGGGTGTATCATTTCAACCAGAAGATCGAGCTTGACCTGTCACTTTCTATGTTGAATTGCTTGACCCTTCCTTCTAACTATTTGTTATTTTCTCTAGGGTCAGCCTTCCCCAACTACAGGCAAAATTTCCTTCTTACAGAATTACAATTCTAGCTCGATGACAGTATCGCTTTCTAACAAAATTGATGATGAACCACTTGAAGATGTTCCCGAAGAATTCGCCTTCAAGCCGCCACTTGAGTCAAAACCCACTTATCTTTCAAGTGCAGAAAACACGGTAATGATTATTTCTGCAACAAAATCTGTGAAATTGTTGCTTGAAACTGAAAAGCATCATGTGTTGTGTGTTTAAGCATACCATTGAATAGTTTCTTTCCAGTTCATGTCTTATAGAATATAACTGGGGGTGTTATTATTAAGCATTATTTATTTACCAGGAGGGTTCAGGAAACCATTTTACATTAATCTGTTACGAATTGTAATTGCATGGTGTGGTAAAATGTACTGAAGTTCAATTCTTTCCATGATAAATAAAACGAAAGAGTTATTAGAATACTTGCAGAATAAGAGTTCTTAATTCAGCATTGCTACATTCTTATCCAAAAATTCCCTGAACAGAGATTAGGAAGGTAAGATCTACAGCACCGGAGTACTGATTGGCCTTCGAAAAGTATGTTATCAACGCAACTTCCAGCAGAGATCCATTAAGAGTTCAAATTTTGGAGTCTCGATGTCAGATTCCACAAACAAAAAGATTCAAGAGCACGAGTACATTTCTTTCTCTTTATTTAAATTTTTCCCTCTTAGACTTTTATTTCTCCGTGAAGTCATTGGGATTTTTAAAATTTAGTTGTGGTTAATTCAACTTAAAAGGCATATCGATGGTACACTGGGCAGCGGGAACTTAAGAGAGGCCGTGCGGCTGTCGACCGGAGAACATCTTAGTGAAAGGCTTGCTGTCAATAGTGAAATCTCTGACCCTTCATTGTGTATCAGATGATTTTTTTTGTATGAAATTTGACATATTTAACATATCAGACGGATTCTGATCCTGCAGCACCACACAGCATTGATCTGCAGAGATCCATTAGCAAGTTGGTCTGCAAAGCACTAACTACATCTTGATGTACTTGCTTTAAAATGGATGCCCACTATTAATTACCTTTTTCTGCTCTTATCTCTTGCAGCCTATGCTGGATGTACCAATATATGGGCCGGTTGCAACACTTGAGCTCTTTCGTCCTCATTTTTTCAGCAATTAACTGTTGTCAGTAAGCTTCGTATTCGGTGTTTGCTGATAGTTGCAGTGCTTGGTTTGAAGAGCTTCGGAAGCAAAGAGTCACTGAACTGGGAAGAGAGTTGGAGAAGTCAGAAAGTTGCATCGGGTTGGTGTTAAGCTCTTGCTTTTGTAAAATTTCCTCAGAGAAGGCTAATACTAACATGCCACTGAATATATTATCCCTTCTCTCAGATCTTTGCAATCAAAGCTCGAAAGCCTCAGCACCGGGAGACAAAGTGAGGGCGATTATGAGTGCGATACAAGCCATACCGAGTCGCCTTCGCCAAATGGAAATACTGCTGATATTGATTCAAGCAGCAAAGAACTTTCTAGAGATAGCTTCTGTACCGCATTGTTCCATGAAGCAGCACTGCAAGGGAAGGATGACAGAAGGTAATGGCTAGCTTTGAGATGCCGCCGCTACTATTTGTGATTGAATTGGTCATTGTTGCAAGTCAATTCCAGTAGAGAATTATCAATGTGATGTGTTGTTCTTTTGCCTTCCTTGATATCAATGTGATGTGTTGTTCATTACCAAGTTAGCTTTCTTGGGGTAGGGATCAGGATGCCATTGCCAATTTTTGGTAGCTCTGATAATTTGCCATTCAGTTTTTTGCGGGGTATTAAAGCGGATGAGTACTAGCTACATCTTGATGTACTTGCTTTAAAAATGAATGCCCACTACTAATTACCTTTTTCTGCTCTTGCCTCTTGCAGCCTATGCTGGATGTACCAATATATGGGCGGATTGCAACACTTGAGCTCTTTCGTCCTAATGTAGGTTTTCGACCATCTCTTTTGGCACCTTTTGGCCTTTGCACTTTCATATGTTTTATTCAAGCTTGTGTTATTATAGGGTGAAGCTCAAGATTAACTATTTGTTGCTACCGAGAGATACAAATTTTGTGTTCTCCAATTGGGATGCAGGATCAACAGAGCTCATCACAAGGTTAGAGATGCGTTACAAGTCAATTCCACTAGAGAGTTATCAATGTGATGTGTTGTTTGGAGAAATATCTCCCTCGGCAATGTCGCGTTCTAGGTATAGCTAATTTTTTTTTCTCTCTACATAATCTTCAATGAATGAAATACTATATTCCAATTACTAATGTACTATGTTGGCTTTTATCAGATTGTCTACAAATGTTGCTGAATTAGCTTCAGACAAAAAACGTTTTAGATAATTTTGTGGAACCAACCTTCCTTTGAGTTATCTTTTCACCATGAAATCTTTTTTTTTTTTTAACTTTCCGTCTATTGACATTGCAGGCACACAAAAGATGAGATGCCATCGACCAGCAAGAAATAATTAGTCTTTTGTTAATGAATAATTAATATATGTAGTAATTATATGCTTTTGTACTCCAAGGAGTTGAAATGATGCTATTAGTTAATGAACAATTAATATATGTAGTAATTGTACTTTTGTACTCCTTTCTGCTAATTTATAATGTTGAAAACCTTATAATATATAATATATTTTTATCTTTATAAATATTTTATTATTTATTACTTATTATTTATTAATTATTAATATTAATTTAGTGTAAATTTATTCGTCCGCCGCGAAGCGCGGGTCTTTAACTAGTATATATATATATATATAGTAGAGCTTATATACTTTCAAAAGTATAAGCTCAATCTTGCATGTGAATTTTTTATCATAAAATTTGTATTGGGATTCGTGCTCATATAGCGACACTTTTAAGTGTTTCTAAAATCTAAAAAAAATGTCGCTAACAAAAATACCGACACTTATTGTAAATGTTGCTATATGTGCCGTCGCTAGGGTGTATAACGACACATTTTTATAATGTGTTCCAAAAATGTGTCCCTATAACCTAATTTTGGATATAGATGGAATATAGATAGGACACTTATACAAAAGTGTCACAAACATGTGTCTCTATAATCTAATTTTGTTGTAGTGTTATATACTTTCAAAAGTATAAGCTCAATCTTGCTTGTGAATTTTTTATCGTAAAATTTATATTGGGATTCATGCTTGTATATATATATATATATATATATCGAGTCCGGCTAGAATACTATCGATAGCACCAAACAATTGGTGCTATCAAGTTTTCAACCGTTGGATGAAAAGATATACGGTTGAAATTATAGTGGTCCCTTACACCCCGTTTGGATTGGGGATAAAGGGGGGATATCCCCCCTTTATCCCCAAACGGTTTTGGGATATCCCCGTTTGGGGATATCCGCCCCAAACGGGGATATCCCCCCCCCCCCCCCCCCCCCCACACGGGGATATTCCCCCCATACCGGGTATGGGGGGGGGGGGGGAATATCCCCCCAACCCCGCCCCTTCCCAAGGCAGAAATGCCTTGTTGGGAAGGGGCATTTCTTTTTTTTTTTTTTCCATTTTTTTTTTTATACTTGATTTTTTTTTTCTTTTATACTTCGTTTGTTTGTTTTTTTTCTTTTTTTTTTTTTTTTTACTTTGTTTGATTTTTTTTATTAAAATTTTTAAATTTTTAAATTTTAATTTTATAAATTTTAATTTTTTTTATTTTATATTTTAATAAATCTAAAAATTTTATTTTATTTTTAAAAATTATTAATTTTAAAATTTATAAAATATTTTTATAATTTTTTTAAAATTTATATAAATTTATAAATTAAAATTTTTACTCTTACTTAAAATTTTAAAATAAACATATTTTTTTTTGCTCCCCACTTAAAATTTTTATAAAAATTAAAATGAATAAAAATTAAAATTTGAATAAATTTTAAAATTTTAATTTTGAAAAAATTATTTAAAAAAAGAATAATTAATTAAATATAATATATAATTAAAATTAAATTTTAATCATTAAAAAAATTATATATAATTATAAATTTTAATATATATAATTATATATATATATATTTATATAAAAAAAGAATAATTAATTATATAAAAAAATTATATATAATTATAAATATAATAAAAAGAATAATTAATTAAATATAATATATAATTATAAATTTTAATCGTTAAAAAAATTTATTAAGACTAATTAAAATTAAATAAAATTTGATATAGTATATAATTAATTAAATATAATATATAAGATTTGTTACAATTAAAAAATTCTAATACATTCTTTAATTATCAAATTTATAATATACATAAAAATAAAGGTCACATCGTCATTAAACATAAAAGTCAACTTTATACCTCCTTTTTCTTCAACCCCAATCCAAACACTATTTTTCTTATACCAGGTTTAAGCCTCATTCCCAACCAAACACAATTTAGGTTTATACCAGGTTTAAACCAGGTTTATACTTATACCTGGTATAACTCATTCTGGTTTATCCCCAATCCAAACGATACCTTAAGATTTTTACTATTCAACCAACCATCTAGTAAACCCTAGGGAACCACTATCATCTTAACCACACATTCTTTAATCTTAAGGGACCACTATATATATATATATATATATATATATATATATATATATATATATATAGAGAGAGAGAGAGAGAGAGAGAGAGAGAGAGAGAGAGAGAGACGGAGAATTAGGCTGGAATACTATCGATAGCTCCAAGCCATTGGTGCTACCAAGTTTTTAGCCCTTGGATTAAAAGATGTGCGGTTAATCCTAGGATTTAGTGAGTGGTTGGTTGATCAATGGTAAAAATTTTAGGGAACCACTATAATCACAACCGCACATATTTTCATCCAACGGCTAAAACTTAGTAGCACCAATTGCTTGATGCTATCGATAGAACTATTCCAGCCGGACTATATATATATATATATATATATATATATATATATATATATATATATATATATATAGAGAGAGAGAGAGAGAGAGAGAGAGAGAGAGAGGTCTCTAGGATTTATATTATTTTACCAACAACCTACTAAACCCTAGCTAGGGAGACCACTATTATCCTAACCGCACATTCCTCAATTCATGTAGGGCCGAAAAGTTACAAATACAAAAATATCTATACTCATAAGAATATAGTAGTCCTACGCTATGTAGAACTATTTTAGATGTCACAGAAGTTCAAGCCCTTTTTTTTTTTTTTTTTTTTTGTATACTACTAAGACAACTACCCTAGTTATCTTCTCCTATTAACTCTAATAATTTTTCTTGAAGGGACGAGTTTCCGTTTCAACGACTAATCCTATTAAGATATTGTTGCACTTGGCAAAAAAATAATTGTGACGTATAACATTTTGAAACAAAAAAGTATAGTGGACAAAATGAAAAAAAAAAAAAAAAAAAAACTCTAAAATACAATGTACAATGTGTGAGAATGTACGTAATTAAGCCATTTTTTTTAAGGAAAATGCTATGTGTACACCCGTAAGGGGTGTACATCTCACACCCCCACCCATCTAAGGATGGGGGTGTGATGATGGGTCACTTGATGTGACCCGTAAAAAATATCGCCACCATTAAAATGGTGGAGATGTATGATGTACACCCCTTCGGGGTGTACATGTAGCATTACTCTTTTTTTAATTTAAGATGCCAACAAATAGGTACAAGTACTTTTTTTTTTGTATATGACTTGCTCTCTATTTCCACAAGTATGGTACAATTAATTCCACCCAATCACACACAAATTCTAGATTTTAGGTGGAGATTTTAGACAATTCTCTATTCATTTGGTCAAATAATAGAAATAATAATCCCATTTTTCTTATTTCATAGTTTCGCATCATTGTAATAGGATTGGACCTAATAGTTTCTATCTGTATCGGTAGGTTATATGTAAATTTACAGATTTTGATATTAATTTTTTGTATCCACAAAAATTATGAATAAAATAAATGAATACTCATTAAATTGTTGGCATTCAACAAATCCGTGAGTGCTGATGAATACTCACATATACTTTAAATTTAATTAAAAATATATATATTATTTTTATCTATTCATTCTGTCTATTCATTTTTAAAAATCTTAAATTTAATTTCTCCACGTTTTTCTTTTTTTCACTGTGAACATCCCTCGTACAGTGTCGTCTCTCCAGCCACACGACCTATATGTAAAAATATTTTTACACGTAATTTATGTATTTTAAAGCTTTATATTATTTATTGTATTTGATATTTCAAACAACAAGTTATATTATGACTTTTTAAAAGTTATACATATATATATATATATATATATATAAAAGTTATATATATATGGTCCGGCTACTATACTCTTATGAGTAAAATTCTTTTGTACTCATAAATTTTCATTCCTTGGATGAAGGAATGTGCGGTTAGGATTATAGTAGTCTCTAGTATTTATACCATTTCTCCAACAACCTAGTAAACCCTAGGGAGACCACTATTATCCTAACCGCACATTCCTTCATCCAAAGATAAAAAAAGTTATAAGTATAAAGAGGTTTATACTCATAAGAGTATAGTAGCCCTACGCTATATATATATATATATATATATATATATATATATATATATATATATATATATATATATATAGTCCGGCTACTATACTTATAAAAGCACCAAGCAATTGGTGCTTGTAAATTTTCTACAGTTAGATTTATTTCTTTAGCTAATTTCACTCATTAGATCATACTATTCCACCAACCACTCACTAAACCTAAGGGGTCCACTATCATTCTAACCGCACATATTTTTATTTAAGAGCTAAAAACTACAAACACCAATAACTTGGTATTTTTAAAAAATATAGGAGCTCAATTTTATATATATATATATATATATATATATATATAGAGAGAGAGAGAGAGAGAGAGAGAAGAGTTTATATACTTTCAAAAGCATAAGTCAAATTATACTTGTGAATTTTCTACTGCTGAATTTGCATTGAGATTTGTGTTATTGTACTTTTTCTTTCTCTCTCTTTAGTTGACGTTACAATAGCACAAATCTCAATGCAAATCCAATGGTAAAAAATTCACAAGTATAGTTGGTCTTATGTATTTGAAAGTATATAAACTCTACTATATATATATATATATATATATATATATATATATATATATATAGTCCAGCCACTGTGCTTGTACAAGCACCAAGTAATTGGTGCTTGTAAGTTTTTTACCGTTAGATATAACCCTTTGATTAATTCTATCCCTTAGATCATACTATTCCACCAACCACCCACTAAACCCAAGGGGCCCACCATCATCCTAATTGCACATTCCTACATCCAAGGGTAAAAAACTAACAAATACAAATAACTTGGTGCTTTTACGAGCATAGGAGCTCAATTATATATATATATATATATATATATATATATATATATATATATATATATATATATATATATATATATATATATATATAGAGAGAGAGAGAGAGAGAGAGAGAGAGAGAGTGTGTGTGTGTGTGGCTATTATGCTTGTACAAGCACGAATTAATTGGTGCTTATAAGTTTTCTATCATTATATCCATCCCTTTGACTAATTTCATCCCTTAGATCAGTGTAGTAACACGCGTGACACGGCAGGTAAATACTCTATTAAAATGAGAATTTTATATAGTATCATTTAATAATTAATACTGTAAATAAAATATTAAACATATATTATTTTTAAATTTATAATTAATTGATATAGTATAGTGATTGCACTTTTAGATGGATAGCCTTTATTAATTATAAAGTTAAAAATATAATCTATTGAACAAACAAAAACTAAAAATACAAAAAATAAAAAAAGCATATATAAGTAATAATCTCTATGTACAAACTAAACTATTATTATAAAATTAATTAATAAAAAATTAATATTATTTCACCCACAATAAAAAAAAAATCTAGAAATATTTTAAGACTTTATAAAAAAAAATACAAGATATTTGAAAACAATAGATAATTCAACTTAACTTGATTTGACTTTTTTTATTATAAAATTATTATATATATATATATAAAGAGAGAGAGAGTGTGTGTACATGTTGAGCTTATATACTTTTAAAAGTTAAGCCCAATTATATTTGTGAATTTTTTTATTATTAAATTTGTATTGAGATTTGTGCTATTATAAAAAATTAAAGAAAGAACGAAAAAAAGTATAATAGCACGAATCTCAATACAAATTTAATAGTAAAAAATTTACAAATATAATTAGACTTATACTTTTGAAATCATGCTCCACTCTATATATATATAGAGAGAGAGAGAGAGAGAGAGTGGAGCTTATATGCTTTCAAAAGCACAAGCCCAACGAATCTTATGATTTTTTTATCATTGAATTTGCATTAAGATTTATGCTACTGTAAAGTCAACTAAAAAAAAAAAAAGAGAAAGTACAATAGTACAAATCTCAATAAAATTTAATGCTAAAAAATTTATAAGTATAATTAGATTTATATTTTTGAAAGTATATATATATACTTTACCATATATATATATATATATATATATATATATATATATATATATATATATATATATATATATATATATATATATATATATATATATATATATATATATATGCTCCCAAAAGACATTTTGATTTTTCAATATATTAACTCACTGATTATTTTTATAAAAAAATAAAATAAAAGACACTTTTAAAAATATTAAAAAATATATAATTTTCGCTTGTAAAATATCGATAAATTATAGAAATTTAGTTACAAAATTTGTCCCTTTACATTATGTTTTGTTGTAAATAAGCTTACTATTAGCCAAATTAACCGAAGGATATTTATCACACACAATAAACACACAAATAAATGCCTCTTTTTCTTTAAAGAAAATAAAAGAAAATAATCATAAATAATTTTACAGGTGCAAATTGTAATACTCAAGTTTGCAATCCTACAATAATCCAATTCATATTTCTTGTAAATGAATTATTCTTCTTCAACTCGTTGCCGTCTTCGAAGATTAAATCATTTCTAATAAACAACAAATATATGTAATAAAGAAGGCGTATAGCTAAATAACAACAACAACAACAATAATAATATATAATACAACAAATCAAGTACACTTGATTGAGCCTTGTTTGGTGTTAATTTGATCCACTCTTGGAATAGTAAAACCCTAATGATCTTCATAAATAATAATAATAATAAAAAAAAAAAAAACTCCATTTTATAAATAACAATGTAAACCACAAACTTGACATAAATATAAACAAATTACTTTACTTAATTACCCTAAAACCTTGTCCTCTCATTTTTCTCCTCAAAATCTCTTGAATCAACCTCAGGGAGTTTGCTCATCCTCACCAAATTATCCTCTCTCACACTAATATCTCTCTTACATGAAAGCGAAAGCCCGATCCCGAGCCCGAGTTTCCGGACTCCGGACCAGCTATTTTCTCTCCTCCTCCTCTCCTTAGCACTCACCTTTTCTGATGGTTTCCTCACACTCTTTGTGCACTCTAGGTAAGCTGCAAGAAATGGATCCTCCCCTATCGGATCGCCTTTTTTTGTCGGTAGGGCCGTCTTCGGAGCCTGAAACGGGCACGGCGGGAGCGGGACGTAGAGCCCGTGGGACGACGAGAGTTTCGGCCCGTAGGACGCGATCGGCGGCGGCGGGAGCTTTGTTGGGCTATTGTCCATCATGTGAGGGGAAACTTTGGATATGCCTGGTTGGTTCTCCCATGAGAAGGGTACACTCCCAAAGGAGTGATTAAGCCTTTGGTGGCTCATGTTTTTTTTTTTTTTATTAAGAGGTAGGGTGTTTATTTGGTGGTCAAGAGAGAAAGGGCTTTGAGGAGCTTTGTCATGCAGTATGTGCTTCTTTGAGAAGAGGTTTGAGATAGGGTGCTTTATTTGGAAAGTGATGAGGGGCAAATATTATGTGTGCAAGGCAAAAGGCATGGGGTGTTAGGTATCCTATGATAGAGAGAGAGGGAGAGAGAGAGAGAGAGAGGGAGAGAGAGAGGGAGAGAGAGAGAGAGAGAGAGAGAGAGAGAGAGAGAGAGAGAGAGAGAGAGAGAGAGAGAGAGAGAGAGAGAGAAATTCTTGTATCTTTCTTGATCACAAGGATTACTTGATTTACTAATAATGCTAGAGAGAGGGATAGAGAGAGAGAGGGAGAAACAAAATTGTTGTCTTAATTGCTTGATCATTGAATATTTACATTGTTTACGTACTTATAATGTTTGAGAGAGAGAGAGAGAGAGAGAGAGAGAGAGAGAGAGAGAGAGACAAAGAGAAGAGACAAAGAGAATTGTTGTGAGTCTATGTAGGGGGATTACTTGGTTTACTTGGAACTTTGATTTGTTGAATAAGGCGTCTAGAGGATATATATACGTATAAAATGATAGAAAAATGGTTGACTTGTATAAGAGGAGAAAGAAAAATGGAAAAAAGATAGTGCCATTTTTATTTGCAATATATTTTCTTTTTTCTCTCCCTTAATTGTATATATATATTAGCACTTATTGTATCTAATTAATGCACTTTTAAAGACATATACAGTGAATTATAATTAAGACACTTAATTCTATGCAAGAATTAATGCACTTTTAAAGAGACATATAGTGAATTATAAGACACTTAATTTTATGCAAGAATCTGGACAAGAACAGTATATATCAGAATTTTGATAATTCTCTATTTTGTTTATAATCCAATGAATTAGAATTAATTCAAGGATACGGATTGTTTCTGCTTGATCCTATTCACATAATAATAATTTATTAATAAATAGTGTGAATATATTAATCAAATCATTGCATAACAACACAAAATTCTAATTTCTCTTTAGAATTGATATTCTTGATAACAACATGAACCTACAACAATCACGGATGGAAAACCAAACAAATTTAGATTAAAAAGTTAGGTGAGGTTAGGGTGTCAAGGAATCGCATGAACATGAGTGAGCTAAGGTTGATTCGTTCGAGCCGGACACGCACTGGCTCATTAAAATATAGAGCTGAAAAATTCATCTCACATTCAGTTTGTTAATAAACGAGCCGAACACGAGCTAGCTCGCGAACAATGAATTCGAATTTCAATCCTACTATTAGGTTATTAAGTGAAAAGTTGAAAGAAAATAAAAATAATTAGAATATTAATCTAATAAATAAAATTCACAAATAATGAGTTTTTTTAATATTAGGTTAGCCTAAAATTTATAATATATATATACACATGTATCAAGTTCGATAAGAATGATTTTAAAAGTACCAAAGTATTAGAACTATAATATTTTTGGCCATTGAATTAATCCTAATAGTATTTGAATCATATATAATTAATGGTGAGTCTCACAAGTAATCATTATTGTTAAATTTTAATCCAATGATCAAAAAATTAATTTCAAGGGCTAAAATTATTTTGATACTTTTAAAAATATTCCAGCTTAGTATAGATAGATGAATCTCTTTATAACTAAGTTGTATTTTATATTTAAGTTAAGCTAAAAATTAAATAATAAAATTCTATATTATATATATAATTATAATTAATATATGTATAAATGTAATATTTATAAATTATATAAATTATATAAATATAAAATATATGTATTCGAGCTGTTATCGTGCCGAACAAGAGCAAGCTGACCCCAGCTCGTGTTCGGCTCGTTTATTAAACGAGCTGAAAAATTTCGTTTGTGTTTTGCTTATTTACTAAACGAGCGATTCAATCTTGAGCTCATTTCGAGCCGAACACGAGCTGGCTAGTAAATAGCGAGCTGAATTGCCATCCCTAGCTAGGTAAGGTACGTCAGTGACGCGATATACGACCAAAAGCCTCTTTGGTACGGTATTTATTTATTTATTTATTTTTTGTGGAGATCTCACTATTTTATCTCTTATAGTTAAATTCATTTGCCCAATTAATGAAACTGATAGTGAGTTATTTTATTTTTTTTGTAAAAGAAAGCTTGGAATGCAGAGCAATGCTATATGTACACCTCCAAACGGGGGTGTACATCTTACACCCACCCATCTAAGGATGGGTGGGTCACTTCACAAATTGTGAACTGTGAAGTGACCCCTCACCACACCCCACCCATTAGATGGATGGGATGTGTGATGTACACCCCCAAATTGGGTGTATAAATAGCATTTTCCTGGAATGTAATGTGATGACGGGAATAGAGGGAAACTATAGTACTAAAGTAGGGCTATTATTCATGAGAGATTTTAATTTAATTCAAAAAAATGATTACTACAAATAATGATATACAAACACATTTGTCGCATTAAAAAAAAAAAAAAAGACTTGAGCTTTCAAGGATAACTACGTGCTACCAAAAAGTATAAACTGTTAAATAATTACTAACTAGAAACTAAATTCTAGAATAGTAATATAATAAGACTCTTAATTTGTCTTTTAATTGGCTAGAAATAATTGTTCTTTGAATCCTATTCAAACTTATATTGTGGATAAGGGGTTCTATTAAATGAAATTTAATTGAAACAAGATAAGCACGTTTTAAAAATTTTTTTTTTTTATAGTTCTCAATTTTGAAAAACTTGCTTATTAGGATTGACAAGCTACACAAATCTCAAGAGGCAGAACTATTTTTAGCTCTAGGAATCGAATTCGTGCATTATCACCACTTGTGTGTCAAATTATTGACGTTAACCATTAATCTCAATAACTTAATATGTTAAAAATACGCAATCAATTCACTTAATTAAAGCGTACAGATACAGTACCCACGGATTTCGATCGAACTTAAATCTATCTGAACGTTAGGTTTATTGTTGGATTTCTTACCGTTAGGTTTATTGTTGAATTTCTTACCGTTAGGTTTATTAATTGTGGACCGTAACCCCACTCAATTTATTGAGTTCACCGAACTTAATTTATTAGTCTTCTGAGTTTATTGTTACGGACAGAAAATTAGACATATTTTAAATTCATAAATAAATAACAACAATTATTTTCTGAACAAGCAAATTTGAATAATTTGAATAATTTGAACATGGATTGATTAAAATATTATGTTAGAACTTTTCCTTAAAGCTTTTCAAAGATTTATTTCTTTGTAACAGAAAAAATAATAAAAAATTTAAATTAGAGTATCTATTTTGAAGCTGTTATATATATTTTTTAAAATCTATTTGGGGATCGTTAACAAAATTTTTGAGCTTTTGTTTGTGGTCCACGTACGTCTAATTATTGCCTTCATTATTGCCTTCATAGAAAGCAACAAATTATATGTAATTCCAAATTTCAAGTTGCATCTCCAACCAATTTTTGCCAAAAAAAAAAAAAATAAATAAAAAATAAAAAAATCAATTTATTATGTAACCTCCAAAAAAAGTTGTAATTTAGAAACGTATTGGTCCTGTTTTTAATTTTGGAGGGGCATCCTGATCTTTTGAAGCTTTAGATTGATAAATTTGAAATTATCTCGAAAAAATTATTAGCAAATAAAAACGTAAATATTTGTAAGTTCATTATTAATTTTTGCATCTTATAGAGCTATTAGGTTGTATATATGCATTGCAATTTAAAAATATATATAATGTTTTTAATTTGGTTTGATATAGTTAGACTCAAGTACTCTAATTAGATCCACATAAAGATTCAATTGCTGCAGTTGGTATGGCTCATTCCATAAAAAAAAAAAAAAAAAAAAAAATCATTAAAACAAATTAAGACCGTTTAAAAAAAAATTTGTTGTAAAAAAAAAATAACATCATTAAAATAATAGCCGTTTAAAAAAAATAACTTAATGGTGTCTAAAAAAACCAAGGCAGTGATTTTTTATTTTATTTTATATATATATTTTTTCGCTTCAATTTTTTTCTCTTCTTTCAGAAACCTTCATCAAGCAGCTGCTTGGGTTTTAATATTAATTATTATATCATATATAAATATATAATTTTATAATATATAAAATATATATAAATATAAAATTTAAATTAATAATTTAAAATTTTATATATATATATATATATATAATTAATAAGTTGGCATTAATCATTAATTCTAAAAGTACAAACTATTAATTAAAAATATGCAATTAATTCACTTTAATTCACTTAAAGCGTACATACAATAGGTCTCGATCGGACTCAACTTATCTGAATGTTAGGTCTATTGTTGGATCTTTTACTGTTAGGTCTATTATAGATCGCAACTCCAATTTTTTGGACCTATTATTACGGAACAGAAAATTAAAATTATTTTTAATTCATAACTAAATAACCAACAACAATATAATTAAACAAATTGAATATAATTAAAATTATAATATTTGAAACCATATTATTTTAACAACTATATCAAACTAACAACTATATCAAACTAACTGATCGTAACTACCTTTGTACGACATCTATCTTAGCGAATCTTCTTAAACTTAAATCCCAGGCTCAAGATTTATCTTATTTTGATATAAAGATACAACTATTTTTATTTTTTAAAAATTTTAAAAAATATAGTATAATTTTTATATTTTATTTGAAGAAAAAAAAGGAGAAAACTAAATTAAGTATAATCCAAATATATCAAAGACTCAAATACAATAATATATATCATATATAAAAAAATAAATATAAGTTATTTCACACTTTCACAATAACATATACTTACTTTAATATATAATTTTTTTTTTAAAAAAAACTATCGCATATTTTGATTTAAAGAGACAAAAAAAAGTTAAGATTTATTTATTTTTATTAAATTTATATTTTTCTTATTTTAACTGTGTTTTATTATTACTTATATTCTTTTAAAATATAAATATAACAAATAAATAATTACTGTATATTATATGTTAAAATTTAGTTATTATTGATTCTTTTGTCGTAACAAGTTATTAGTTATTGTTATGTATATTGTATATTAAGATTAAGATATATATCTTTTTTAAATAATATCTTTTAAAATTCATTATTATTATTACCTATTAACTATTAATTATTAACTATATAAATAAAACCTACATTATTATTAACTATTAACTATATATAAAATTCATTATTATTATTAACTATTAACTGTATAAATAAAGCCTAACGTTATTTTTTTTGAATGATCGCGGAGGAAAAGATCGCGAAGGTTTCATCGCACGTTTGATGATCTCCATGGAGGAGAAGGAGGCGCCGCCACCGCCGCCGCTGTCTGGGGTGGAGATCCCCGGGAAGCTGTTCATCGGGGGACTAAAATCAAAAACAGATGGAGTGGCCCTTCGCGCATATTTCAACAGATATGGAACGGTCACGGAGGCGAGGGTACTATACGACCCGACCACCGGCAGATCGCGGCAGTTTGGATTTGTCACGTTCGAAGACCCTGCAGCGGCGCGGAGCGCCCTGGATGACGATGATAACCACCGTATTGATGAACGAAAGGTTTTTCTTAATTCTGTAGCTACATTCTCTTTACTTTTTAATCAACGATATTTTCTATAGCCACATTCTCTTTACTTTTTAATTAACTACGTTCTCTTTACTCATAATTAAATTGTTAGGTGCATACTGTTACATTGTATTTGGAAAGTTTTTTTTAAAAAATATATATTTATCAGCAGTTAGGCACACAAATATATTTTGTATACCTTAGGGACCAAAATTTAATTTCGTATATACTTTCTATAAGATTTAAAAGATTTACATGTAAAATATTACATAACTTAAGATTCCGCTTGGTTGAAGTATAAGAGAGAACTAGTAGTATCAGGAATAAATATAATTTTTGGAATAAGCTGGAACTACTGTAAATTTGTGTTTGGTTGGATTTTAGATTAGTAACGGATATAAGAAAAATAGTATTGGAAAGTAATTGAAAAATAAGAGGAATAGATAATTGATTTTTGAATTAAAAGACTAAAATTTTCCTCCCTTTTTAGTTTTTTTTTTGAAAATTAAAATTTCAAAATTTATTCAAATTTTAATATTTATTAATTTTAATTTTTATAAAAATTTTAAGTGGGAGCAAAAAAAAGTTAATTTTTAAATTTTAAGTAGGAGTAAAAATTTTAATTTTTAAATTTATATAAATTTAAAAAAATTATAAAAAAATTGTATAAATTTTAAAATTTTAAAATTAATATATTTTTTTTACAAAAAAAATAAAATAAAATTTTTAGATTTATTAAAAAATAAAATTAAAGGAATTAAAATTTACAAAATAAAAAATTTAAAACTTAAATATCTTTTAAAATTTACAAATTTTAATTTAAAAAAATAAAAAAATAATAAAGTAAAAAGAAGCATGGAAAGAAAAAGAAAAAAAAAAAAAAAAATTCAAAAGTGGGAAGGGGCATGGAGTGGGGCCGGCCTTGTTCGGGCCTGGATATGTCCCCCCAACAATAATTTTTTCCACGAAAAAATCTTAAATATTTTAAAGAAAATTATGTTCACTATTTGTGTTTAGTTTTGTAAAATAAAATTGATGACTTAATCGGTATTAATGTGTTTGAAATTTTAATCCATATTTTGATTTGCAGTTTTAATTTTCTCATTAAATTAAGTACTCTTTCTGAATTTATATGTTAATTTATTTAATATATTTGTATATAAAATATTGTTAATTGAAATTTTTTAATATCAGCAGTTAGTTTGCAATCCTGCATTCTATAATACATGCAATCTATATCTGATTTTTATATTAATAATATCAATAAATCTCTAATTATTTTTTATTTTAATTTACTTTTCTTTTTGGTTTTGGTTTTTAGGTTGATGTGAAACAGGCCGTACACAAAGAAAATCAGATTGCAGAATCCAGTAGAAACAACTCGAACAACGACATTACTCCAAATGGCAAAAAGATTTTCGCCGGCGGCTTACCGAAAGATATCACAAATGATGAATTTCGAGCTTACTTTGAAAAGTTTGGCCCGATAACTGATGCCATTGTAATGAAAGACAAGAACACCAACGCCCCTCGGGGCTTCGGATTCGTCACCTTTGAGACTGAGGAGAGTGCTCATGAGGTGTTAAAGAATCAATTCCATGAGTTGAGGTCCGATAAGAAGGTCGAGGTTAAAATAGCCATCCCTAAGAGCAGGAACAGGAACAGCGGCTGCAGCAGCAACAGTGTTCAAAATTATAATCCATCAATAAACAATTTTCCACCAAGTGAATATACACCGTATACACTGATTAATCAGACGGCTGTCGGTTACCCTCAATCAATTTGTAATTATACCTATCCCTACGCCTGGTATCATCCAATTGGCTATGGGCCGATGGGCTATAGGCCGATGGGTTTGTATTACGTTAACCCAAACATAGCAGGGTATGATAGCCAAATGCATCCTGCAGATAATTTTCAAAATGGTGGCCACTACAGTAATGCCTATAATAACGGCATAAACTTAAGCTTTAGAGGTTATAAGGGTTATACTAGTGGTGGAAATAGTACCGGGGTTGCTAATTTAGCGAATGAAAGAGCTAATCCAAGTATTAACACTGTAGAAACATCAAAACCAAGAGCAGCAGATGAAGCTTCTGACAGTAATGAGGAGCAGTAGCAGTTGAAGGATAAATAAGTTCTTCATGGTATGACATTTACTTTTTTGAATTTTATTTTTCATGCACTAGACATGTTTATTATCTACTGGCCATATTCACATATATATCTCTTAGATATGATATTGGTTTTACTTAATTTTATTATTGTGAATATTTTAAGGCAGTGCCATTCAATGCTAAAGTCTCCAAAATTGAACTAAGTTTTTATAATTTAGATAGTTTTATTCTTTTGAATTTGAATAAGTAATGTAAAGTTTTGATGTAAATATACAAAAATAAAAATTAGATTATAAAAGAATATGAAAAATATTGACGATTTGATCAAACCGAGACACGGATATTTTGTTTTTTTTTAAAAGATTCGAGATCTCTGCGGTTAGCAAAGCTCTCGAACCGATACAACAGAACACCGTCTCGTCCCTCCAAAACTCGACAAAGAAGAACATATTACTTTAGCCTTTTTCTAGAAATATGCAAATTACTTTTGTTGTTATGTTTTAGAAGTATGAACAAGGTCATTATTTATAAGCTTCACAAGCCTATAGATTACAATTAATTTAATTTCAAAATTAATTACTAGGAATTAGATTTTTATTTAGAACTAAGAGAGTTTGCGTATAAATGTTCATACGTTGCATCTCCTTGGTTACAAGTTCAAAAAGCATATGGAGAGAATAGTTAATTCAATTGAAACTCCACCATAAATTTTTATTTAATAAAAAATATTACAACATAAAGTAAGATGTTTAAAGAGGTTTAATAGTAATAGAATAAAAAAAGATTTGAGTTTATGTGGTAATTGCATGCGATCATTTAATGTTGTACTTACTTCATTATGCTCTGCTAGTTTTTAATGATTTTGAAATCTTTCTCATTATAATTTTATCTATTGACAAAATTATAAATTGGTAATTTGTTTAGTTAAGATAGTTAATTACATAAAATTGCTATGGTTATACCAATAAAGTTTTTTCATTTGTATATTTGAACCCTCTAATCAAGTATTTTGCATTTTGGCACAGGATGGTACCTCCGCATTACACTTGATTCAAATGACAAAACAGGACAAAAAAAAAATTTCACATTTCTTTGATAGATTTTCTTCTTTTGTTTTATTTTATTTTATTTTATTTTTTGGATTGACGGGGAAGATCTCTTGATTTTTTTTTTTTTTTTATCTCTCTAATTATTTTACCGTGGACAATTTTGTAATTATATTTGTTTATTTTTATGTAAAAACACATGAAGGTGGTTAAAAATTCATTAACATGTACAAGGACTTAGAAAATTTTAGTTCACGTCTCTGATCCTACTATGCAAGATAAAACGATCAACTGTGGGAGAGAAAGGATTATTTAAATCCAAATATTATGCGTTATGTGTGATCCGAATCTGAACTTGATTCGAATCTAAATTAATAGGTGGGGTGTGGTGAAGAATTACTTTACAAATTGTGAAGTAACCCTTTATGAAGTGACCCTTAAAAGCAAGGATTTAAGTGCCATGGCACGGGATCGTGCCGAAAACTTACCAGCACGGTGCGTGCCGAACTGTGTCAATAAGTGCCGGTCACAAAAAATACATGCGTGCCGACACATAATGGCATGAAATATTTATTTTCTTTAGCAACAAAATTTTTTAATTACTTATTATGTTTTTTATCAAATATTTTGAACTTTATTAAAAAAATTACTTAATAATTTTTTTAAAAAAGGGTTTTGAACTGTGCCATCGGCATGGGGCTGTATCGTGCCGGTATCTTGTTGGCACGGTACGACACGGTAGATACGGCCCGTACCGATGGATACTTAAATCCTTGCTTAAAAGACACCTAACTTTTAGATGAATAAAATATAATTCTTAGATGAATAAAATATATGATGTACATCTTTTGGGTGTAAATGTAATATTGCTGTTAAAAATTTGGGATAAAATGTGTATCCCAAATTTTTCGGCCCTTCATTAATTTCGTAAATTTAATTCAATCATCTATATTCTAAAATGAAATAAATGAAGGATACATAAATGCACTTATGCATTGAATGTCGAGAATGATTTGTCTCTATAATAGAAAGTGTGCATGGGAGATGCAAGTTATTTTGAATTTAAAAGTTCTAAATTCAAAATAAAATCTAGCAGAGAATGTTTAGACATTAGTAATGCAATTTACTTGTAATTATCATTATTTTTTCTGAATGTTTAGATATTAGTAGTGCAATTTACTTGTAATTATTATTTTCTTTGCAAAAACATGAAATCAAGTATATTTTATATTATCTCTAAAAATTTGTCCAATATTTAAATTCAGGAAGAGGATTTTTTTTGAATGACAACTATATTTCGTACCCTTTTGAATCCGTAAAAACCCAAGATTATAGCTTAGGGAACTTTTTATAAATTCTATATAGTTAGAGGGCATTGTTTACATTTTACACCCTCTATATAAACTCGCCGAGCCCCGAGCTCTCTCCATTCCCGCCAAAGCCATTCCTCTACTCTTGCTCTCTCTCTCTCTAGGTCGCTCTCTCTCTCTCTCTCTCTCTCTCTCTCTCTCTCTCTCTCTCCTCGTTTCCGCTCTATACCCTTTCGAAACCCTAGCTCGCTCTCGCTCTCCTAGGGTTCGATTGATCCTCCTCCCTTCTCCGATCTATGGAGGGCGCAGTGATCTCCAGTGCTGCTTCGCCGCCGCTGGCGAAGCTCTTCGCCGGCGGGACTTCGCCGGAGATGGGCGAGGTGGCGCTCGGAGACCACCTCGAGGGTTATACCCGCGCCGAGAGGGGCGGCGATCTGAAGAGGGCCTTGGATGCGGTGGAGAAGAGCGATGGCGTTGAAAGATATTAAAGAAGTAGAGTAGTTTGGTGGAAGCAGTCACACAAATCTTTGTGTGCTACCTACATGTTAATATAGGGCAACAAAGTGCGCCAAGATTTACATAGAATAACAACCCAGATTTACATAGAATAACAACCGGGTTGTTGTTAAATAGATAAGAATAGGGTTTGTTGTAAATAGGTTGTTATGAGATTATAAGTTTGTTACTTTTATTCTATCTATCTAACACCCTCCCTCAATCACAACCGGACTAGGTTGAGATTGCGTTTGAAATTTTCTAACTTCTGTATAGGAAGGGCCTTTGTAAAACCATCTGCCACCTGATCTCCTGATGGAACAAAGTCAATGTCAAGAAGCTTCCTTGTAACACGTTCTCGCACGAAGTGGTAATCAACTTCAATATGCTTAGTTCTTGCATGAAACACAGGATTTTCAGAAAGGTACTTTGCCCCAATATTGTCACACCAGAGCTTAGCAGCTCGTGGTGCATTAACACCAATTTCCTGTAACAGCGTCTGTATCCACATTACTTCTGCCGTTGCATTAGCTACTGCCTTATATTCAGCTTCAGTGCTCGATCTTGACACAGTAGGCTGTTTCCGTGCACTCCATGACACTAAGTTTGATCCCAGAAATACAGCAAAACCTCCTGTAGATCTCCTATCATCAATATATCCGGCCCAATCAGCATCCGAGAAGGCACTGATTAACAATGAACTGCACTTCCTAATTTTCAGCCCTACCTTGATGGACTGTTTTAAGTATCTCAAAATTCTTTTGACTGCTGCCCAATGATCAACAGTAGGACTGTGTAGAAACTGACATACTGTCACGCCCCGAGTTTAAAAATCAGGTCTGAAATTTTTTTTTTTTTTTTTTTTTTTTTTTTTTTTTTTTGTGTTTAAATCAGAGTTTGCAAAACAGGCGTAACAGACCGCCACACATATAGGAAACTCTCTATTCCGCGAACAGAGACTCCCCTATATATGCACGGCTAGGCTAGTAATCAGCGACAGATATCTCAGTACAACTACTAATCTATTCAGCAGGAATAATCAGAATTAAGTTATTACATCATCAGTTTTAAATGTCTAAATCAAGATAAGCTGGAATGAAATACAGAAAGTAAATGTCTGCAAAAGTCATCAATGTGTAATGCTCATGGGGACAGCTCTATCGTAATCGGCTCACTGGATCGTCCCGACATCTCACCACCCGACGGACCTACAACAGTCACCCGAGGGTGTGAGATACACCGGAGTGCATCCCAGTGGGCACGACGAGCCGAGAAATAGCTAATCGTACCTACTGGGTACTAAAATCTGCGGATAGTAAAGATCTGTAGGAAAAGCTGGAAACATAGATGTCTACTAATAATCAGAAATAAAACTGCAGGTAAGTATGCTGAACAATCAGGGTGTCTCAGAGATAACTATCATGAAAACTGTAGAGCATGCAGGCCGGAAATCAAAGTCAACTACAAGGATCATGTATAAGAACTACAAGTGATACAAGCATGTCTACAGGTAATAGTGCTGGAAACAACTGAGCAGCAGTACGAGTAAAAGTAATGCGTCAAAGGTAAAAAACCAAATATCCAATCATGTGCCAATATTGGTCTCAGAGAACCTCAGGCAATGCCACTGTTCGGCACCTTTTTCGGCTGACATAACCTTGTCGAGGGCTCACGGGTCTATCATCAGACCACTTTACCGGTAAAGAACAATCTCCACGGGGAGCTACCCCGGCCATGTTCGTGAAGTACAGCAGTGCATGGCAAATCATAATGATCAATCTCACGGTCTAGTGACCGGGTAGTCGGCAACATGCCGAGATCCCAACAGGGAATCATCTGTCTATATCTATCCATCGGAATCAATCAATCATGCATATCGAGTAGTGTCTATCAATCAGGATCAATCAATCATGCATATCAATAATATCTCGAATAACATCTCAATGACAGGAATCAACAGGTGTCATCTAATCATGCAAATCTATATATATCAATCAATCAGGATCAGTCAGGAATAATCAGGGATCATGTAGATAATAATCGGCTGACAGGAATCAACAAGTGTCATCAAATCATGTAGATCTATATACTGAAAAAACTGATGAACAGATATGTATATGGTATGTCTCATGAAGATCAAGGTCTATCAGAAATATAAAAACTGATAAACAGGTACGTAAGATATGTCTCACGTAGATCAAGATCTATCAGGACTAATCATAGGGCATGTCAATACAATCATCAAGGCTCATCTAGATAAAATCAGCAGGTATATATGATGAGTCTAAAAGAATCAATGTCTATCAGGGGATCATGTGATATATATTCAGTCATCATAGGTCGTATCAGTATAATTCGCAGGCTGATCAAAAAAAAAGGGTGTCCGACTGGACTAAAGCAACCAGAGGGCCGAATAGATCAAGCCCGGACCGAAGCTAACCCACCTGGATGAAGGCAGAGTCCCCGAACTCCCGATCAACAACTGGGGGCTGGCGTCGAACAACTGGGCCCTGTATAAAGAGCTATAATCAGTAATAGACTCACACAACCCTTTCCCGTCGACGTTACACTACGGAAAGTTTAAACGGGTCAAATCGGTCATTTCGTCGGTCGACATCTGGTTCCTGGTCAACGAGGACCATCGGAAACCCAATAAAATGGCCAGGTAGTGCGTAGGTGCTGTCTAAGGTCAGCTAGGGTGACCATTTTGCATTTAAGTCCAACAGGTATCATAATTTGCATAATATCATTTCGTTATTACTGTTTTAGCTTATTCTAAAGATCCGGGAATCCAAATGTGATTCCGTAAGTGCCAGCGAGTCACATTTGATGCGAGGAATCCCGTGCTCACTATCTTGGGTCAGCGCGAAACCCCAGGGCAAAGTTAGCCTTTTAACTCGCGATTTTGGACGCAGTGTTTTGCCCCGTTCTTGCAATCCGGGGGTCCAAAATCGACGCCGTAAGTTTCAGCGCGTCCGTTACGACGAGACCCAGGCCGTGCTCACAAGAAATGGGCCGAGACCAAGCCCATTACAAAATTGGCCCATAATGGATGTATGTTAAATTTACAACTTTAATAAACTCTAACATACACTTAGTCTAGATGCGACCTAACTTGAGCATGAAGTACTGTCATGACAGAGGAGTAGGGTGCTCACCTGAGGCGCGCCGGAAACCGGCCGGAGGGTCGCCGGAGCACGGTGGATCTCCAAGCCTAGGCTCGGGCTTGGCTATCTTCACAAACCCACGGTCAATCTGCAATCCGAGGTGAGCACGGGCTAGTTCTTGATCCCAGAGAGTGTTCTGGTCAGGTCGGGTCAGGTGCCGGCGGCCGGAGGCGGCGGCGGCCGGAGATAAGCCTAACATTGGCATTTCGGGTGCAAGGATCAAGGTTCAGTTACAGGGGGCCTTTTGTCCCAAAATAAAATCGTGGGAGGCTTAAACGTGGTATATAGGCCTTACCTGGATGGTCGCCGGAGTCCCAGAGCGCCGGGGATCGCCGGAGAGGGAGAGTGGACCGAGCTCGGGTGCAACTCTGCACAGCAAAGCCCGACGTCAAGATCCACATGCAAGGTGATGGGGGACCTCACAAGGCTCAGAGGAACTCACCTGAATACTTTTCCGGCGTCCCGGGGCTACGGCGAGGCGCGCGGCGGAGCTCCGGTGAAGCTTTAATGGCCAACAATGGCAGATTCCGGCCGGCTGGGTTCCGGTCGGAGAAACTTGGGTGGAAAGTCTCCACTCGGCGCCAGGAAGCTTCTGGTGGCAGTGGCCGGCGACGGGAGGCTGCGGCGGCGCCGGACGACGACGGTCGGCAAAAACGCAAATTGTCGGGTTTCTAGGGCATCGCCGATCGGGGTCGATCCTCAACGGATGGTGATCAGGCTCCGTGGGAAGGTTGCAGTCGCTCAGAGGAACCGGATCAACGGCTCTGATCACGATCTTGACGGTCGGATGGAGCCCGTGCCCGTGATCGGTCTAAAAACAATAATCCGGCGATAATGGTCCCCCGCCGGAGATCGGGACGACGGCGCCGGCTGGGTCTGCACCCGAGAGGTCCTCTCGGTGTCAGCAACACCTTGGTAGAGTCTAGGTGCAAGAATAACAAGAAAAAACCTACGGGCTTACCTCGCCGGAAAGTTGAGTGAAGAAGGAGGGCTAGCCGCGGCGGACCTCGGCGGAGCTGGGGTGCTAGCTCCCTCGGGCTTGGACGCGGGTTCACAGAAGGTGCCTCAGGTGCAAGTCTGGTCCACCCAGGGTCCTCCCCAGCCTTCCTCCACCACAACACCCGAGATCAAGATCTTGTTCTTCTTCTTCTCCGGCGACGTGGAGGCGCGGCCGGTGCGGGGTGGTGAGGTGTGGAGAGTGGTGAAGTTGGGTGAGAACGTTGGTTATAGGCTGAGGCGCGGTTACAATACCGAAATGGGTGAGGGGCACGATCTTGATCGTGCATGTATTGCACAATTACATTTTGGTCCACCAACACTTGGTATTTGGGGTTGGGTCCTTCACAGCAACTGCCTCACACAATTAAGTCTTTCACCAACCCAGCGGCATGCTTTTCGAGGCATGTTCTATAGGGTTTATTATGCAAAAATCACATTTTTCCCGGTATTTCACGCTTTTCGAGACGATCCGTTCGTCGAAACGGAAAATGGACTGCGCCATGACGTCCGGCTCGACGAGACCTATCAGGTAGCGATTTTTGATTTTCGCAAAACTGCCCGGATAAAATCTCGGTCCATAAAATACAGTCCCGAAATACAGTTTTCGTGTTTTTCGAGACTTAGGGTCGTCAAACGGAAATTCCGTCAGTGCCATTGCGTCCAGAACGTCGGAGCCATTCAAATTGACTACCTGAAGTGCTATGTTCGGATTCCAGATAGTGAATTGGCTCAACGTTGACGCAAAGGGGTTCGAAATTTAGGGTTTACTGTTCACTGTACCCTCGACTTAAGTCGCGGGTCCCGCCCGCTTCTTCGTCGATTTCTGGAAGATCCGACCGTCAGATCTGAACAAGCTTAATATAGTTTTCACTCAGTTCATCATGACGGTCGCACTCGTGGTCTCGGATCTTCGAGATTAGGCTTGGATTGAAAGGCGATATTTCTGGCCCACTAACTGTGCAAATTACACTGCAGAAAAGGGGCACTTAGACTACGGGTGCTTTTCATGATCCAATTTCAACTTGACTCAAATCAATTTCATTTCTTTATTTATTTTCAAAATTCAAGTTCTTACATCTCTCCCACCAAAAAGGAAGTTTCGTCCCTGAAACTTATAATTAAAAGGTCTTATTCCAGAAGCCTACATCTTAAAGTCATGCTTTATGAAATGCTTATAATAGTTCATTCGAGAGCTACGAAATCAGTCGTCGGGTTTCCCTCCGTTGGCTCTCCATGAGGGGTCAGTGCATAGACGCGTCCACCTGCCGACTGATGCCCTCCAAAAGGTGGTCGAGGTAGAGGGGGACGCCCAGTTGAAGCTGAGCTAGGCGCCGGTTCTTGTCGTCGTTGCGAAGGTGCGGGTACAGGGGCTGTGATCTGCGCAGGTGCGGAACCCTGCGGGCACTCTGAAGCTCTATGTCCCTGTTGGCCGCACCTGAAGCATCGACCATGCCTCTGTTCACAATCCCTCGCCCGGTGGGTATCCCCGCAGAAGACGCAAGGTCGGGGTGGCTTCGCCTTCTTGTTCTGATTTGAACGCCCATCGCCGTTTCCAGGATGTGCCCTTTTCTTGCCCTTGTCCTTGTCCTTGTCCTTGTCCACCGCATTCCGCTCAGCGCGGGACATCTTGACCTCCGCCTCGATCGCTAGACACCGCTCCACGCAGTTGTCGAAGTCGGTGGAGAGGTGCGACGCGAGGTGTCGGCGGATCTCAGGCCTCAAGCCCTGCGAAAACAAGCGTACCTTCCGGCGTTCCTCGCGCACCGCCTGGGGCACCAGGTCGGCGATGCGCAGGAACTCCTGCTCGTACTCTCGGACGCTCTTGTCGCCCTGTTTGATCGTTTCCAACTCGCGCTCGAGACCCTCCTTGGTGGTCTCCTTGAGGTGGTGGTGGTCCATGGCGGTTTTAAAATCCTCCCAAGTAGGATCAGCTGGACTCGGGAAGTAGCGCTCTCGATGTCGCCTCCACCATTTGGATGCCCGACCCTCCAGGCAATGTACAGCGATGTGGACCTTGTCGCGGTCCTCGGTGTAGGCGTCTTGGAATAATTTCTCCATATGATCGATCCATTCCTCGACCGCCCAGTGGTCCTCGTCTTTGCCGTCAAAGGTTTGCGGCTTGAACTTTTTGAACTCTAGCAAAACCGCCTTCGCTCGGGCCCTCTCTGCTCGATCGGCCTCAGTATCGGCCGCAGGATCAACAGCGGGAGCGACAGAGCGAGAGGAAGCAGACACGATAGAAGCAGTGGCGGCATGGGCAGCAGCAACCCTCGGTACCGCCCTGGAGGTTGCGGCAGGGGCTGGAGCTGGAACGGGCCCCGCCGGTGGTGGTGCGGGGTCTACATCTGGCTCAGCCAAGCATTCAGGCTCAGCGACGGCTGGTGCAGCAGGGGGTGCAACCGGCGATGTGACCTCAGGTACAGGTGGAGGAGCAGGCGGGGTAGGAGTGGAAGGGCCAGCAGCCTGCTGCTGCATAAATTGCTGGAACATCCCAGCCAGAGTCGCCACCTGGGCCTCAAGCCGGTCCATACGGCCCTGATCAACGGGCTCACTCGGCGTGCTAGGTGGTCGGCCTATTCCACGGCCCGTGCCCCGTCCCCGTCCACGACCTGGAGGACGAGCCATAGCTACAATATAGAAGCAGGTCAGAACAGACTCTGATAATATCTTGAGTTTCTAACCCTTATACTAGACATACCCAACGCTCTCACGTGACAAGTCATCCTAGGGTTCATCCTAACCAGTTCCTAATCATCTTTTCCTAGGTACCGTATACCTATTGCTCTGATACCATCTAATCTGTCACGCCCCGAGTTTAAAAATCAGGTCTGAAATTTTTTTTTTTTTTTTTTTTTTTTTTTGTGTTTAAATCAGAGTTTGCAAAACAGGCGTAACAGACCGCCACACATATAGGAAACTCTCTATTCCGCGAACAGAGACTCCCCTATATATGCACGGCTAGGCTAGTAATCAGCGACAGATATCTCAGTACAACTACTAATCTATTCAGCAGGAATAATCAGAATTAAGTTATTACATCATCAGTTTTAAATGTCTAAATCAAGATAAGCTGGAATGAAATACAGAAAGTAAATGTCTGCAAAAGTCATCAATGTGTAATGCTCATGGGGACAGCTCTATCGTAATCGGCTCACTGGATCGTCCCGACATCTCACCACCCGACGGACCTACAACAGTCACCCGAGGGTGTGAGATACACCGGAGTGCATCCCAGTGGGCACGACGAGCCGAGAAATAGCTAATCGTACCTACTGGGTACTAAAATCTGCGGATAGTAAAGATCTGTAGGAAAAGCTGGAAACATAGATGTCTACTAATAATCAGAAATAAAACTGCAGGTAAGTATGCTGAACAATCAGGGTGTCTCAGAGATAACTATCATGAAAACTGTAGAGCATGCAGGCCGGAAATCAAAGTCAACTACAAGGATCATGTATAAGAACTACAAGTGATACAAGCATGTCTACAGGTAATAGTGCTGGAAACAACTGAGCAGCAGTACGAGTAAAAGTAATGCGTCAAAGGTAAAAAACCAAATATCCAATCATGTGCCAATATTGGTCTCAGAGAACCTCAGGCAATGCCACTGTTCGGCACCTTTTTCGGCTGACATAACCTTGTCGAGGGCTCACGGGTCTATCATCAGACCACTTTACCGGTAAAGAACAATCTCCACGGGGAGCTACCCCGGCCATGTTCGTGAAGTACAGCAGTGCATGGCAAATCATAATGATCAATCTCACGGTCTAGTGACCGGGTAGTCGGCAACATGCCGAGATCCCAACAGGGAATCATCTGTCTATATCTATCCATCGGAATCAATCAATCATGCATATCGAGTAGTGTCTATCAATCAGGATCAATCAATCATGCATATCAATAATATCTCGAATAACATCTCAATGACAGGAATCAACAGGTGTCATCTAATCATGCAAATCTATATATATCAATCAATCAGGATCAGTCAGGAATAATCAGGGATCATGTAGATAATAATCGGCTGACAGGAATCAACAAGTGTCATCAAATCATGTAGATCTATATACTGAAAAAACTGATGAACAGATATGTATATGGTATGTCTCATGAAGATCAAGGTCTATCAGAAATATAAAAACTGATAAACAGGTACGTAAGATATGTCTCACGTAGATCAAGATCTATCAGGACTAATCATAGGGCATGTCAATACAATCATCAAGGCTCATCTAGATAAAATCAGCAGGTATATATGATGAGTCTAAAAGAATCAATGTCTATCAGGGGATCATGTGATATATATTCAGTCATCATAGGTCGTATCAGTATAATTCGCAGGCTGATAAAAAAAAAGGGTGTCCGACTGGACTAAAGCAACCAGAGGGCCGAATAGATCAAGCCCGGACCGAAGCTAACCCACCTGGATGAAGGCAGAGTCCCCGAACTCCCGATCAACAACTGGGGGCTGGCGTCGAACAACTGGGCCCTGTATAAAGAGCTATAATCAGTAATAGACTCACACAACCCTTTCCCGTCGACGTTACACTACGGAAAGTTTAAACGGGTCAAATCGGTCATTTCGTCGGTCGACATCTGGTTCCTGGTCAACGAGGACCATCGGAAACCCAATAAAATGGCCAGGTAGTGCGTAGGTGCTGTCTAAGGTCAGCTAGGGTGACCATTTTGCATTTAAGTCCAACAGGTATCATAATTTGCATAATATCATTTCGTTATTACTGTTTTAGCTTGTTCTAAAGATCCGGGAATCCAAATGTGATTCCGTAAGTGCCAGCGAGTCACATTTGATGCGAGGAATCCCGTGCTCACTATCTTGGGTCAGCGCGAAACCCCAGGGCAAAGTTAGCCTTTTAACTCGCGATTTTGGACGCAGTGTTTTGCCCCGTTCTTGCAATCCGGGGGTCCAAAATCGACGCCGTAAGTTTCAGCGCGTCCGTTACGACGAGACCCAGGCCGTGCTCACAAGAAATGGGCCGAGACCAAGCCCATTACAAAATTGGCCCATAATGGATGTATGTTAAATTTACAACTTTAATAAACTCTAACATACACTTAGTCTAGATGCGACCTAACTTGAGCATGAAGTACTGTCATGACAGAGGAGTAGGGTGCTCACCTGAGGCGCGCCGGAAACCGGCCGGAGGGTCGCCGGAGCACGGTGGATCTCCAAGCCTAGGCTCGGGCTTGGCTATCTTCACAAACCCACGGTCAATCTGCAATCCGAGGTGAGCACGGGCTAGTTCTTGATCCCAGAGAGTGTTCTGGTCAGGTCGGGTCAGGTGCCGGCGGCCGGAGGCGGCGGCGGCCGGAGATAAGCCTAACATTGGCATTTCGGGTGCAAGGATCAAGGTTCAGTTACAGGGGGCCTTTTGTCCCAAAATAAAATCGTGGGAAGCTTAAACGTGGTATATAGGCCTTACCTGGATGGTCGCCGGAGTCCCAGAGCGCCGGGGATCGCCGGAGAGGGAGAGTGGACCGAGCTCGGGTGCAACTCTGCACAGCAAAGCCCGACGTCAAGATCCACATGCAAGGTGATGGGGGACCTCACAAGGCTCAGAGGAACTCACCTGAATACTTTTCCGGCGTCCCGGGGCTACGGCGAGGCGCGCGGCGGAGCTCCGGTGAAGCTTTAATGGCCAACAATGGCAGATTCCGGCCGGCTGGGTTCCGGTCGGAGAAACTTGGGTGGAAAGTCTCCACTCGGCGCCAGGAAGCTTCTGGTGGCAGTGGCCGGCGACGGGAGGCTGCGGCGGCGCCGGACGACGACGGTCGGCAAAAACGCAAATTGTCGGGTTTCTAGGGCATCGCCGATCGGGGTCGATCCTCAACGGATGGTGATCAGGCTCCGTGGGAAGGTTGCAGTCGCTCAGAGGAACCGGATCAACGGCTCTGATCACGATCTTGACGGTCGGATGGAGCCCGTGCCCGTGATCGGTCTAAAAACAATAATCCGGCGATAATGGTCCCCCGCCGGAGATCGGGACGACGGCGCCGGCTGGGTCTGCACCCGAGAGGTCCTCTCGGTGTCAGCAACACCTTGGTAGAGTCTAGGTGCAAGAATAACAAGAAAAAACCTACGGGCTTACCTCGCCGGAAAGTTGAGTGAAGAAGGAGGGCTAGCCGCGGCGGACCTCGGCGGAGCTGGGGTGCTAGCTCCCTCGGGCTTGGACGCGGGTTCACAGAAGGTGCCTCAGGTGCAAGTCTGGTCCACCCAGGGTCCTCCCCAGCCTTCCTCCACCACAACACCCGAGATCAAGATCTTGTTCTTCTTCTTCTCCGGCGACGTGGAGGCGCGGCCGGTGCGGGGTGGTGAGGTGTGGAGAGTGGTGAAGTTGGGTGAGAACGTTGGTTATAGGCTGAGGCGCGGTTACAATACCGGAATGGGTGAGGGGCACGATCTTGATCGTGCATGTATTGCACAATTACATTTTGGTCCACCAACACTTGGTATTTGGGGTTGGGTCCTTCACAGCAACTGCCTCACACAATTAAGTCTTTCACCAACCCAGCGGCATGCTTTTCGAGGCATGTTCTATAGGGTTTATTATGCAAAAATCACATTTTTCCCGGTATTTCACGCTTTTCGAGACGATCCGTTCGTCGAAACGGAAAATGGACTGCGCCATGACGTCCGGCTCGATGAGACCTATCAGGTAGCGATTTTTGATTTTCGCAAAACTGCCCGGATAAAATCTCGGTCCATAAAATACAGTCCCGAAATACAGTTTTCGCGTTTTTCGAGACTTAGGGTCGTCAAACGGAAATTCCGTCAGTGCCATTGCGTCCAGAACGTCGGAGCCATTCAAATTGACTACCTGAAGTGCTATGTTCGGATTCCAGATAGTGAATTGGCTCAACGTTGACGCAAAGGGGTTCGAAATTTAGGGTTTACTGTTCACTGTACCCTCGACTTAAGTCGCGGGTCCCGCCCGCTTCTTCGTCGATTTCTGGAAGATCCGACCGTCAGATCTGAACAAGCTTAATATGGTTTTCACTCAGTTCGTCATGACGGTCGCACTCGTGGTCTCGGATCTTCGAGATTAGGCTTGGATTGAAAGGCGATATTTCTGGCCCACTAACTGTGCAAATTACACTGCAGAAAAGGGGCACTTAGACTACGGGTGCTTTTCATGATCCAATTTCAACTTGACTCAAATCAATTTCATTTCTTTATTTATTTTCAAAATTCAAGTTCTTACACATACCTTGTTAACAGAGAATGCAATGTCTGGCCTTGTTAGTGTCAAATATTTGAGAGCACCAACTATACTTCTGTAATTAGTTGCATCATTAGACCCCAAAGGAGATCCTTTGACCGAAGATAATTTTTCATTGGCTGGTAGGGGTGTAGGTGCACCCTTGCATTTTGACATGCCAACTCTTTTTAGCAGATCTGATGCATATTTTTCTTGTGTCAGAACTATACTACCATGTACTGGATTTACTTCTATCCCCAAGAAATAATTAAGTGTTCCCAAATCTTTAAGGGCAAATTCTTGACCAAGTTGCTTTAGTAACAAATCTGTTGCCTTCCGCGTTGAGCTGGCTACTATGATGTCATCAACATATACTAGCACAAACATGATAACACCCCCTTTATTAAAGAAGAACAGAGAAGTGTCGGCCTTTGAAGAAGTAAAACCAAGACTTTGTAATTTCTCACTTAACCTTGAATACCATGCCCTTGGAGCCTGCTTTAGCCCATATAGAGCCTTATCTAGCTTACACACATAATTAACCCTGGTTTTATCTTCATAGCCTGGTGGTTGTTTCATATAGACCTCTTGTTCCAACATTCCATGCAGAAAAGCATTCTTAACATCAAGTTGTCGAAGACTCCACCCTCTAGATACTGCTATAGATAAAATCACTCTAATAGTGACTGCCTTGATAACAGGACTGAATGTGTCCTCATAATCTATACCATATCTTTGCTTAAAACCTTTTGCAACAAGTCTGGCCTTATATCTATCCAAACTGCCATCAGCTTTACGTTTGACTTTATAGACCCACTTACAATCTATTATGTTACGACCTTTTTGAGATGGCACTAAGTGCCATGTTTTATTTTGCATCAAAGCATTGTATTCGTCATCCATTGCAGATTTCCAATTTTTATTTACTAGTGCTTCTTCAAGACTCTGGGGTTCACCCGTTGCAGTAAAGAGACCATAGCGAATAGTGCCATCTCTATATACCTTAGGTTTTCTGATTCCAGCTTGAAGTCTGGTGCGAGGTCGCGGCTGAGTTTCTTGTTGTACTGCTTCGGTGAACACTGGCGCCGGTTCCACAGACAATGGCGGCGACGCAGAAGATCCAGGCGTGATTATCGACGGCGCAGGAATGTCGGCTGCTGCATCAGTGCCCCCGTCAGCCGAGACAGGAGCGACCGCAGCAGGGTACGTGTCGTCGTCGTGTAGGGGCGGAGCCGGCGTACCCAGGTCCTGTATGGGAGAGCCTGCTGCCGTACGAGGTGGCGATCCCGGGGAGGAGTCGGTCGGGAGAGCAGCTTCGGTAGGTGAGACCGGATCCTCTGTGGCCTGAGCGCCTTCCTGTATACCAAATATTTCTCCAGAAAAATCATTAGCAGGCAAAATATTAGTCACTGGATTCCCAATAGATTTAGACCCAGCCGAGGTTGGACTATGTGGAATAAGCTGTGTAGGAAGGAGCAGGATTTCAGACCGTAGTGTGGCTCCTGCATTGGGATGTAATTTGGAGAAAGGAAAGACATTTTCATCAAATATAACATCACGAGAGATATAAACACGGCCAGAAGCAGGGTCAAGACATTTAAACCCTTTGTGCATGTTGCTGTACCCAAGAAATACACATTCCTTGGATCGGAACTGAAGCTTATGATGATTGTAAGGTCGGAGATGTGGCCAACATGCACACCCAAAAATTCGTAGAGAGGAATAATCAGGTTTGACTTTATATAGACACTCAAGAGGTGTAGCATAGGAGATTACTTTGCTTGGTGTACGATTTATGAGAAAAGTGGCGGCTAGAAAAGCTTCATCCCAAAATTTGAGAGGCATTCGAGCCTGAGCAAGGAGAGATAGCCCAACCTCTACAATATGTCTATGTTTACGCTCGGCAGATCCATTTTGTTGGTGTGTATGAGGACAAGAAACATGATGGGAGATGCATATTTTAGTAAAAAAAGAATGGAGCTTCTCATATTCACCACCCCAATCAGTTTGCATTGTGATGATTTTGCGATCAAAAAGGCGTTCAACCATGGCTTGAAAATCATGAAACTTTTGAAACACTTCAGACTTGAATTTTAATAGATAAATCCAAGTAAATTTGCTATAATCATCAATGAAACTCACATAGTACTTGTACTTGCTAATAGAGTTGGGTGCAGGCCCCCATACATCTGAAAAGACTAGTTCTAAAGAATGACTCGATACATGAGGCGACTTAGGATAAGGTAGCTGATGGCTCTTTGCCTGTTGGCAAGCATCACAAACAACCTGTTTATTGGACTCAACATGACACGGGAGATTGAAACTACTAATAACTCGCTGAACTATGGGGGCCGCAGGATGACCAAGGCGATTATGCCACCTGTCAAAGGATGGTTTGGTGGTGACTCCAAGAGCTTGTTTTCCAGGGATGGATGGCAGGGGATAAAGGCCTTTGTGGCATCTCCCTTTAAGCAGTGTGCTCCTCGTGTCCCGATCCTTAATCAAAAAGAAATTGGGGTGAAATTCAAGAAAAACATTATTGTCTGAGGCCAGACGATGAACAGACACAAGGTTTTTAGTGGCTTGTGGGACATGTAAGACGTGATTTAGACATAGATCTCGATGCTGGGTGTGAATTTTGGTAATACCAGTATGACTAATATTCATACCTGTTCCACTCGCTGTGTTAATCTGGTCGCCGCCATTGTATTTCTCCCTGAGCGAGAGCTTTTCTAACTCACCAGTGATGTGGTCGGTGGCACCGGTATCAGTGTACCAGTTTGTGTCGACACCTAAGGCAGCAGTACCAGCATATCTTTGATCTGGAACAAAATTTTCATCGTACCTGTGCCAGCACCTGTCCGCCGTGTGCCCAAACTTGCGACACACTTGACATTGCGGGCGATCATCGGAGGAGTTGTTGCTGTTGTGGGCGCCATTCCCTCCTGGATGAGGGTTGTTGGGGTTAGGTCCATGACCACCCCTATTTGCCGGAGCATTATTGAAGCGGCCACCACGACCTCCACGGCCGGAGCGCCCGAACCCCCTTCGCCCACGCCGATTGGCAACGTTGGCGGAGGATCCAGAGGAGTGCCCACCGGAGTTGCGAAGGCTCAGTCGAGTCTCAAATGCAAGTATCTGAGAATATAGCTCGCTAACTGAGATTGCATCTGACCGGCCAATCACGGAGGACACGATCGGGTCATATTCTTCATCAAGGCCGGTGAGGACGTACTCAACCAGCTTATCATCTTCAAGTGGCCGCCCTGCTGCAGCCATCTCGTCCCCAAGCGCACGCATCTTCCCAACGTACTCAGTCACCGTCATGTTTCCTTTTTGAGTGGTGGCTAGGGCAAGGCGCGTATTCACCGCACGAGCTCGCGTTTTGGACGCAAACATTATTTCAATTGCCATCCAGACTTCGGCCGCAGATTGTTTTGCGGCAACTTGAGCCAGAACTTCCTTGCACACGGAGGCGAGCAGGTAGCTGAGAACCTGCTGATCAGCCGCCAGCCAATCTTCATACAGGGCGTTGTCCACCTTGATGGTCTTGTCACCGTCTTTGCCATTGGTCTGCACGGGAGGCTTAACAGCCTTGCCGGTGAGATATCCTTCGAGACGAGCACCACGAATTGTGGCGAGGACCTGGGCTTTCCAGGTAGCATGATTATTCTTGGCGAGCTTCTCTTGTACGGGATGAGAGATCATGGAAGCAAGACCAGGAGCGAAGGAGGAGGTGCCGGCCATGTTGATGTAGATTATATCTATCCTAGTAGCTCTGATACCATGAAAGATATTAAAGAAGCAGAGTAGTTTGGTGGAAGCAGTCACACAAATCTTTGTGTGCTACCTACATGTTAATATAGGGCAACAAAGTGCGCCAAGATTTACATAGAATAACAACCCAGATTTACATAGAATAACAACCGGGTTGTTGTTAAATAGATAAGAATAGGGTTTGTTGTAAATAGGTTGTTATGAGATTATAAGTTTGTTACTTTTATTCTATCTATCTAACAGGCGTAACCTCGGTAAGAAAGGTCGCCTCTCGCGATCCTTTATCGCTGTTTCTTCTGTGTATCGATCACAATTTCTTTCTAAATTTATTCTCTGAATCGTTATCTATCGAATTGTTTACGTGCGTGAATCGTTCTTGAGAGAAATGATTCGATTACATCTGTTATTATTTGTTCAAGAAACGTGTGCAGGGTAAGTATGGCCATTGATTCTTGATCTTGTTTAATCACTATTTCTTTCTCTATTTATTTTCTGAAAATATGTGTCAGATTTTGCTAGTTCTTGGGAGAACAAATTGTCGTCGGTTATGATACGACAAAAGCCGAAAAGATTTAATTTGTTGGGCGTAAAAATATCAAAAAAAAATCGAGAAAGAGAGAAAAAAAATAAAGCACACAATATTTAAGTGGTTCGGTCGCTGGCCTTTGGTCGCTGGCCTATGTTCACGGGCGAAGACGGAGCAAAAATTTTATTAATGTTGAAGGCGAAATACAAAATTATATCTCTCAAAATACAGGCGAATTATCGGCACCACGTCCGTACACAAATTCCACGTTGGCACCATCGCCAAATAGCACACCTTAATCTTAATCTCTAATGCACCGTGACCATCATGTGCATGAATGAACTATATATAGGTGCACGCATTCCAAGCCCACTATAATTAGAGTTGTATTATAAGATGCAACCCGAGTAGAACTCAAAGACCAATCCTATTGTGCCAACTAGTACTCTCGGAAAGCATCATAGAACTAGTGTATCACTTTGTCTACACCAACTCTAAATCCTAATCTAATTCCAATAGGGGTAGCTTGCTACCACTTCATTCAAATAAGTCTTGAACAAGGCAAAAGAGTGAGGCAGCCAAGAGAATTTTTTTTATATATATTTTCATTCTCTAGTTATTGAAGTATAAAGTTGTACTTTTTAGAGTAGAAAGCAAACACCTCAAAAACATGTCTACATTCTCTGCTGTTCCTTAGAGAACTATTCTTGTTAGTGGTTCAGTATCGGAAAAACTAGGTATGGAGAGTACTCATGTTATACTGAAACATGGAAAAATGATCATTATGTTTAGTGCCACTCTTTCTGTTCAGATGATCACTCTTTCTCAAATTCTGTTCTGAACATTTTTGCCTGTTTGCTCGTTCTTTCTTTCTTTCTTTCTTTCTTTCTTTCTTTCTTTTTTTCTCAAGTTATTTAAAAATATAATTTGTACATCTCCATTTTCTTTTATGAGTAGAAGCGGAGAAACTCCCCAAAACATATCTCTGTCAGTTGCATCTGTTGTTATTTTTCAGTAGGGCGTAAAAAGCTTATGTTTTTTTTTGGAGGGGATATGCAGAGTTATTATGATGTACTCATACATGGAAGAATGGCCACTGATTTTCACAATTTGATTATTGATCTCATCATCTTACGTAATAGTTATTTCTGTGCAGAATAGGCACAATTTCTTTCCTGATTTTTTTTTTCTCGCGTTATCAGAATCGATATCTGTATGGCCATTCCCTTTTTGGAGTAGAAACGAGGAAACATGTAAAACATGTCTCCATATTCTTTTGTTCTTAAGAGAGCTGATTCAATGGTTCAGTAGGAGAAAACTGGAGGAAAATAATCACATTGCACTCATCTGTGGAAGGAAGGCCATTGATGCTTACTATTTATTTATTTTGTGTAATGCCATTTCAATGCAGTTTAATCACAATTTATTTCTCAATTTCTTTTTTTGAGAAATCTTTGTTTCCTCTTACTTTCTTTCTCTAGTTGTTTGCCTATATAATTTTGCATCTCCATTCTAGATCACTTGTGAGTGAAACATTTCAATTGCATCTATCTTTATGTGTTCAGTAGCGCAAAAATTGTGCAGAAGTTGAAGATAGGTCGTTGATGTCTACTATTTAGTGCTTTGTCCAATGTAATATCCTTTTCTGTGCAGAGTGCAAGTTACTTCATTTGAAAATTTTCTTACGTTCTTTCTTCTCTAGTTAGTTTCCTGTATATTTGTATGTCTCCATTCTGGTTTGCTTTTTGAGAGAAATATTTTGATTATATCTGTGTTTATTCTAAAGTAAAGAAAATTTAAAAAACGAAAAGAGAAAATCTATTCAGAGTTACCATGCCATCTTCAAATTTGGTGGATCCTTAAATTTCATTATAATTCGTCTATATAGACAAGAGTACAAGCAAGCTTTATGAGGACTTGGCAACGTTTTCAATCATTTGTTTTGAGTTTCCTTTTGTTTCAATCTATTCTTGGCAGGTTGATTTGAAGAACAGAGAAACAAGCGACCATCTGAACAGCGGGCTAAGCAGAGCTAATTCTTCTTTTGATAAAACCCCAAATAAGAAGAATATTTTTGTATGTGGTGTGCCTCAAAGTATTACAGACTACGAATTGAGAACTTATTTCAAGAAATTTGGTATGGTAACCGATGTTTTCCTGATGCAAGACCACATTACAAACCACCCTGAGGAAATTGGTTTCATTACATTTGATTTGGAGGAATCGGCCTGCGAGGTATTGAAGAATCAATTCCATCTGTTGAATGGAAAAACAGTTGAGGTTAAGAAAGCCGTGCAGGATGTAGATACTTACCCGAGGCAAAACGGCAATGCTCATAATGACAACTACACTTTTGGAACGCCTAACGTAAATCCGCCGGAGCCCGGCAACATTCCTTCTGGCCCATATGCATATTCCAATGCAGATGGTGGGCCACATAGTTCTGGTATTGGGTGGCCACATAGTTCTGTTATTGGTTGTCCACTTCCATATTATTTTACTCCTCGTTTCAATGCCGACAATGGGTTCCATGGCTCAATGGGCTATGGTAACTGGTATACTTCCCCTAGTAGTGTTCAAAACCATGGTCATAACTCTCATAATAATAGTAATATTAATATCATCAGTAGCTACGTATCCATGAATTTGGGCGGCCACACTGATGATAGTGGGGTGGCTGGTTCTGCTAATGAAGGAGCCTGTCAAACTGCGGCAACAGAAGCAGCTGCCACGGTAGCAAGACGGGTTGATTGATCTTGTATTTGCCTTCCCACTTCACTTCTTTTATCTATTTCGTTGGATGCCTATCTTTTACTCTACCTTAACACCTTTACTTTAATGGAAGATCTATTCTTTAACTATGATCTTATAGTAGTGCTTTCAGAGATACAAGAATAGTGTTGTTTTTTTTTTTTTTTGGACATGATGGGATCATTTCTGAATTTGGTTTAACATATTACTATTTGTTTCATACAGATAAAGAGATATGTCATTTGTTAATCAATGTTTTACATATGAAATTTAACAGAAATATTTGGTTGTCTACGTGACCTAATACCTTAGACTTGCAGATGTTTGGTATTTTGAACCATTGAAAGTTGTCCCCTGATTTATGTGTTTATCTACTTTTTTTAACTTAGACCTAACAGTGTGAGTATTAATAGGCAAAATTTACATCCGTCGTCTCTGTAACTTTTTTATTTTTATTTTATTTTTGCTTCTTCAATTGAACCTTGACTAATGTGTCACTTGATTTTAAAAAATTCCTTTAGAGTTCCATCAGAAATTACTGATGCTAGTGTGTAGCTGGTGATATTATCATCTCATAAGATTGCCAATGAAGATTCTCCTCTTTAATTTTGGTCAAATTCTCTCATACTTGGTAATCGATATTTAGACAGTTTGATCATTTCTGTTAAAGTTAGTCGAACTTCATCTATATGTTTGTTCGTCAATCAATCGTATTATTTCTTTTCAAGTTTTACTTGTTCTCGTAATTTGGCAATTCCCATAGCTTCCTAAAAGTCTCTGCATGATTATCTTATTTTAATCTAAGATCTAACCCAAAGAGTTTTGGCATTTGGCTACAGGTGGCTGCTGCTTCTACATTTTGCTGTAGATTTGGATCCTGAAACTGAAATTCTCTGCACCCATCGGAAAGATTCGACTCTTCCTTGTACAGCTTGTGTTTTCGTGAACAATTTTTTCTTCCACCGTATTGTAATTCTGCTTGTTGAGTACTTTTGACTCGTTAGTGTTTCTTTTTGGTCCGAGTGTTCTTGAATTTTTGGGGGATTTTACATTTGCTTCCCTGCAAAAGCTTCTATGGTAAGTGACTAAATGTCCCCTTCGAAATCCCTGAGTTTTCATGTATACCCCTTTGAAAATGCAGTTTGTTCGTTGGTATTCTTATCTCTAGCTGGAGACTCCGTGGAAAAATTAATTTTATGTTGGAAAAAACTTTGTTGGAAAAAGTACTTTTAGCTGTTGTTTGTTCTAGAACATTTCCAACGGATGAATCTTAAATTTAAATACTTGAAAGTAAATCCAATGTTAAGTTCAAGATTTAAGTATTCATCCGTACAGATCGTATCCATCGTATTATATTTTTTTCAGAAAAATATTGACATAATATTGTTTTCTGACAAAATAATTTTTTTTTGAGGTAAAGGTAGCATACTACCGCTTCATTCAGTGGGAGGGTGAATTAGGCAACAGGGGTAGGCAGCAAGGCCTAAAAAAAAAAAAAAGAAAAAAAAAAAAAAAACTAGGAAGAAGAAGAGAGTTGGGTCCACCACTCTGAGCGTCCAATACAATAACTATACAAATATAGATTTCAAAAGTACGACAAAAACAAAATACACAATTTACGTGAAAAATCTTTTGCAGAAAAAAAATTGCGGGGAAAAAAAAAGAGTTTCACCATATAGAAAAAAGGGAATACAAAAGTTATTGATCGTATAATTCGTTGCTCGATCTCTCTTTAGAGTAAACAAAAAAGGAAAAGAGGATACTTAAATTCAACGAATTTTTCGTTAGCGGATCCGATCGATATAAAATGGTGAAAAAGTAAATAGTATAAATCTCAATGCAAATCCAATAGTAAAAAATTCACAAGTATATTTGGCTTGTGCTTTTGAAAATATATAAGCCCTATATATATATATATATATATATATGAGAGTTTATATATTTTTTAAAAATATAAGTTCATCCATACTTATGAATTTTTTACTATTAAATTTGAATTGAAATTTATACTTTTTATTTTATCTTTTATCTCTCTTGAATTGATTTTCATAAAAGTACAAATTCCAAAACAAATTGAATGATAAAAAATTTACAAATATAAATAGACTTGTACTTTTAAAAACATATAAGCTATATTATATATATAGTTTGCTGAAGAGTAAATACTGATTACATATAAATTTTACGAATCCACCCAAATTAAAATTAAAACATCTTATATTCCAATATTAAATTGGACACATAATTTGGAATCCATTTGTGAATCCATGCCCTTTATTAACAAATTTGAAAGCGTGCAAACTTTTTTAAATACAACTCCAAGGCCTCTCCCTCTCCCGCCAAAACCTCTCTCTCTCTCTCTCTATCCTTTCTTGTTTCCTCTCTCTCTCTCCTTTATAGTAGTGGAGATGGAGGAGGCCTCTTCGTCTTCCCAGCCCGCGTTTCCTCTCCAGGCGAGCATCCACGTCCGGGGGGTGCCGTTCTCGGCGCTCGACGAGGACCTTGAGAACCACTTCGAGCGGTACGGCGAGGTAGTGTGGGCGGTGGATGTGCACGACGTGCCGTGGGATTCGGACGGCAAGGCAGCATGCGTTGTGTTCGCCGATCCTGCGGCCGTGAATTGCGCATCGGCTAGCTGGGAGAAGAACAACCATATCATCCTCGGAAAAATGGTACGTCCTCCTTCATACATCCTTTTTTTCGCAATTAATTAATTAATTTCTTGAACAAATAATTAATTTCATGATTTCTTGCTTATTCATATGATTTAATTTGTGACTCAATGTTATATATGTGTTGGTTTCGGTAATTTGTAGTAATGATCATGTAATTTACTTCTCTCTTTAGATCAAGAACATTTATATGGATAAAATTAATAAAAGAAAAAACTATTTTATCTTTGTTTATTTCTTTGACAGTAACATTATATGCTAATTAACTAACCATTAATTCGTGTCTGATTTAATTTTCCTTTTTCCTTTTGGTTGAATCTTCCTTTGATCTTTGCTATTTTCAGGTTGAGGTGGCATGTTTCAGCGATAGGCTTCAACGGAGGATCGAGACGTATGATTTGCCTCCCAGTGCGACGTGCAGCCTATTAAGAGACTATTTTGAGAAATTCGGTGTAGTAACAGAAGCGTACGCTGCGCCTAACGGTTGGGGCTATGTTGTCTTCAAGTGGGTTGAATCGGCGCACGAAGTGTTGAGGAAGAAGCGCCATCTTTTCTGTGGCACTGAGGTGATGGTTAGGAGACCATCTCTGTTGAGCAACGCTTTGCTCGACACAAATGTACCTCAGAATGATTTGGGAGGCACTACAACTCCATATGATGCTCCTTCCTACAATCAGCCAACAACTGCTATTCCACATACATACATTAATGCTTCTACTACTCCATTCAGTACATCCAACAATCAGTGGATAAATGCTACTAAAAATGCATCTGATGCTCCTTCTTTTACTCCATTCGGTGCCCCTTATACGTCTTTCTTTAATCGGCCGATAAGTGCTACTTCATGTGCAAACACTGCTCCGAATACATTTTTCTACGATCTGGTAAATGGCCCTCTATGTGTCTAAGATGCTATTTATTATAGCCATTTAAACTGCAACCCTACATAGCTATGTGAGCCCAGATGTGATGAGCACAAGCCATTACAATTACTCTAGTATTGGCTTTGTGTTTGGACTTTTAATCCATATTTTAATATGCAGTTTTAATATGCTCATTAAATTAAGTACTCTTTCCGAATTTGTATGTTAATTTATTTAATATATTTGTATATTTGTTTGTTTTATTTACGTTTTATTATTGTAGAAATTTTTAATATTATCATTACTTAGAGTCGTTAGTTAGAAATCCTGCATTCTATATGACTATGAATATATGCAATGCAACCTATGCAAACTAGATCTGAATTTTATATTAACAATATAAGTAAATTTCTAATTTTTTTTTTTTGGTTTTTATGTGAAACAGGCGGTACGCAAAGAAAATCAGATTGCAGAATCCAGTAGAAACAATTCTAATAAGGGCATTATTCCAAACGGCAAAAGGATTTTCGTCGGCGGCTTACCCACAAATATCACAGATGATGAATTTCGAGCTTACTTTGAAAAGTTTGGCCCGTTAACCGATGCTATTGTAATGAAAAACAAGATCACCAACGCCCCTCGGGGCTTCGGATTCGTCACCTTTCAGACTAGGGAGAGGGCTCATGAGGTGTTAAAGAATCAATTCCATGAGTTGAGGTCCGATAAGAAGGTCGAGGTTAAAATAGCCATCCGTAAGAGCAGGAACAACAGCAGCAGCAGCAGCTACAGTGTTCAAAATTATAATCCAACAATAAACAATTTCCCACCAAGTGAGTATACACCGTATACACTGATTAATCAGACGGCTATGGGTTATCCTCAATCAATTTGTAATTATAACTATCCCTATACCTGGTATCATCCAATTGGCTATGGGCCGATGGGCTATCCGCCGATGGGTTTGTATTACATTAACCCAAACATAACAGGGTATGATAGCCAAATGCAACCTGCAGATAATTTTCAAAATGGTGGCCACCACAATAATGCCTATAATAATTCCATAAACTTGAGTTTTAGAGGTTATAATAAGGGTTATACTAATGGTGGAAATAGTACTAGGGTTGCTAATTTAGCGAATGAAAGAGCTAGTCCAAGTATTAACACTGCAGAAACATCAAAACCAAGAGCAGCAGATAAAGCTTCTGACAGTAATGAGGAGCAGTAGCAGTTGAAGGATAAATAAGTTCTTCATGGTATGACATTTGCTTTTCTGAATTTTACTTTTCATGCACTAGACATGTTTATTATCTACTGGCCATATTCGAGTACATCTCTTCAGATTAAATATATTAAATATTTTGTAGATAAGATATTGGTTTCTACTTAATTTTATTATTGTGAACATTTTAAGGGCTACGATTGATTGCATATATAATAGTGCCATTCAATGTTAACGTCCCCAAAATTGAACTAAGTTTTTATAATTTAGATAGTTTTATCTTTTTGAATTTGAATAAGTAAGGTTAAATAAGATGTTTAAAGAGGTTTAATAGTAATAGAATAAAAAAAAGATTGAGTTTAATTATGTACCTACTTGGCTTCATCATGCATGCTTTGCTAGTTTTTGATGATTTTGAAATCTTTCTTATTATAATTTTAAGTTTATCTATTGACAAAAATATCATTTACAGATACATTCATGCATAAATATAAATTGGTAATTTGTTTAGTTATGGTAGTTAATTACATAAAATTGCTATGGTTATACAAATAAAGTTTTTTTCATTTGTATATTTGACCCCTCTAATCAAGTATTTTGCATTTTGGCACAGGACGCTACCTCCGCATTGCACTTGATTCAAATGACAAAAAAGAACAAAAAAGAACAAAAAAGAAGTTTCACATTTCTATGATAGAGCTTCTTCTTTAGGCCTTTTTTTTTTTTTTTTTTTTTTTGGGATGATTGGAAAGATCTCCTGTAAAATCTTTTCTTTTTTTGAGAACAAGGTAGCATGCTATCGCTTCATTCAATGAAAGATGAACTTAGCTACAGATAAGACAGCTAGGTCTCGGGCCTCTGTAGAGGCGGGAAAAAAAAAAAAAAAAAAAAGGTGAAGTTTTTAAAGAGGACAACTAAAGAGAACACCAGGAGTTCCAGATGCTTCTCAGGGAACGGATCTCTGACACCAGAAGACGCGCCGATCTTTTTTTGTCGTCGAAAAGACGTCGGTTCCTTTCAAGCCACAAGACCCACCAGGTGATTAGCAGGGTAGCTAGATCCTTTCTCCCGAGTAAACTCCTCTTATCAGAAAGTGCTTCCCACAGCTCCGCCGGCGCCGAACGTGAGCGTAGCAACAATGTGTTAGATAGCAACATTGTGTTACATAGCACCCCGGACAGAATGTCCACGGAAAACAAGCATTTCGCGAACAGATGCTCCCCGGTCTCGACCACACCAAAGCAGAACGTACACCTCCCGTCCCCCCTCCACCCCCTTTTTAAGAGAATCTTTGCCGTTAAGATTCTATTTCTGAGAACCAGCCACCCAAATATTCTAACCTTGAGGGGAACCTTGATGGCCCAAAGTTGCACAAAGCGTCTATCAGACACGCCACCGTCTTGCAGAAACGTGTACAGGGACTTAACACTGAACCTCCTTGCTGAGTCCCAACGCCACCTAACCTCATCTGAACATTCCACCGTTGTGATATCGCTCACCGCCTCCCTGAGTAGGCAGATTTGTTCCCTTTCTGCTGAATCCCCGGCTGTGAGCCCCGCCAGAATCTTACGCCACCTCCAACTCCTCTCGCCCCTGCACTCGTTAATCCTGTAGTTTTTTGTTCCGAACTTTGTCAAAGATATCCGGCTGTAAAATCTTTTCATGTGAAAACAAATGAAGGTTGTTAAAATCTCATTAACATGTAGAGACTAGTGTTAGGGCTTTAGAAAATTTAAACTCATGACCCTGAGCTTACTTCGCTGGACTCCAGCACTATATGTGGGAGAGAAAGGATACCTGGAGAAAGGGTCATGTAACTTCAAATATTATGTTTTATATGTGCGGCGAGCGGAACTAGGAATCTTAATGAGTATGGATATTCAAAATTTTATCCGAACTCAAATCCGAACGAAATGGATTTATCTCATAAGATTGCAATTGAAGATTCTCCTCTTTAATTTTGGTCAAATTCTCTCATACTTGGTAATCAATATCTAGACAGTTTGATCATTTCTGTTAAAGTTAGTCGAACTTCATCTATATGTTTGTTCGTCAATCAATCGTATTATTTCTTTTCAAGTTTTACTTGTTCTCGTAATTTGGCAATTCCCATAGCTTCCTAAAAGTCTCTGCATGATTATCTTATTTTAATCTAAGATCTAACCCAAAGAGTTTCGGCATTTGGCTACAGGTGGCTGCTGCTTCTACATTTTGCTGTAGATTTGGATCCTGAAACTGAAATTCTCTGCGCCCATCGGAAAGATTCGACTCTTCCTTGTACAGCTTGTGTTTTCGTGAACAATTTTTTCTTCCACCGTATTGTAATTCTGCTTGTTGAGTACTTTTGACTCGTTAGTGTTTCTTTTTGGTCCGAGTGTTCTTGAATTTTTGGGGGATTTTACATTTGCTTCCCTGCAAAAGCTTCTATGGTAAGTGACTAAATGTCCCCTTCGAAATCCCTGAGTTTTCATGTATACCCCTTTGAAAATGCAGTTTGTTCGTGAAGGGGGACCGGCCGTGGGGTTACCGAGCACACCTCAACCCACACAGCACACGAGCGCAGCGGAAACAGAATCTTTCGTAGATGAAAGTAGGCGAAAACGATTGTAGAAAACAAGCACGAGAATAACAAAAGAAATAAAACAAATAAGGGAATGTAAGGACACGAGAATTACGTGGTTCGGCCAACAATGCGTCAACCTACGTCCACGGGCAAGACCACCTCAATGCGTTATTCGATTAATCCACGGCACAAAAGTACAAGGAGTAAAATTGGATTACAAGAAACTCTCTCACGGAGGCTCTCCACGTTTTTCCTCTCAATTAGGATTTTTCAATGAAGCCCTAAAAATAAAAGATGAATCGCAAGAGTTAATATAACTCTAAAAAACCTAATTCTAATAGGAAACGATCTCCACCGTCCATCCGAGATTTTAAATCACTTCTAGTCGTCGTCCATATTATCTTAAGAATTATCTTTAAGATATTCCTAAATCATCCCTAATCTTTAAGAACAAGATTGGATCAAATCCATATGGACTCGAAACATAATTTTATATAATCCAACAATTCTCCCACTTAAAAACATGTGCCGAATTTCACAAAATTGAAGATCTTGCCAAAATTCCCACTCTCCTCATGTAGCTCCAAGGCCGAGAGAAGTCATACTCCAATTGAACTTCTCTCGAGTTACCGGTTTCGTTAAAATATCCGCTGGATTCGCATCTGTGTGAATTTTCAACAATGAGATAAAACCCTCATCCACCACATCTCTCACAAAGTGATAACGAATATCAATGTGTTTCGTCCGAGAGTGAAACGCCGGATTCTTCGCCAAGTGTATTGCACTTTGACTATCACAATTCACTCCCACCACATCTTGCTTCACTTTTAATTCTCCTAAAAGTCTTTTTAGCTATATAGCCTCCTTACAAGCATGTGTCATTGCTATGTACTCCGCCTCCGTCGTCGACAAAGCGACTACCGATTGAAGCTTCGACTCCCAGCTAATAGCACCACCGCCCATGGAGAAAACATAACCCGTGGTAGACTTTCTTTTGTCTTTATCTCCTGCGAAATCTGCATCCACATATCCGACGCACTCCAAACCCGCAGAACCATAACAGAGTGAGAAATCCGCAGTACCTCTCAAATATCTGAGAATCCACTTCACTGCATTCCAATGTTCACAACCTGGATTCGCCATATACCGACTCACTGCTCCCACTGCTTGAGCAATGTCGGGTCTCGTGCACACCATGGCAAACATAAGGCTCCCTACTGCCGATGAATATGGTACCCGAGCCATGTCGGTGTGACACCCCCGGAATTTGCATTTGTCCTATATATAAATGATATAATAGGACTAAATCTCTAACCCGGCTATAGCATTTTGGATGGTAGCAAGATCCAAGAGGAACATGAGAGTTAAGCGTGCTAGAGCTAGAGTAGTTCTAGGATGGGTGACCCCCTGGGAAGTGGGGTGCTTGTGAGTGTGCTTGAGCCTGACGTGGACGTCAGTGCTTAAAGGGGGGAAGAATGTGACACCCCCGGAATTTGCATTTGTCCTATATATAAATGATATAATAGGACTAAATCTCTAACCCGGCTATAGCATTTTGGATGGTAGCAAGATCCAAGAGGAACATGAGAGTTAAGCGTGCTAGAGCTAGAGTAGTTCTAGGATGGGTGACCCCCTGGGAAGTGGGGCGTCACATGTCGGTCTTTTCTGCTTCCGTACCCGGTGATTGCTCGACCGACAATTTTAAATGAATAGGAAACGGGGTAGAAACTGGCTTTGCGTTCTGCAAGTTGAAGCGCCGCAGAACCTTCTCCACATAACTTTTCTGTGAAAGCCAAACTTTCCTATTCTTTCTCTCCCGTAGTACCTTCATCCCGAGTATTTGATTCACAGTTCCTAAGTCCTTCATATTGAACTCACCGGCTAACTGAGTTTTCAAGATAGATATCCGGCCTTTATTATTTCCGGTGACCACCATGTCGTCAACATATAATAACAAAATACAGAAGCTCCCGTCATTATAATCGCAGAAATATGCACAATGATCCGCTTCAAGCCTATCAAAACCCAAACTCATAATGAAGGAATCAAATCGCTTGTACCAACACCTTGGCGCCTGTTTCAAGCCGTACAACGATTTGTTCAACCGACAAACCAAATACTCCTTGCCTTTTTCGACAAAGCCTTCCGGTTGCGACATATATATCTCCTCCTCCAGGTCACCATGCAAGAATGCTGTTTTTACATCCATCTGCTCGAGCTCCAAATCCATGGCCGCTGCAATCGCCAAAACAACCCGAATAGTGGTAAGACGAACCACCGGTGAGAAGATCTCATCGAAATCGATTCCCGGCTTCTGAGCATATCCCTTCACCACCAATCTTGCCTTGAACCTCTCCACATTCCCATCTGTATCCTTTTTCACCTTAAACACCCACCGACATCCAATCGCGTTCCTTCTCTTCGGCAAATCAACAAGTTCCCAAGTCTTGTTCTTCCGAATTGACTCCATCTCCTCCTCCATCGCGCATTGCCACTTCCCAGCGTCAGTCGACTCACAAGCCTCCTTATACGAAGTCGGCTCATCTTCTTCCGCTAAAGCAACATATGCACTAACATGGTTTGCAGAAGGAATAAATGAAGTAATATAGTCATTATACCTCGCAGGAGGTCTAATAACTCTACTAGGACGCCCGGAATCCGCTGGCGACTCTACCGGTGAATTTGTATCTTCGGATGATTGCGGAGATTCCAAGTCAGGTTCATCATCAACCACTTCATCATCCTGTTGTGCTTGCTCAACTTGCACCTCATCGCGCGCTTCAAAGAGCTCAATTGGAACCATAGCATCATCATCTTGCTTTTCCTTGGTGCCTTGAAAGGACCCTTCATTGAAGATAACGTCACGACTTATGACTATTTTGTGGTTAGTAGGGTCCCACAATCGATACCCCTTAACACCTTTCGCATAGCCAAGAAATATACACCTCCGAGAGTTCTTATCCAATTTTGACCTTTTCTCCTTCGGTATCCATGCATAAGCATCACATCCAAAGACACGAAGATAGGAGTAATCAACGGACTTGCCGCTCCAGACTTCTTCAGGAATTTCCAAACCAAGTGATTTTGTCGGCGCTCGATTAATCAAATAACAAGCCGTGCTCACGGCTTCCGCCCAAAATCTCTTGTCGAGTTTTGAAGTACTCAACATGCTACGGGCCCTCTCCATGAGTGTTCTATTTAACCTCTCCGCTACACCGTTTTGTTGCGGTGTACCGGGTACCGTGAGATGCCGCTTAATTCCATGCTCAATACAAAACTCATCAAATTCTCTTGAACAATACTCCCCTCCGTTATCAGAACGTAGGCACTTAATTTTTAAATCCTTTTCATTCTCCACAAGAGTTTTGAACTTCTTAAAAGTCTCAAACACATCGGACTTTCGCTTTAGAATATACACCCAAGCCTTCCGAGAGTAATCATCAATAAATGAAACAAAGTAAGAACATCCGCCCAACGAAGTATCGGGTGACTCCCAAGTATCCGAATGAATCAACTCGAGATGCTTCTTACTTCTTTGATGTGATAGAGAAAAAGACAACCTTCGTTGCTTCCCGTAGATGCAATCTTCACAAAAATCTAATGGCGCGGACTTGTAACCTGAAAGAAGTTCACGGTTGGATAATACCTGCAATCCGCGCTCACTCATGTGTCCTAAACGGCGATGCCACACCGTTGAAGACTCCACCTTTGCGCTTGCAAGAACCGCTTCTCCCACTTGAGTCTCGCCCACTAATCTATAAAGGCCACCTACTTGCTCTCCTTTCATCAACACCAAACAACCTTGACATACCTTCAAGTGATCTTTCTCGCCGATGAATTTAAACCCTTGTTTGCAAAATTTTCCAAGTGATAGAAGACTTTTTCGAAGTGCAGGAACATGTCGAACATTAGAAACCGTCCGAATAACACCATCAAACATCTTGATCCGAACGTCTCCCACTCCAACCACCGGACATGCCGTGTTGTCACCCAAATAGATAACTCCATAATCCCGTGACTTATAAGAATGAAACCACTCCCTATAGGGAGTCATGTGGAATGACGCCCCCGAATCCAAGATCCAATGATAAATAAGCTCGGATCTATCCAATGCGACTAACGCATCTCCGTCTTCTGAACTAGCCGACTTAGCATCCGCTTCGGCTATATTACCTTGAAAATTATTTAAATCGGATTTACCATCAACTCCTTTAACCCGACAATCTTTCTTCACATGCCCCAACTTTCCACAATTCCAGCACTTTACTTTTTTTTTGCCCTTGGATTTTGATCTCGACTTTTCTCGATCACCATACTCCCTCTCGAAAGGTCTTCCCCGTGCTATCATAGCCTCCCCCGAAGAACTTTCTTGGCTAGACTTCCGCCTCATCTCCTCGGTAAGTAATGATGCAACAACCGACTCCATCTTAAGGGTTTCAACATGGCTCAAGTTCATAATCAAATTATCCCAAGTTTCCGGCATTGAGCAAAGTAAAATACTTGCCTTTTCTTCTTCATCAATTCTCACGTCTAGGGCAGCGAGTTTGCTCATGATAGAGTTGAATGTACTTAGATGTTCTTGTACCGGTGCCCCGTCCTTCATCTTTAGATTGTACAATTGTCGCCGTAAGAAAATTTTGTTCACCAATGACTTTCCTTCATAGAGATTTTTTAATTTATCCCAAATCCCTTTTGCGGTAGTCTCGGTCTCCACATTGAATAACACCGAATCATCCAGTGCCAAATATAGGTTTGCCAAAGCCATCTTGTCCTTTTCTTCAAATTGTTTATCCGTCATCCCTTCCGGCTTATTCTCTATTCCTTGCAGGGCGATCTCACAAGCATCTTTAATCAAAACTGCTTGCATCTTCAGTTTCCAAAACGCAAAGTTCGCTCCATCAAATCGAGAAATCTCATACTTTGTCGCTGAAACTTTTCCCGCCATCATTTCGCCGTTAACGAACTACGAATAACCAAACGCTCCGATACCAATTGAAGGGGGACCGGCCGTGGGGTTACCGAGCACACCTCAACCCACACAGCACACGAGCGCAGCGGAAACAGAATCTTTCGTAGATGAAAGTAGGCGAAAACGATTGTAGAAAACAAGCACGAGAATAACGAAAGAAATAAAACAAATAAGGGAATGTAAGGACACGAGAATTACGTGGTTCGGCCAACAATGCGTCAACCTACGTCCACGGGCAAGACGACCTCAATGCGTTATTCGATTAATCCACGGCACAAAAGTACAAGGAGTAAAATTGGATTACAAGAAACTCTCTCACGGAGGCTCTCCACGTTTTTCCTCTCAATTAGGATTTTTCAATGAAGCCCTAAAAATAAAAGATGAATCGCAAGAGTTAATATAACTCTAAAAAACCTAATTCTAATAGGAAACGATCTCCACCGTCCATCCGAGATTTTAAATCACTTCTAGTCGTCGTCCATATTATCTTAAGAATTATCTTTAAGATATTCCTAAATCATCCCTAATCTTTAAGAACAAGATTGGATCAAATCCATATGGACTCGAAACATGATTTTATATAATCCAACAGTTCGTTGGTATTCTTATCTCTAGCTGGAGACTCCCTGAAAAAATTAATTTTATGTTGGAAAAAGTACTTTTGGTTGCTGTTTGTTCTAGAACATTTCCAACGGATGAATCTTTAATTTAAGGGGCAATTTTCTATATACCCTTAAATTTTTTTTTGTTTTTAGATTTACCTTCTGAGGGAGCTGCCGTTATCTGTGTGAAATTATCATTTTGCTCTTTCAAATATACCCTTCTACCATAACCAACTTTTCTTATGTACCCTTAAAATTTTTAATAGTTTTTGTAGATAGGGACAAAATAGGTATATCAAATAGTTTTCAACTCCGATTATTATTTAACTCTAGTTTAACCCTAGTTAACTTAACAAAGGGAAACGGTAGGGGTATTTTTAATAACGGTGAAACGTATGAAGGGTATATTGGAAAGAAAAAAATAAGAGGGATAAATCAGATATTTCTTCAGATTTCAGGGGTACACAGGCAATTATCTCTTAATTTAAATACTTGAAAGTAAATCCAATGTTAAGTTCAAGATTTAAGTATTCATCCGTACGGATCGTATCCATCCTATCATATTTTGCTGGCAAAATATCCGCATGATACAATTTTTGTACCGACGGCACAATTCAAATTTTTTTAAAAAAATTATTTAATAATTTTTTTAATAAAATTTAAAATATTTAATAAAAATATATAATAAATAATTTTTTAAAAATTTATTGTTAAAAAAAATAAATATTTTATGTCAGTATGTAGTATGTGTTGGTATGTATGTATTTTTTTTGACTGAAACTTATCTGCACAATCTGACATGCATCAATAAATTTTCGGCACAATTTTATATCATCGTATTTAAATTCTTGATGAATCATATAGAATTATACTTTTTTTTTTTTTTTTTTTTGATAAAATGGCTGGTTGATATCTTAAGTTGTCTAAGAATTTAATAATTGATATTCGAAATTCTTAATTAGGCTTAGTTATTTCACATTATTTTTCTCTCTAAGGATATGTTTGGCTCTGATTATTCTGCCAGAATTTAGGCTTAGTTGTTTCACATTATTTTTCTCTCTAAAGATATGTTTGGCTTAGATTATTCCGTCGGAATAAATATTATTGAACAAAATTTGATTAGCTCATATTATTGATGATGAATTATTTTGCATGTTATATAATATTACAAGTATATCCTTTCAATCTTCTCCAAACTCTTTCAATATGTTATTTTTAAATTTTAAATTTTAAATTTTAAATTTATACTTGTATTTTAATTTTTAAAATTTTAAGTTTTTAAAATTTTAAATTTATATTTTAAATTAAAATACTAAATTTTATATTTTCATTTAGATTTAAAATTTAAAATTTAAAATTAAAATTAAAATATAAGTGCAAATTATATTAATGTTATTCTTTAATAAAAAATAATATTAAATTTAATTATATTATTATATTTCATTGTTAGTATTATTAAATTTTATAAACTAAAAATTATTATTTTTTTATATATGGTTTACTGAACACTAGTCACATATAAATTTATCACGTCTATCAAAATCAAATTTAAAATATTAAATTGGGCACTTAATTTGAAATCCATGCTTAAGGTATTAACAAATTTCAAAGCATGCAAACTTTTTTAAATACAACTCCAAGGCCTCTCCCGCTCCCGCCAAAGCACCTCCACCCCTCTTCTCCTCTCTCTCTCTCTCTCTATCTCTCTCCTTTATAGTATTGGAGATGGAGGAGAACTGTTCCTCTTTCAACGTCGCTCCTTCTCCGGCGTGGGCTTCGACGAGAATCCACGTCCGGGGGGTTCCCGCACTTGGCGCGCGCGGAGGGAGGACCACAAGAACCACTTCGAGCAGCATGGCGAGGTAGTGGCGGCGGCGGATTTGCACGACAAGGTGTGGGATTCGAACGGCAAGGCAGCATGCGTTGCGTTCGCCTATCCGGCGGCCGCGATGTGGGGCCTTGTCTAGTCAGGAGAAGAACAACCACTTCATCCTTGGAAAACTGGTCCTCCTTCATACATCTCTGTTTTCACCATTAATTTATTTCTTGAACAAATAATTTCATAATTTCTTGCCTTTTTATAAGATTTTGTGACTCAATATTGTTGGAAAATGATGTAAATATTTCTTGATGTTAGTGGTCCTATTATTATGAAAGTAGTGGATGAATGTAGTGCTAATAATTGTCAATTTAGTTAGAAGTTGACTAAGTCATGGAGTGATGGATTAATTTGTATGAATAGTGGGTTATGTAGTGGAGTTCATGCTAGCTAGTTTTTAGAAGCATATGTGTAGTGGGGATAGTGAAGAACATGTTTTGATTTAGATTTTCTTAAATTTCAAGTTTTCTTCTTCTATTAAAATCTTTGATTGTAAATTTGTAAGAACAAGATTTTTGAATTTAAAAAGTATTTCTTTCATTTCATTTGCTGTAGCAAATTTTATTAGTGAGTGTTTGTTTTAGAAAGCTTTTTCATCCTACAATTGATATCAAAATCCCGTTGTGATCAAGACTGAACGTTGTGGTATTCAAGTAAGAAGCAGTCGAAAAGCTCGTACAAAGAGAGATATATTCTCATTACACTTGTATTCATGACTAGTAACTCAAGTGCACTTAATTTCTCTCAATCCTTGATTCCAATTTTCAATAGAGAAAATTATGAATTTTGGAGCATTAAAATACGAACTTTTTTTATTTTACAAAATCTTTGGAATCTAGTTGAGTATGGTTATGCAGAAACAGAAAGTTCAAAAAGTATAGATAATACAACAGATCAAAAAGAGCTCCGAAAAAAATATGCCAATGTGTTGCTTGTGTTGCAGCAGGCAATGCACAGCACTATTTTTTCTGGAATTGTAAATGCCACCAAATCAAATGAAGCTTGGACTATTTTGAAGCAAGAATATAAATTTATACTTGCATTTTAATTTGTAAATTTATATTTTAAATTAAAATATTGAATTATATATTTTTGTTCAGTTTTAAAATTCAAAATTTATATTTATATTTTAAATTCAAGTAAAAATTGTATTAAAATTATAGTTTAGTAAAAAATAATATTAAATTTAACCACAAAAGTAATTTTAAGATAAACTATATTTTATTATTAAAATTATTAAATTTTGTAAATAAATTAAATATAATAATTTATATTTCTACACTGTAATTATTATATATATCTCTATATATAGTTTACTGAAGAGCTAGTGAACACTAGTCACATATAAATTTTACACATCCACCCAAATTAAATTTAGATTTGTGAATTCATTCCTTTTGGTTACGTTTGGTTCAGATATAAGTTAGAACGATTTATTCCAGAAATAAATAGAAGTTCAGAAATAAATAGGAATAAGACCAATTTTACGTTTGGATGAAAATTAGGTTGTTCTTAGGAATAAGAAAAATAGCGTTTGGATAGTTATGTTGGAATAGTAAGAATAACAGTAATTATAATTTTAAAATAATAATATTTTATCTAAATAATTAATATAAAATATTAATTAAATAATAATTTAACTTATTTAATTAATTATTACCAGATAACCCCGAATATTAATTGATAAAATAATTAATAATAATGAGTATTATTAATAAATAATTCAATTAATTATAAATAATTTAATAAATTAATTAGTTAATTATCTAATAATTAGATAATTAGTTTATAAAATAATTAGATTAGTAAAAATATTAGATTAATTAAAGAGTTAATATAATAATTAAAATTATATTTATTTTAATTAAGCTTACTCTCAATTAATTGATAAAATAATTAACAATAATTTTAAATAAACTATATTTTATTATTAAAATTATTAAATTTTATAAAATAAACTAAATATAATAATTTATATCTATACTGATATATATATATATATATATATATATATATATATATATATATATATATATATATATATATATATATATATATATATATATATATATATATATATATATATATATATATATATATATATATATATAGAAGTGCTAGGTGTACACCCCCAAATGGGATGTACATCCTACACCCACCCATCCTAGGGTGGGTACTCATCCACTCGTCACTCGATGTGACGAGTGGAATTCACCCACCCCTAGGATGGGGTGGGTGTAAGATGTACACCCCAAATGGGGTGTACATCTAGCATTTTCCATATATATATATATATATAATAGATCTTATATGTTTTTTAAAGTATAAGTCCATTCTTGCTTGTAAATTTTTTATTATTGAATTTGTATTGAGATTTATGTTTTTGTAAAGTCAACAAAAAAAGAGAAAGATAAAGTAAAAACACAAATCCCAATACAAATCTAATGATAAAAAATTCACAAGGATGAATATGATTATGCTTTTAAAAGCATATAAACTCTACTCTACACAAATTATGATATAGCGACATTTTTATGTGTCTCTAAAAGCTAAAAAAAGTATCGTTGACAAAAATATCGATACTTATTATTAGTGTAGCTATATGTGCAGTCGCTGGTGTGTATAACGACACATTATTGTAATGTGTCTCAAAATTGTGTTCCTATAACCTAAGAGGAAATATAGATAGGACACTTATATAAAAATATCACAAAAATATGTTTATATAATCTAATTTTGTATATATATATATATATATATAGTTTATATGATTTTAAAAGCACAAGCCCATTTATGTTTGTGAATTTTTTATTAATTAATGAATTTGTATTGGATTTGTGTTTTTATAAAGTTAACTAAAGAAAGAGAAAGATAAAATAAAAAATACAAATTTTAATACAAATTCAATAATAAAAAATTCATAAACATAAATGTATTTGTATTTTTAAAAGCATATAAGCTCTACTATATATATATATATATATATATATATATATATATATATATATATATATATATATATATATATATATATATAAAATTCAATAATAAAAAATTCATAAACATAAATGTATTTGTATTTTTAAAAGCATATAAGCTCTACTATATATATATATATATATATATATATATATATATATATATATATATATATATATATATATATATATATATATATATATATATATATTAGGGTCCGGCTAGAATACTATCGATAGCACCAAACAATTGGTATTATCAAGTTTTCAGCCGTTGGATGAAAAGATATGCGGTTGGAATTATAGTGGATTATCAAGTTTTCAGCCGTTGGATGAAAAGATATGCGGTTGGAATTATAGTGGTCCCCTAAGAATTTTACTATTCAACCAACAACCTAGTAAACTCTAGGGGCCCACTATAATTTCAACTGCATATTTTTTCATCCAACGACTAAAAACTTGATAACACCAATGACTTGGTTCTATCGATAGTAATCTAGCCTAATTATATATATATATATATGTATATATATATATATATATATATATATATATATATATATATATATATATATATATATATATATATATATATATATATATATATATATATATATATATAGTTTACTGAAGAGTGGGTTATGTATAAATTTTACACATTCACCAAAATTAAAATTAAAACATCTAATATTCCAATATTAAATTGGACACATAATTTGGAATCCATGCCCTTTATTAACAAATTTCAAAGCGTGCAAACTTTTTAAAATACAACTCCAAGGCCTCTCCCTCTCCCGCCAAAACCTCTCTCTCTCTCTCTCTCTCTCTCTCTCTCTCTCTCTCTCTCCGTTCTTGTTTCCTCTCTCTCTCTCTCCTTTATAGTAATGGAGATGGAGGAGGCCTCTTCCTCTTCCCAGCCCGCGTGTCTTCCGGCGTGGACTCAGGAGAGCATCCACGTCCGGGGGGTGCCGCTCTCGGCGCAGGACGGGGACCTCAAGAACCACTTCGAGCGGTACGGCGAGGTAGTGTGGGTGGCGGATATGCACGACGTGCCGTGGGATTCGGACGGCAAGGCGGCATGCGTTGGGTTCGCCGATCCTGCGGCCGTGAATTGGGCCTTGGCTAGCTGGGAGAAGAACAACCATATCATCCTCGGAAAAATGGTCCTCCTTCATACATCCCTTTTTTCGCAATTAATTAATTTCTTGAACAAATAATTTCATGATTTCTTGCTTATTCATATGATTTTATGACTCACTATTATATGTGTTGGTTTCGGTAATTTGTAGTAATGATCATGTAATTTAGTTCTCTCTTTAGATCAAGAACATTTATATGGATAAAATAAAAGAAAAAACTATTTTATCTTTGTTTATTTCTTTGACAGTAACATTATATGCTAACTAACCATTAATTCGTGTCTGATTTAATTTTCCTTTTTTCTTTTGGTTAAATCTTCCTTTGATCTTTGCTATTTTCAGGTTGAGGTGGCATGTTTCAGCGATAGGCTTCAAGGGAAGATCGAGATGTATGATTTGCCTCCCAGTGCGACGTGCAGCCTATTAAGAGACTATTTTGAGAAATTCGGTGTAGTAACGGAAGCGTACGCTGCGCCTAACGGTTGGGGCTGTATTGTCTTCAACCAGGTTACATCGGCGCACGAAGTGTTGAGGACGAAGCGCCATCTTTTCTGTGGCACGGAGGTGAAGGTTTTGAGACCATCTCTGTGGAGCATCGCTTTTCTCGACACAAATGCATCTCAGCGCGATATGACAAGCGCTACGAGTCCCATTCCCTGTGCCAGTCGTGTTATACCCAAACCGGTGTATATTGATATGAGATGTTTAACTCCATATGATGCTCCTTCCCACATTGATAATGCTCCTTCCTACAATCAGCCAACAATTGCTATTCCACATACATACAATGCTTCTACTACTCCATTCAGTACATCCAACAATCAGTCAATAAGTGCTACTACAAATGCATCTGGTGCTCCTTCTGTTTCTCCATTGGGTGCTCCTTATACGCCTTCCTTTAATCGGCCGACAAGTACTACTTCATGTGCAAACAATGCTCTTTCTATTCATCCATACAGTGCTCCTCATACGCCTTCCGACAATCAGTTGATAAGTGCTCCTTCTGTTACTCCATTCGGTGCTCCTTATATGTCTTTCCATAATCAGCCGATAAATGCTACTTCATATGCAAACAATGCTCCTTATACACCTTCCAACAATCGGCCCTTAAGTGCTACTACAAATATATATGGTACTCCTTCTGTTACTCCATTCGGTGCTCCTTATACATTTTCCCACAATCGGCCGATAAATGCTACTTCATATGCAAACAGTGCTCCTTATGCGCCTTCCTACAATCAGTCAATAAGTGCTACTACAAATGCATCTGGTGCTCCTCCTTTTATTCCATTCAATGCACCTTATACATCTTCCTACAATCGGCCGATAAATACTACTTCATATGCAAAAAGTGTTCCTAATTATCCGCCTTTTTACAATCAGCCGATAACCAATACTCCACGTGCTTACGGTGCTCCTTTTACTACTCTTCCCTTTTACAATCCAATGGGCACTACTCAAAATGCAAACACTGCTCCGAATCCATTTTTCTACGATCCGGTAAATGACCCTATAGTTCTCTACGATCCTATTAATTATAGCCATTTAAACTACTACAACCAGATGTGATGAGCACGAGCCATTACAATTACTCTGGTATTGGCTTTGGTGGTGGCTTCCATATGGGTGCGCGCGATCCTGAAAGTGCTGGTCGCAGAAGCAGAAGCCGATCCTGAAAGTGCTGGTCGCAGAAGCAGAAGCCACTGCATGGCACAGACGTGGGGAGTGAGATGTAGAAATGAAAAAGTACATGATCGATGTTGTGTGATTTGGATTTTAGAGAAGAAACAGTAAGGCCAAATTTCAGGCCAATTTTGTACATATATACAGATACTCAGTAATAAAAAAGAGTTTTGAAACTTCTTTTTTTTTTCTTTCTTTTTTGTTTTTTTAAAGATAGGCTTGGACATGGTAAATAAGAAAATACAAAAGGGTTTCAAACATACGATTGCACGCAATAATTTCACGAAATGGATTTGGATTAAGTATTTTAATTTTAGAGCTCAACTTTTGTTCCCCTATCTCCCTCGCGGCCCCAGAAGCCGCCTTGGATGAACGGGAGGAGCACAACCACATCTTCCTCGTAAAAATGGTCCTTTATTTATACATATATTTTTTTTTTAATTCGACATTAATTTTTTGAATTATTTTAAAAAATATTTCTAGTTTCTTTTCTCTTCTCTATTCTTTTATTTCTTTTTATTTTTAAGTGCGCCCCTCTATATATATATATATATATATATATATATATATATATATATATATATATATATATATATATATATATATATATATATATATATATATATATATTGGAAAAATCCGGTACTCGCCCCGGTACCAGATTCTCTGAATCCGCAACCCGTTTCGATACCGCAATCCGCGTTGGTACCGCCTAGAGTTGGGATTCCGCAGCGGAAACGTCAAATCGAATTTTTATCATAAACCCGTCCTCTCAATAAAACTGGAACCAATACAACCACAAAAAGACGAAAACCAAAACAGAAAATATGCGGGTGAAATAAGATTCATTAACCAAGAGAAGAATTACACCGATTACACCGACTCCTCTTCTGCAATAGAGTAGCTTCAACCCGAGCCCTCCTCCTGAATCTCTCTCACCCTTCTCTCCACTACAAGAAAAGGGATCTATAACGACGCTTTTACGACGACGCTTCTAAAAAGCGTCGGTAAATTTTTCCACTGTCGAAAAATTACCGACGCTTGAATGTTGCGTCGACAATTTATTCGGCGGGAATGGAAAAAAAAATTCACTTTCCTACTTTCCCTTTCCCCCCATCCCTCCACAGCCACCATTTTAATTAATTACCTTTCCCCACCCGCACGCCACACCCGCCCTCTGTTATTTTTTTTTTACATTTTCAATCTCCCACCCATCGCCCCCCTCTCGCGCAGCATCATCTTCGTCGCCGTCGCCGCTGCCACCCATCGCACCCGCCACAGCCACCTGCCATCCCAACGCGCGCACCTCGTCGACGCGGCCACCTGTCGCCCCCAACTCGCCCCGAACGCGCGCCCCCATCGCGCGCTCCTGCCGCCGCCACCCGTCACCCGCGCGCACAAGGACTCTTCGTCGCCGCCGGCCGCCACCCGTCACCCCCAACGCGCGTCGCCCCCAAAGCGCGCACCTCGCCTCTTCGTCGGGGCGCCACCCGTCACCCCCCACCGCCACAGCCACCATCACTGTGAGGTTAGTTGAAACAAGAAGCTACCTAATTAACTACTATTAGAACCTACCTAATTAATTATTTTGTACTATTAGAACCTACCTAATTAACCTACCTAATTAACTACTATACAGTTAATAGTATATAAGTCATTTTGTATTGATAGCATATAAGTCATTTTGTACTATATATTAACTACTATTAGGGTTTAGTAGGTGATTAATTGAATAAATTTTATAATACACTAAATACTTGATATTATTGATAATATAATAGCCGAACTTTATGTCTAATATGTAAAGTAATTGATACCGCATGTTTATCGTGTTTGATTTTTCATATATGTGACCTAATTAATTATATTTAAATTTGGATTTAGTAGCATTTAGTTGATTTTATCTATTTTTCTGTTCACTTTAAATTTGATTCTAATAGCGTTCATTTCATAATGTATTCTATAGTACATCACTCTGCATATTAATAACATTCATTTTGTTATCATCCATGGTGTTATTTAATTGTAGGAATATTAAGTATCTGCTTGTGTATATTTATTAGAATACTAATTAAAATAATTTATATATAGGGTGAAATATGAGAATATATAGTAAATTCATAATTTTTTTTTTCTTATGGTAATTAGTTGTTTATTGGCAGTCTAAACAAATGGACAAAAGCTGGATTAATAAGCAGAGAAATAGTAAGGCTTATTTAGATGGTATTGCTAATTTTATTAGATTTGCTACCGAAAAATCATCAAACAGAGGAAAGATTGTATGTCCTTGTCGAAAATGTTGCAATTGTTCCTCACATACTCCAGAAGTTGTGGAGGAACATTTGGTATGGAAGGGATTCTCATTAGGTTATACCGACTGGGTATTTCACGGAGAATCTTTTATTTCTTCTTCTAGTGAAGCTGCTCAACATGCCCCAAGCATTACAGACTACACTAATGTGCAAGAAGAAATCATAGGACAAGAAAATATGAGAGGATTGCTCCAAGATGCCTTTGGATTTTCCAATATAATTTTAAATAGTGATTCAATAGTCGATGGGGATAATATTGAAAATTCTAGTGAAAGAACTACACAACAACATTTGCCAAATGTTGATGCAACTTCATATGCAACTTTGATGCAAGATTGTGATAAAGAGCTTTACCCAGGATGCACAAATTTTTCAAAATTCTCTTTTATAGTCCAGCTTTTCCATCTCAAATGTTTGAACGGGTGGTCCGGAAAATCTTTCACTATGTTACTTCAACTACTAAAGGATGCTTTTCCGAAGGGCATTTCATTGCCATCATCTTCATATGAAGCTAAAAAGTTAATAAAACAATTAGGGCTCGGATACGAAAAAATTCATGCGTGTCCTAATGATTGCATGTTATATTGGAATGAAAGTGTAAACGAAGAAAATTGCCGTACATGTGGAGCTTCAAGGTGGATAATAAATAAAGATGATGAAGATGATTCTGTACAAGAATATGAAAATACAACAAAAAAGAAAAAACCGGCAAAAGTATTACGATATTTTCCGTTAATACCGAGATTAAAAAGAATTTTTATGTCATCAAAGATGGCTTCCTCCATGAGATGGCATGAAGAAGGTCGAACAAAGGATGGAATCTTAAGACACCCAGCAGATGCTTTGGCATGGAAATCATTCGATTCTCACCATCCGAATTTTGCGTCTGATCCTCGTAGTATAAGACTTGGATTAGCTAGCGACGGATTCAATCCTTTCAGGACAATGAGTTCTACTTATAGCACATGGCCGGTTGTTTTGATTCCTTATAACTTACCGCCATGGTTGTGTATGAAACAATCATCTTTGATATTATCAATGGTTATTCCAGGTGAAAAGGGTCCAGGCAACGATATTGATGTTTTTTTACAACCTCTAATTCATGAATTGAATGAGTTATGGAAAGGCGTTGATGCATTTGATGCTTTCACGAAGCAAAACTTTAATATGCAAGGAGTTCTATTATGGAGTATTAATGATTTTCCTGCTTATGCAAACTTATCTGGTTGGAGTACAAAAGGGCGTTTTGCTTGTCCTTGTTGTGGTATCTCAACTGATTCTCGTTGGTTAAAGCATGGAGGTAAATTCTGCTACATGGGTCATCGTAGATGGTTAGCACAAAATCATCAATTTAGATTTCAAAAAGATGAGTTTGATGGTTCGATAGAGTTACGAACTGCTCCAAATTTACCATCTGGAATTGATATTCTTGAGCAACTAGAAGGAATCAACAATAAGTATGGAAAAGTCTCTAAGTCTAGTAGAAAGAGGGGACGAGGGGAGGTGGTAGAAGAACAAGTTAAAATTTTTGAGGATGCTGATGATTTTATTATTGATTCTCATAATGATGATGATGATGAAACAAGTCCCCAAGAACATTCATGGAAAAAGAAAAGTATTTTTTTTGACCTACCCTATTGGAAGGATCATCTTCTTCGACATAATCTAGATGTAATGCATATCCAGAAAAATGTTAGCGACAATTTCATTGGTACCATGTTGAATGTTTACGGGAGGAGTAAAGACAATTTGAAATCACGTCTTGATCTAAAAGATATGGACATAAGGCACGACCTTCATCCAGTGGTGATGCCTAATAATAAAACCCATATACCTCGTGCGTTCTATACTATGTCAGTGCAAGAAAAGGTCAATTTTCTAACTGTTTTGAAAAATCTCAAAGTTCCAGATGGTTATGCATCTAATATTTCAAGAGGGGTGAATTTAAAAGAGCGAACACTTTCAAATCTTAAGTCGCACGATGGCCACATTCTGATGCAAGATATTATGCCAATAGCAGTGAGGGCAATCATGCCTAGGCAAGTTGTAGCAGTTATTTGTGAGTTATCATCATTTTTTAAATCGTTATGCTCAAAGGCTCTTAATCTGGAGGAACTTGATCAACTACAGTCTCGTATTGCATTAACGCTCTGTCACATGGAGAAAATTTTTCCTCCAGGTTTTTTTACCATTATGATTCACCTACTTATTCACTTAGTAGAGGAGACAAAATTAGGTGGACCTGTACATTACAGATGGATGTACCCTATCGAGAGGTAGTGATTTTAATCACATGTTAATTAGATATGTTAATTTTTAATCTTTCATTGTAATGATATTGTTTTATTTTTCTGAAAGGTACTTAGTGCGCTTAAAATCCTATGTACGCAATAGAGCTCAACCCGAGGGCTCAATTGCCGAAGGATATATTGCAGAAAAGTGTATAACCTTTTGCTCAAGATATCTTGAAGGTGTGGAGTCGATTTTTAATCGACCACAACGAAACTCTGATAATGTGGACAACACAGATAATTACATGTTCTTATCTGGGGGTCGAGTTCTAGGCAAGGTTGAGAGTGTCATTCTTGATGACATTTCGTTAGCACAAGCGCACCGATATGTTTTACTCCATTGTGATAAATTATTCCCATATCGTAGGTAAATATTATTTAAAAAATTTATCCATACAATTAATTTTAAGTACGATATAAGTACATTCTAAATATATAATTTTCTAAACATGTATATAGTGAATTTTTGGATTCTCAACGGAAGGCAAATCCTAACATTCGAGATAACTCAAATATTGAGCATACATGGTTAGTAGAGAAATTTCCTGAATGGCTTCTTGCACAGGTGAGAACTTTTCATGTTAAATTGATTAAATTTTTTTTTCTTGTTCATTGATAGAAATTATTTAATTATCATACTTTTTAAATATTTTAGGTCCCACAAATGGCCGAGAGAAAATGTCCTGATGAAATTATAGCAATCGCCCGCGGTCCAAACAATGTTGCCATGCGATGTAATGGTTTTATCATCAATGGATTTAGATTCCACACGAAAAATCGTGAGAAGTTCAGAAAAACACAAAATTCTGGAGTTATGGTTGAAGCTGATGGGCAAACTTATTATGGCAAACTTACTGATATTTTTGAAATAGATTATTATGGAAGTTTTAAGGTTGTTTTATTTCGTTGTGATTGGATAGATATTAAATCACCAAGGGGATTGAAGACAGACACAAATGGTTTTATTCTTGTGAATTTTTCTAAGTTGATTCATACGGGTCAATTGTTGAAGGATGATCCATTCATATTTTCATCTCAAGCAAAGCAAGTTTTTTATGTTCAAGATCCAAAGAATGAGGAATGGTCTCATGTTATTACGATAAAGCCAAGAGATTTGTATGATATGAGAGCAAGATTACAAAACGACGATGATGATGAGACATACACCCAATGCATGCCTTCGAATATTCCAACCACCGACGAATTAGATAATTATACAAGTTGGGCCCGATCAAATGTTGATGAGACACTAATACATGATATAGGTGTTTTTGCAAACTCTTAGGCATAAATGATGATAATAATGTTTCTATTAAAATATTATGTTTAGATGTTTATGTTTTATTTTGATCCATTTGTTCATATCATACAATGTGATCTAAAAATTATCGATACTTTAATTTAGTAAGTTAATTTAGTAAGTTGTACCTATACTTCTTAGTAAGTTGTATTCATGCCTTTATTATGCAGGTTTATAAGCAATGGTAAGATCAAAAAGATTGAGAAATTGTGTAATTACAACACTTCAAGATGATCAAGCTCAATCAAATGGTGATGACTTATCACCTACCTTAGATCCTACTTCTTCAGAAAATCAGCCTACCTTACAGTCCGAGCCCTCTGAAAACAATCTTCAAGGGCAGGAATCAATAAATGTTCAAGATAATGATACATTGGAGATAATTGGTAATCTTCACTCTTTTTAATGATCATTTTTTGTATGCTTTACTATTTATCTTTAACATTCCTTACGACTCTTTTTATTCAGATGAGCAAGGTAATTTAAAGAGGAAAAGAGGAGTGACACGTGCCAAAGATGTTTGGAATTTACCATATGGAGAAAGAATTAAAGTTGAATGGAACGAATTTGGGCAGCCTATAAAGAAAGGCGGGGGAATTTTAGGCGGTTGGTTAGGCACAGTTGCACGACGTGGGAATATGTGTCCTATCCACTATCTAAGTTGGAAAGATATGCCTGCGGCGCCGTTTAAAATAGATATCATCAGAATGACTCGGGTGAGTATTTTTGTAATGTCATTATTCAAGATGAAAATCTGTAGACTCTATCACTTCATTTGACTCTTTCCATACATGCATATGCTAAATTTTACATATGCTCAATTTGACACATGCTCAATTTTACATATGCTAAATTTTACATGATCAATTTTACATATGCTAAATTTTACATGCTAAATTTGACACATGCTCAATTTGACATATGCTCAATTTTACATGCTCAATTTTACAAATAGGACCTTAATTTGACTTTATCCATACATGCAAACAAATAGGACCTTAATTTGACTCTATCACTCATATTATACGTCAACAAGAGATGCGGCAAATAGAACCTTTTTGAAACTTTAAATTGAAAAGCTTAAGTCCCCGTTCGCCGAATTTGCAAAATGGCGAAATGCGGCAAAATGACCTGTAACATATTTTAAATATGATTACAGTAGAGTTCGGTGCGTTTCGGATCGACGCGAAGTGCATCGGGTCGAAAAGTGAGTTAAAGTTCATGAAATTGCCGAATTTCAAGATATTTTCCAAATTGAAATTGGGAAATCTCAATGAAGTCCTTTTTAGCTTAAGCTGTCCATAATATTTAAAATCGACGCGAAGTGCTCAGGCTGCTGCTCGAGCAGCAGCACTGGCTGCTGCTTGAGCAGCAGCTCAGGCTGCTGCTCGAGCTGCTGCTGCTCAAGCAGCAGCTCAGGCTGCTGCTTGAGCAGCAGCCTTAGCTGCTGCTTGAGCAGCAGCTCCCTGCTGCTGCTCAAGCAGCAGCACTGGCTGCTGCTTGAGCAGCAGCTCCCTGCTGCTGCTTGAGCAGCAGCTCCCTGCTGCTGCTCAAGCAGCAGCTCAGGCTGCTGCTTGAGCAGCAGCTCTCCCTTCGAAACCTCGACGAAAAAACCCCAACCGGTAGAGATTGTGAGGAGGTACTCGGCCTTTTGATCTGATATTATCAACTTTTTGTTGATTTGATGTAAAATTTTGATCAATTAGTGTTCGAACAATCTAAATTTGATACTAGTTTTAATATAATGGCGAAATGCGGCAAAATGACCTGTAACATATTTTAAATATGATTACAGTAGAGTTCGGTGCGTTTCGGATCGACGCGAAGTGCATCGGGTCGAAAAGTGAGTTAAAGTTCATGAAATTGCCGAATTTCAAGATATTTTCCAAATTGAAATTGGGAAATCTCAATGAAGTCCTTTTTAGCTTAAGCTGTCCATAATATTTAAAATCGACGCGAAATGCTCAGGCTGCTGCTCGAGCAGCAGCACTGGCTGCTGCTTGAGCAGCAGCTCAGGCTGCTGCTCGAGCTGCTGCTGCTCAAGCAGCAGCTCAGGCTGCTGCTTGAGCAGCAGCTGCCTGCTGCTGCTCAAGCAGCAGCACAGGCTGCTGCTTGAGCAGCAGCCCTCTGCTGCTGCTCAAGCAGCAGCCAGAGCTGCTGCTTGAGCAGCAGCCTTAGCTGCTGCTCAAGCAGCAGCACAGGCTGCTGCTTGAGCAGCAGCTCCCTGCTGCTGCTCAAGCAGCAGCACTGGCTGCTACTTGAGCAGCAGCTCCATGCTGCTGCTTGAGCAGCAGCCTTAGCTGCTGCTCAAGCAGCAGCCTGAGCTGCTGCTTGAGCAGCAGCTCTGTGCTGCTGCTTGAGCAGCAGCTCCCTGCTGCTGCTCAAGCAGCAGCTCCCTGCTGCTGCTCAAGCAGCAGCTCAGGCTGCTGCTTGAGCAGCAGCTAAGGCTGCTGCTCAAGCAGCAGAGCTGCTGCTTGAGCAGCAGCAGAGGGCTGCTGCTCAAGCAGCAGCACAGGCTGCTGCTTGAGCAGCAGCTCCCTGCTGCTGCTCAAGCAGCAGCTCAGGCTGCTGCTTGAGCAGCAGCTAAGGCTGCTGCTCAAGCAGCAGCACAGGTTGTTGGTCCAAACCTCTATTTTGATCTTCTGTTGATCTTCTGTTGATCCAAACCTCTATTTTGATTTTGTTGGTGCTGAACTCTGTCTTAATGGTTTATTTCTCTATTTTGAATTTCTGCTAGTTCTGTGTTAGTGGTCCCTGCTTATGTGGTTAATTGGTGTTGCAGCTTCTGTACCTCTCCTCAAGTTCTAATTTCAAGTCTCCAGCTATTTTTACTGCTATACTTTAGAGCGGTTGTGTAGATCTTTTTATGATTTTATAGCTAGGTTTTCAATTGTTTATTTCTTCTTCCTTTTCTCATCTTTCCCTAATTTTTGACTACTGGGTGTTAGTTGTTGAGGTGCATGGCATGATATCAAAAAGTGAGTAAGAAGCACATAAGCAATCCCAGCTTTTTAAGATGTGATAAATCATCTTATTGGTTGAATTTTTGCTGCCTAAAGAATTTGATGCTATTAGATTTTGCCGTCAACCAAAATCGCACACTTATGCTACAATCACTACAGAGAAAAACCTCCATTTGATGTGAGCTATCACCTGGACTCATTTAGGCCTCGAAAAGTTCCTTTTCTTCAGCTTTGCTCGACTGCATGAAGTGAAATGAGCATAAGTAAATGCATGTAGTCTTATACTAGTAAGGCAAATGGGAACTCATTTTTTATTATAATACGCACTAGTGAAGTTCCTATCTATCATCATATTTTTTTTTTTTTGGTATAGTACATCCACTCGTGTTGTGTTGAACCCTTCATCAGAGGGACGAGATGCTTGCTAACAGTAAAGCTTTTTGGATTTTTGTTGAAAAGATTATTATCACTTGTGTAGTTTGAGATGAATGAAGAGCTTGCATTATCTGCTCTAAATTTTTACACCAACTTTTCTTTCTTGTAGATTAAGTTTGTTCTTCCTCGCGATGATAAAGTTGAAGCATGGGTATTGAAATCTGTAAGTAGAAAATGGAAAGACTACAAGCACGAGCTTAAAGCAAAATATAAAAAGCCTAAAAGTACACAAGCAGAGATTGCTAGTAATATTCCGCTCGAAATTGTGTCACAACAATGGATAGATCTTGTCCGCAATTGGTTTTCGGAGAGAAGTGAGGTATTTAATTTTGATCAATTAGATTATACTTTTTGCAGTTACTCATAGTTTTGTACTATAGTTTTGAATTGACATATTTTATTTCTATAGAATCTGTCCAGAATTGGAAAGGCATCTCGTGCAAAGCATACAACTCCTCACACAACTGGTTCCAAAAGTTTTGCAAGAACGAGACATGAATTTGTATTAAATTCTTTCTTTATTCTATAAATTTTTTTATATATATTTTTATGTTTCTAGTTTGAAGTTGATTTAGTTGAATTATATTTTTGTGCTAAGCTTGTTAATATGATTATTGTCAGGTGGATCAAAATGATAGAGATCCAGGACGTATTGAGTTTTTTGTAATAACTCACAAAACTAAAGATGGAGAATATATTAACCAAGCATCAAATGATTTTGCGGTATTCAAAATGCATTTTGTTTTAACTTTTTTATGCATCAATAAACTTATTTGGCAAGTAATTGATATGTTTATGTATCTTGCTTTAATGTAGGAGGACTTATTGGGAGATCTAACTAAACAAGCGAGCACATCGGAGTTCTCAAATGCCACCAAAGAAATTGAAGATGCTATTTTCAAGGAAAAGAAAGGAGAAGATCGATATGGTCGTGTGAGGGGCTATGGGATTGGTCCTACACCAACACAAGTTTTTGAAATTCAAGCTCAACTAAGGAATATAGAGAATGAAAGGCATGATCCAATGAAAGAGGAAGTTCAAAAATTGCAAGCTCAAATGCAAGATATGCAAAAGAAACACGAATCGGAAATGAAGAAACACGAATCGGAAATGAATGAAATAAAATCTCTATTGCATCGGCTTGTCGGCCAATCCGGGAACTTAGGCATTGAGACAAGAGAATCACCATCACTATAGATGATTTAGATGACTTCGACTTTTTGTTAGTTTTAATTTTGTAAAACTTAGAAGTATCATACTTTTGGAACTAACTTTATATGCAAATAGATTGTTACTGTTTTGACTTAGTAACAAAATACATTTGGAATGAAGTTTATATTTTGACTATTTATTTATGTTGTTGTCATTGTGATTAGTTCTTTGATTATAAATGTGTATGAGAAATAAATTTAAGTTCTTATTTGAATTTTTGTTTACATTGCAAATTATATATATACTTGACGACGCTTTCATGCGTCGGGGAAAAGGAAAATAGTCGACGCATTAAAGCGTCGTTATATGACTTTTTTTTTTGATGATCATTTGCCGACGCTTTAATGCGTCGACAATAATTTCTATTACCAACCAAACTAACGACGCTTTCATGCGTCGGGAAAAAGAAAAATAGGCGACGCTTTTTAGCGTCGTAAATCGACGATCATTTGCCGACGCTTTAATGCGTCGACAATAATTTCTATTACCAACCAAAGTAGCGACGCTTTCGTGCGTCGGGAAAGAGAAAAATAGCGTCGTAAATTGACGATCATTTGCCGACGCTTTAATGCGTCGACAATAATTTCTTTTACCAACCAAAGTAGCGACGCTTTCGTGCGTCGGGAAAAAGAAAAATAGACGACGCTTTATAGCGTCGTAAATTGACGATCATTTGCCGACGCTTTAATGCGTCGACAATAGATTGCTATTACCGACGAACATAACGACGCTTTCGTGCGTCGGGAATAATGCCGACGCTTTCGTGCGTCGGGAATTAACGACGCTTTTAAGCGTCGTTATGTGGCTCAAAAAGCGTCGCCAAAGGCCGCTTTTCTTGTAGTGCTCGTCTTCTATAAACCTAGAAGACTCCCTTCTCTCGTCTTCTATAAACCTAGAAGACTATGGGTGTGGCTAAATCCTAACCCCCACCACCTCCGTGGGTGTAGATACCACTATATGGGTGTGGCTAAATCCTAGCCCCCACCACCTCCATGGGTATCACCACCACCGTCTCTATGGGTGTGACCACGTTAACACCACCGTACTGTGGATACCACTATATGGGTGTGGCTAAATCCTAGCCCCCACCACCTCCATGGGTATTACCACCATCTTGGGTGTAACTATCTTCCTTAACACCACCGTGGGTGTATCTCCTTAACACCACCTTCAAATAATAGCACATATGCTATATTTATAGCTTACATCAAAAGCTATCCAAATCCTAGTCTAAATAGATTTTTATTCTAATTAATATTTAAATCTTAACAACCTTATCTTTTTAAGATTTAAATATTAATCTTAATCCAACTAGGATTTAACTACAAATCTAATCAAATCCTAACAATATATATATATAAATAAAGAGTATTTCTCAATTTAATTAAATTCTATTACTTATTGCATATTTTTATTAATTTCATAAATATGTTCGGAATTTTGTAAAGTTAGACTAGACTATGGAATGCGAAAATATTATCAAGTCTGTCCCATCTAAACTTTAAATTTAAATTTAAATTTAATCAGATAAATTTATAGATGTACATTCGATTGGACTTTTACAATAAGCATATTTTCAATATATACTGCAAATCATGTATAAATTATACTCCTCTAAGTCAAATTTAAAACATTTAATATTCTAATTAATATCAAATTGTATAATTTGAAATCAATAGCGCACCTTTTTTAAAAAAAATTAAAAGCATGCAAGTTTTAATTATAAATATTTATATTTATCTGCAATTTAATGTCAACTATTTAAATAAATAAAATTTAAAACTTATTCTTAATATTTTATTTAGACGTTAATATGGAACACAGAACGGAAAACAATAAACTAGGAGTCACAGACACGTAAACGGAACACAAAATATATATGACACAAAACACAAACATGCGCAGATATAAAACATTGCAGACTAGGCGTCATAGATATGGGTACGAAACATAGGACATGACACTTACTAGGCATAACAAACACGTATACGAAACGCGGCAAACTAGACGTTATAGATACGAATACGAATACAAAACACGCGGCATGACACTTACTAGGCATCACATACACGGATACGAAACACAAACCCAAGTATGAAACGCGGCAAACTAGGTGTAACAACCCTGAGAATAAGAAGGAGAGGGGTAGAGAATATGCAGATAGTAGTAGAGAGAAGTAGAGAATAAAAAAGCTTGAGAAGGGAACTCATCCTTCATTCATGGCGGATCAAAGCGGCCGAGGGGAGAGCGCCTTCATGGAGGACGAGGAGCTCCGCCAGGAGACACCGGGGTTCATCAGGATGGAGGCCTCTGGCGCAATCCGAGCCGCAACTAGGGCACCGAGGAGGGGGGCGAACGGAAACGCTCGGCCAGTTGAGAGATGGAAGAAAGGGAGCAGGATAGAAGCCTTCTGGAAGGTGGTAGGTGAGAAAGAGATTCCGGGAGTTGTATATCCCTCAAGAGCATGGATGGGAGCAGAGTAGCAAAGAAGCCCAGGAGAGATCCAGACCCAGCAAAGCACAGCCCACTTGGCCCATTCACAATTATTACTGCTTTTAAAAATAAGTCCTCGCAATTATTACATATTAGCTTTAAGTCCTCAGTAAGGACAGTATAAATAAGCATCCATGTAACAGAATCGGATTATGAAATGGAATATTAATCTCATTCTTTTCCCTCTCAAATTCCTCTCTCTTTCTCTCTCTTCTTCCCCAGATCTTTCCAAACCCTCTTCTAAACTTCTCCAAACTCATCTCCAATCCCCAATTCCTCAATTTCCCTCAAACCGATCAATCCTAGCTCCAATTCGATCAACTGGATCAAGTTGGATCTGCCATCATCCTCCCCGTCACGCGATTTCAGAGAATTCTCATCAACAATCGAGCGACGGATCGTCCGGGTAGCAATCTTCATCCTCACCGCCAAGCCTAGATCTCTGCTCGGAGCATCATCGATCGGCTGCGGATATGTCCGATCGTTACAAATTGGTATCAGAGCTGTTTCGATCCCAGGGATCGTGAGCAGTAAGCATCAATCGAGGCAACAGGCAACAACTCACAAGCAACAATCATCAATCGAGACAACAAGCAGCAGATCGAAGCAACAACCCACTGATCTGAGGAACAAGCAACCAAGAATCCGAGGCAACAAGAAGTAAGCAACAATACCAATCGATACCCACCATTGCAAGAGCAGTATTGCATCGCGATCCAGATCTGTGGAGCATCATCATCATCGCAGAGGGTTCTGTGAATTCAGTTTCACAAGTGCCCAAGGATCCGAAGTATAGAACAGATCTGGAAGGAATCGCCACCATTACCCACGGATCCAAGGAGAGAGCAGATCTGGAATGAGGTAATTGTATGATGTACCTCCTCTCTTAATGGTTGCAAATCAGATAGTATAGCTTGGATAATTGCACAATTAGATATTGGATCTGTGAACAAACACCCCAAAAGTTGGCAAGTGGTTAGAATAAGATATCAGCAAGATAGGCAAGAAGAAAAATAATAGATTCAGATACTTCAGTGAAGAAATAGCATCATCGGCACCAACACACCAAAGGGATTGAAGTCAACAAACATACAGTACCAGATCATGAGCCACAATAAGCCGTAGGCAATTAATCAAATACCTTGCGGGCATTAGGTATTAGAGCATCACATACAAGCTACCATTCGACTTCATAATTAAAGCCATTATAGCAAGTATCCCCCACCTGTATTGTATCAAGTTAGTAAGGGAATCCAATTGGGGGAGTTAAGGTAAAAGATCTCAAGTAATACCTCGACTGAGAACTCAGGCCGGTGGCCACAGTTGTAAAAAAAGGGGTAGCACAGTCTGAGCAATTCAGTAAACAGTGGACGAGGGCCATTACAAAGCAACTAATCATGCAGCAATCCGATTGGAGACAAGGGCAGCAAAGATGGGAAGCCTTGAGAATGGAAGCAAACATTAGCTATGAGAGGTTGCGGCAGGAGAATGCTAGAAGGCATCAGCAATTAGTAGATTTGCTTATAGCCATGTTGCCAAACTCGCAGCAATCAATGGATGCCAAACGGGAAAATGTGAGGTACCCAATCCATGAGTTAGGTACTTCCCAGCAGATTGATACCTTGGGAAGATGCCGAGGAAGTGAAGAAACCCTTAAGGCATACGAAGTCATGATGCAAGAGGTTGGCCACTGTCAGAGACAAACCCGAGAGTCGACTAGGAGGCAAGCTGCATATGCTAAAGTAGAAAGTTCTACAGTGCAAGCCTTGAAAGAAGAAAAGGAACCAGCACCCTTAAACTCCAATGTTAAAAAAAGAGCTATTTCATTAGTTGATTCCTTAAGCTGTCAACCAACTGCAGTGAAAGAATTGGAGCAAAGGCACCTAGAGCATCAGCATTTGGAGGCCAATAAGAAGCAAGAGATGAAGCTGGGTGGTAGGGCTAGCAAGCTGGGGGAGCTGCTGAAGTTGCCCCAAACACAGCCACCTCTACCCCAGTCTGCCCACATCACTCCAGCAACAGGAGGTACCACAGTAGCCACAGCACCTACAGCTCACAATTCTACAGTGAGTATCGATTACAATTACGAAGAAAAGGCTACTACGGAAGAGAAGCTGAAGGACAATGCTAGTCGGCCTGAGGAGCTGCTGAAGCTGTGCACAGCTCAACCCCCTCCACCCAAGACTACTTCCACTACCACAGCTCTAAGATTAGAGAGAAGCAACTGGGAGGATAACAGCAACCCTTGGCTTATTAGAGCAAACAAGAGCAACAGTAGTTATGAGAGTGTGTTAAGTAAGGGAATCAGCAAGCAAGAGGAGTTGCTGGGTTCACTAGTAGATCAACCCCATTCACTCCAGTCTGCTCACATGGGAAGAACAACCAGCATGGAGAGTGAAGGCCAAGTACTCATCAAGCCAGGAGATAGCTCCTCTCAACTAAGCCAAGATCACAACTTCCTGGAGGAGCTGAGAGTGGCGAGACTGGAAGAAACTGAACTAGTGCCAGGTACTGTGGGGTTGGAGGCTTACGAGCTGATGCTAATGGACTCAGAGCAAAACAGGGTGATGATTCATGGTGCTGAAGGAAAAGCTGCTCACAGAACCTTCATCATAAGTAAACTGACAGGGGTACTCAAGCAAGGAACACAAGTAAGAATTGATCGATCCTATCTGACTAAATCTGGAGCTACAAGGGAGAAGTTGCATACAAGGGTGCAAGGACCATCTCCAGAAATGGAAGATGCAACCTTGTGGGAGTTGGTTAGCAAACCATTCACTACAAAAAAGGCGGCATTTAGCGATGCTTTTTAATCAACTTGTCGACGCATTAAAGCGTCGCTAAATGACTTACCGTCGCTCGGCCAGGCGTCGGCGAATGGGTCGGTACACATGGTGACGGCAAACCGAGCGCGACGCTGGACAGAAGTGTCGGCATATTAAAAGCGACGCTTTAAACCGTCCCTATAATGTCAAGAATTTTATTTTTTACAAATCTTTTAAGATAGATGGCGACGCTTGGAGGAAGCGTCGGCATATTTAAGGGGACGCTTTAAAGTGTCTCATAGAATGTTGAGAATTTGATTTTTTATATACCTTATAGGATAGATGGCGACGCTTTAAAGCGTCGAGAAATGTAACATCTTGGGACGCATACTATAGATTTAACGACGCTGCAAAGCGTCGTAATTATTGCTTTTATTTTTGGAACATACTAATTTTTTTTTTTTTTGCAATATTTTTAAAAATTACTATCTATAAAGTTCAAAAAAATAATTTACTATCAATAAATATCACTCAACCAACAATCAAGAAAATCCACATAGCAACCAATTAAACAATATATATGTATTTCAAAATGAAGCAATGTTAATACATCATGCAACATCTATAATATAGCAGTCATATCAGTTTAACACTCCAAAATTAGAGTTAGTACATATTAACAAAAAATTGGCCATAAAGTAACAAAGTTTTCATGGATTGAACAAAAAATGATTGGAAATTCAACCAATGTATTCTAAATTGATGGTGGATCTCTTGTATTAGCGCTAGAGTTGACGGATTGCCCAACAAGTTGTCGCAATAGAGACTTAATTTCAAGTATTTCTAAGTCATGTTTGTTTTGCATTACTTGCATTTGACTTTGCAACCTTCTGACTTCTTCTTTCATAGGATCTTCTCGCCCATTATCCATATCTCTAAGCTGAGATTGAATACCAAAAACTTGTGTTGGAGTAGGTCCATTCCCATAACCCAAAACTCGACCATATTTATCTTTTTTCAGAGTGTTCTTGATGTAATCATTTTCCAAATCAGTGGTAGATTTCGAGGGTTCAGCTGCTGAACTTGCTGCTATAGCTTCCTTTGCATTCTCCTATAGTGACATGGAGCGATACAAAGATGTGAGATTATTGCATTGTAAATATCTTTTAATGAAAAAAACAATCATCTAATTTCTTAGTGCATACCAGAAAATTGCTTGATGCTGTATTGATGTAAGTTTTATCTTTGCTATTGTGAGTTATGGCATAAAACTCGATACGTCCAGGCTTTCTTTGTTTTTTCTTTTCCTGCCATTAACACAAACACACACATATTAGTGCAAGTGAAAAAAAAAAACAACTTGAAATAATTTCATACAAATAACTGATTTCAATTTCATCTTTCTACTTTAAAGAACAATAAGTACAATAAAAAAAAAAATCATCATACAAATTCATCCCTCTTCCTTGCAAAACTCTTAGAACCAGTCGTGTGAGGAGTTGTATGATGTTTACGCGATGTCGTGCCGACCCTTGAATATCTCTATAAGAGCAAAATTTATTAGATTTAAAGTATAGCAAAAAATTATGACAATACAATAAAGCATTTGATATTTAATTATAAGAGTACCTCACTTTTCTCTGAATACCAATAGCGAACAAGATCAATCCATTGCTGCGGCACTACTTCTGGAGGTATACTTTTAGATATCTCTTGTTGTGGGTGTTCATTAATTTTACTCTTTGCTTTAAGATCATATTTATAATCCTTCCATTTTTTGCTCACCGATTTTAGTATCCAACCATCAACGTTAATTTTCATTATGCCTTCAGGAAGAGAAAACTTACTCTATAAAAGAAGAAACAAAAAGTATTAGAAAAAACAATTTTATCTATGTATCTATTTTATTGTAGTGAGAGCCACCAATATGGCACTTAGTAAGATATGTACATAAAATTCATGCAGTCCAAGAAAGATCTTAACCTTCTTTGCTCTTGGCTACTATTGGAAAAGATATGAAAGGTTACGGGAGTAAAGGACTACAATATAAAATAGAAATAAAGTGTGCTATTTCTCGTTGGTAAAGTGTGTGCGCACTTGATTATAATACCCTTATGAAACTACAAAAGTCTTGTTTATGCCAACTAGCTAGTTTCTCATGTTCTTTGTGAAAGAAAGGCCAATAAAAAAAGAGAATCTTACTCGGGTTATATTTATGATCTTTAGTTTGAATGGATCTGTAGGCATGATCTTCCAACTTATATAATGGATAGGACACATATTTCCACGTCGTGCAACAGTCCCTAGCCAACCTCCTAATATGCCCCCGGCTTTCTTGATTGGTTGTCCGAATTGGTTACATTCAACTTTAATTTTTTCACTAGCCAACAAATTCCATACATCCTTTGCATGCATTACTCGTTTTTTCTTCACATTCCCTTGTTCATCTAAACAGAAATTTTGAACATATTAGTAGAAATGTAAAGTAAGTAGCAATACCTTATAATAGAAAATAATTATTTAGAGAAACTTAGAAGGTCACCTATTATCTCTACTGTATTGTCATCTTCAATCTCAACCAATTCCTCTACTTGAGGTTGGTTTTCCAAAGACTCCGAATCTGAGGCAGCTGATGGGTCTGAAGAAGGTTCATGCTCTAAGGATATGGAATGCAAGATAGGTGATGAGTCATCACCATTTGTTTGAGATTCATCCAGCCCAAGATTTGTAACTTCACGATCCCTCAATCTTTTTGATCGAACCATTGTTTAAAATCTGAAAATATAGCAATGTATTCAGAAATTTTATCAAAGTTAGAAACAAATTCAGAAAATTCATTTATCTCAACCTCTATTATATTAAAACTCACCTAGTACAAGATATCTTGGTCAAGTAATTATCTATAAAAACAACACATAACAACCACAAATATTGATGTAAACAAAAAGAATCTAAAAAGGTACACAAAAAAAAGAAGCATATAATACATTAATGCCATGATAAAAAAGTAAACAAAAAATTTTCAGAACTTTGAATAAAGAAAGGGTCAAAACCCATGTCAAGAACTACTTTCTCCTTCAACATCTGTTCTTGCCCAACTTGCACAATTGTCTAGTTCGTTTGCATCAATAACATTAAATGGCATGCATTGAGTGTATGTCTGATCATCATCATCCTCCCCTTGCAATGTTGTTCCCATATCATACAAATCTCTTGGCTTTGTTTTAAGGGCATACGACCATTCCTCATTCTTTGCATCTTGAACATAGAAGACTTGTTTTGCTTGAGATGAGAATATGAATGGGTCATCCTTCAATAATTGTCCAGTGTGCATTAACTTAGAAAAGTTCACAAGAACAAAGCCGTTTGTGTCTTTCTTCATTCCTCTTGGTGACCTAATATCTACCCACTCGCAACGAAATAAGATGACTTTAAAGCTTCCATAGTAATCTAACTCAAAAATATCAGTGAGTTTGCCATAATAATCTTGTCCCTCTGCTTCAACCATCACTCCCGAGTTCTGTGTTTTTCTTAATTTCTCCCGATTTTTTGTGTGGAATCTAAACCCGTTAATGACAAAGCCACTATATCTCCTAGCGACATTATTTGGACCTCGGGCAATTGCAATAATTTCCTCCGGACATTTGTTCTCAGCCATCTTTGGAACCTAACATATTTAGTAGAAAAAATGTCAAGTTAACTTTCTATATTTAATATAATTTAGTGTATGGAAAATATCTTTATTTTTCCTTAAGTTTTATATAAGCTGCACTTTTAAGGGCTAAAGTATGTAAGTTAACCTATACAATTTGGTTAAACAAAATTTAAAATTGTACAAGGTTCAAGTTGCAATATCGAGTTGCAATATCAATTTTTTGTGCTAACCTTTGCAAGAAGCCAATTAGAAAAATGTTCAACTAGCCATTTATGCTCAATACTTGGGTTAGCTCGAATGTTACGATTTGCTCTTCGTTGAGCAACCAAAAATTCACTGCATGATAATTGAAAAAGTTTTATATATATATATATATATATATATATATATATATATATATATATATATATATATATATATATATATATATATATATATATATATATATATATATATATATATATATATATATATATATATATATATATATATATATAATGCATTGAGAAAATTAAAGTCAATTATATGATGGAAAAGTTATAGTAACATTTTACCTACGATAGGAGGTTATCTTATCACAATGGAGTAGCACATAACGATGTGCTTGTGCTAAAGAAATTTCATCAAGAATGATACTTTGAAACTTCCCTAGAACTCGTCCACTAGATGAGAACATATAATCATTTGCATTGCCCGCATTGTCGTAGTTCCGTTGCGGTCGATTGAAAATTGTCTCCACACTTTCAAGATACCTCGAACAAAATATCAAACACTCTTCGGCAATGTACCCTTCCGCAATAGAGCCCTCAGGTTGAGCTCTATTGTGCACATATGACTTTAAGCGTACTAAATACCTTCCAATAGAAACGCAAGGATAAAAATATAATTTAATAATATCAATAATCGTATTCAAGATATTTATATTAATAAAATTAAAATATTTACCTCTCAATTGGGTACATCCATCTATAGTGTACGGGCCCACCCAATTTTGCTTCGGATACTAAATGAATTATTAGGTGAACCATTATGGTGAAAAAACTGGGAGGAAATATTTTCTCCATGAGACAAAGTGTCAGTGCAACTCGAGATTGCAATCGGTCAAGCTCCTCAATGTCGAGAGCCTTTAAGCATAATGCTTTAAAACAGGATGATAACTCCGAAACAACAGCAATGATTGCTACTTGCTTGGGCATAGCAACCCTCAAAGCTATTGGTAGAATGTCTTGCATCAAAATGTGACCGTCATGCGACTTAAGATTTGTTAGTGTGTGTTCCTTTAGATTTACACTACGTGAGATGTTAGATGCATAACCATCTGGAACTTTGAGATTCTTCAAAACAGTTAAGAAAAGAACTTTTTCGTCGACCGACATAGTATAGCATGCAGTAGGCAAATGAGTTTTATTATTAGGTAATACCTTAGGATGGAGGTCATGCATTATACCTATATCTTGTAGATCAAGACGCGTCTTTAAGTTGTCTTTAGTCCTCCCAATAATATTCATCAGAGTACCTACCAAATTATCGCATACATTTTTCTCAATATGCATTACATCTAAATTATGCCGAAGAAGATTATCTTTCCAATAAGGTAGATCAAAGAAAATGCTTCTTTTTTTCCATGGTTGTTGCTCTACACTACGCACTCCATCCTCATTCAAGTTATGAGGATCAATGATGAAATCCTCAGCATCCTCAAAGACTGCAACTTGGCTAGTATTATTGTCTTTTTTCACTAGCTCTTCGTTAATAACGTTACCAACTTCCTTTCTTGCTCTTTTTTTAGAAAACTTAGTGCCTTTCCCGTACTTGTAGTTGATGCCCTCTAGTTGCCTAAGAGTGTCAGTTCCCGATGGAGTAGTTGGAGCAGATCGCAACTCTACGGAACCATCAAAGTCATCCTTTTTAAATCGAAATGGGTGACTTTGTTCTAACCATCTACGATGGCCCATATAGCAAAATTTTCCCCCATGTTTTAGCCAGCGTGAGTGAGTTGAATTTCCACAACAAGGACAAGCAATTCGTCCTTTAGTACTCCAACCAGATAAGTTTGCATAAGCAGGAAAATCATTGATGGTCCAAAGTAGAGCAGCTCGCATGTTAAAGTTTTGCTTCGTGAAAGCATCAAATGCATCGACACCCTCCCATAACATTTTCAATTCATGTATCAAAGGCTGCAAATAGACATCAATATCATTGCCTGGACCCTTTCCACCAGGGATGACCATAGATAGTATAAATGATGATTTTTTCATACACAACCATGGCGGAAGGTTATATGGGATCAACATAACAGGCCACGTACTATATGTGGAGCTCATTGTTCTAAAAGGGTTAAATCCATCACTTGCTAGTCCAAGTCTAATACTACGAGGATCAGCAGCAAAATCTGGATGGAGATCATTAAATGATCTCCATGCTAAGGCATCGGCTGGGTGCCTTAAGATTCCATCCTTTGTACGGCCTTCTTCATGCCATCTCATAGAGGAAGCCATCTCCGACGACATATAAATTCTTTTTAATCTTGGAATCAAAGGAAAGTACCGCAATACTTTCGCCGGCTTTTTCTTCTTAGTCATATCTTCTTCCTCTCCTAAAGTATCATCTCCATCTTCTTTATTTCTTAACCACCTTGAAGATCCACATACATGACAAGTTTCTTGGTTCGCATTGTCATTCCAATATAACATGCAATCATTAGGACAAGCATGAATCTTTTCATATCCGAGACCCAATTGTTTTATCAATTTTTTGGCTTCATATGAAGATGATGGTAAAGAATTGCCTTGCGGGAAAGCATTCCTTAATAATTCGAGCAGCATAGTGAAAGATTTGCCAGACCACGAATTCAAACATTTGAGGTGAAATAAGTGTAGCAAGAAAGATATTTTTGAATAGTTTGAACACCCCGAATAAAGTTCTTGATCACAGTCTTGCATTAAATTAGCATATGAAGCCGTGTCGTCAATTGATGAATTCTGTTGTCTACTACCCTCATTACTTATTGGATTACTGCTCAAACTTATATTAGGTATCCTCATGGTATCTCGAAGCAATCCTCTCATGTCATCTTGTCCTATGATACCCTCATGCACATTCGTGGACGCTGGACTATTTGGAGTAAAAATATTGTGAGAACCTTCTATTAAAGATGAACTCAAAGATTCCCCATGAAATATCCACTCGGTATAGCCTAACGAGAAACCCTTCCACATGAGATGCTCCTCAACAACTTCTGGAATATGCGAGGAACAATTGGAACATTTCCTACAAGGACATACAATCTTTCCTCTAACAGACGATCTCTCAGTGGCAAATTTAATGAAATTGGCCACTCCATCCATATAAGCCTTGCTATTTCTTGGCTTTTCTATCCAACTTTTATCCATTTGTCTACTAAGAATAGCAAAACAATATGGTGAAAAAATTATGATAATTACAAAAACTATATAAAAATAAAATAAAAATAAAGATACTACTAGTCATCACAATGATATGAGAACCAACATAAAGAGTCTATATGCTTTTGCTAATTTATTGTAAAATCAGTATATACAAATTCTATATGAGAAATTACTAATTGATCAAGGAAAAAAAATTTGATGTTACATTGTAATATTTTAAATTTGGCCTAAAAGTGCTCTTTCAATAGCTCGTATTCCAAAAATTAGTTGCTATCTTGCAACAAGTTGTAATTACATAAATTGAATTAGATTAGACCAATAACTAATATATAATCATATAATTTAAAATACAATATAGAAAGAAATATTTTTGTACTTCAAGCAAAACACTAAGAAAATTATTGTGCTCCCTTACTACTCAGTACTCACAAAATTTATACAAAAGTATATTAAACATAGAACTAATGAAGAGAATGCTCTTTTCTTTTCAATTTTAAGTAAGAAAAAGATGGCACTTTTAAGCTATCACTAAATATCGACCATAATCTATATGTTTAATGTGCAAAATCATACAAACGTGAATGATAATAACAAAATCACTTGATTAATTTATTAGACACCGTATCAAAAGCAAGTCATTTACTATCTTGCTGTAGTAAATCAGCTCCCAAAAGTTGAGCAAAAATAGGACTAAGAGTCAAAATGGTAAAGCCATAAGAATTCAGGAAATACTGAAAGAGCTAACAAGTTCAATTTTTTGAGGTCCTTTTGTTGTTCGTTAGGTATTAGGTGAGTCATATTAGTGTATGTGATTTGAATCTTTTAAAAGTAATTTATAATGAGTTTTTCTAAAATTCCTGAAATTTGAATGTCTATGCCTAATTTTTTGTACAATATGGATCAGAAACCTTTTGAAGTCCTGAGAAATTGTCTATAAGAAACTTGAATTGCATGATATGCGATACCTTGACACTTTATAAAACTAGTGTCTTCAATTATAGGTTGCATGCTCTTGCATGCTTCCATTCATGTAGGGATTGAAATATTTGACTGCAGGAATACGTGTGTTAGTGGCACATGAAGGTGTGGTACAACATGCCGTGAGACATGCCATACCAACCAGCGAGCAGAATGCTCTTTTTGCTTCAACAAGAAAAAAATTTGCCACCTATGAGAACAAATATCACAAATCAGGAATCATAACTTTTGTAAGTGATACACTATCATATATATATATATATATATATATATATATAAAGTCAGCCATTCGTTTTCTCTCGAAAAAGAGAGGTTTGATCTTATGTTTAATCATTCTGTTCAAGACAAATCAACGCCAGGGCAATTCCTTAGATTTAAATCTAGCTCTTGGCTATTAGTGGTTTGCTTTCAAAGAGGGATTGATTCCCAGCAACCCTACTAATAAAGGGGCTTGAAAGCTGCAAAGGGTGCAAACTCAGGAACACCCTATCTTACTAAAAATTAAAAAGGACCTCGAAAGCAACAACTCGTATAAAAAAGGCAAACAGAGGCTACTCGAAAGCCACAACACAATTAATTAATTTGGTTTTAAAACTATATATATATATATATATATATATAGTATTGTTGTGTTTCTGTAAATTTTGGTCTCAAATATAATGCTACAATTAAGAAATGAAAGCCTTTTGAGATTTACTGGTCTTTGCTGTATTTGGATTAGATTATGGACTATGCACTGTATCTCTCAATGGAAAGTCTACAATGTTATATGCTAGTCAAATGATACCAACAAGACTAAAGGATCAACACTAAAGGAACAACAAGACTAGAGGATCAAGAAAAGCAACATAAAAGAGTCATATTTTTTTAATGAATTCTGACTTCTACTTCTCAAAAAAATAGAATAAAACTTATAGATTTAGATTAAGCAAATAAAAATAGTCACTTTCTTTTTCAAATCAACATTATGCAGAGCGCTGAAGAAAGAATAGAGCGAAGACAAAGGGAGAAAAGAACATATATAAACAATGGTCTACAAAGGTTAGCTATTGTATGATAGTTCTTCTTGTGAATGTTTTTTTTTTTCTTTGCAGGTTGATCTAGTGTGCATCTAAACAATTTTTTTTTTTTTTTTGAGAAAAACAGGAAGAAAGAACAAAGCCACATCAATAATTAAAAATTATTACTAATAATAAATAAAATATATAAAGTCTGAAACAACAAATTGCATCCAAAAAAACCAAATACCATAGGAGCCCTAAAGATTCAAAAAATTCCCATCAGATTCTACATTATAGAAAAGATCACACTTATCATTCTCAATTAAAGAAACATGCCTACCCTAGAATCAATAAGACAAACTAAAATAGTCACATAGTAAACTAACCTTCTATGTCGACTGTAATTATAGAATGAAATTCCAGTCTGTAGCAAGTAGGTGACACGAAGGGTGGTGAATTTCAGTTGAAGATTATAATAATCCTCCAATATGCATGCTTCACTTATTAAGGAGATTAGAGTCCTAATATTCTTGGGTGACCTTGGTCTTCCCTTCAAGAAAGTAAAAGTTTAGAGCAAATATTAGAAAGAGCAACAAAGGGATATAAAGAGGAAGAGATATTTTTCACAAAATAAATAAATAAATAGCAAGAAAGTAACCTGGAGAAGAAAATTAAGCCCAATATGCACACTTCACTAATTAAGAAGATTGGGGCCCTAATACTTTTGGGTGACCTTGGTCTTCCTTTTAAGACATCCCTTTAAGACAGTAGTAAAATTTTAGAGATAAAATTAAAAAGAGCAACAAAGAAATATAAAGAGGAAGAGATCCTTTTCATAAAATAAATGAATAAAAGAAAGAGAGTAACCTAGAGAAGAAGGGGCAAAAGCAAAGTTGAGGCTGGATGTAATCCAAAGTGAAGGCCACGGTGACAGTGGCGGCCCAGATGTAATCCAGAGCGGAGGCCGCGGTTACTCAATAGTGACGGCAGCGACGGCAAAGGCCGCAGTGATGGCAGCCGAGGTCTTCATTTCCCTTCGCAATCTGCTTTTGCTAATGAGAGAGGGAGAGGAAAAGAGAGAGATGAGGAGGATGGATGGAAAATATGTTGTGGGTTTTGGGGGAAAACATTCTGCTTTTGCTAATGAGAGAGAGAGAAGGAAAGAGAGAGACGAGAAGGAGAATGGATAGAAAATTAATATGTTGTGGGTTTTGGGGGAAAAAAAGTGGGATTTTTTTTTTTCTCTGGATCCCTGAGGCGCGAATGGCGCGAATAGAAAAAAGTTTCCCGCGTGTTAACTTGCCGACACGAGACCCTAGAATCGCGTTGTTAGCAACGGATGTTAAAATGGTCGACGCCCTGTACATGCGTCGGCAAAAAAGTGAAGCTATATAGGGTTTTTCTTGTAGTGATTGAAGCTATTTGGTTCATGGGCAAACCAATTATCTCCAGTTCAGACTACTCACTTGGTGTGCTACTATGTACATGGGCATAAAGGGCTGGAGCCAACAATCAAAAGACCTCACCCCTGTTCACTATCCCTAGACTATGAGCAAGCCAAGCAGAAGGAAGCAAACGAAAGGTTGGTAGTTAAGCTTAGTACTTTAGGGATGTGGCCAATAACTAAAGGAAAAGAACAGTTCCACTGCTGGACAGGAACGAGAGGAATTACCCAACAGTTGGCCAGGAACAAGGAGGAACACCCGACAGTTGGAGCAGAAGGGTGGTCCCCCTGTGGATTCTACAGTTTGGCAACTTTCCAAGATGCAAGTAGCCACTCCACTCCAACCCTTGCCTTAATTGCAACTCATGTGCTTAGTGGAGGAAACATGCAGGAAGACAACAACATACAAAAAGGAAGAGGGGAACAAGCATATAAGCAATTAAAACCAGAGGAACATACCATCAAGACTTGGGGAAGAACCCAAAACCTTACATTTACCCACGAGGAGCCGCGCCATACCTCAGAGCAAGCCTTAGGGCCAGTAGCTCCCAGGTTGCGAGACTCCGAAGGCCCAAGAGAGAGCGCGTGCCCCAGAAGGGTGTCACCGCCCATACCGCAAGCCGGAGAAGGTAAGGGTCTGAGAGCGCAACTCGAAAAAAAAAAAACTACAAGTCAGTCCAGGAAACTGCCGGGGCTCAAGGTTATGCTAAGGGTGGCAACTTTGGGAAAAAGAAGGCTGTCGAGGAGAAGATCACACGAGCCAGACCCATCCTTGAGGACAAGGATGGTTTTAAGGGGGGTGGAGTGTAACAACCCTGAGAATAAGAAGGAGAGGGGTAGAGAATATACAGATAGTAGTAGAGAGAAGTAGAGAATAAAGAAGCTTGAGAAGGGAACTCATCCTTCATTCATGGCGGATCAAAGCGGCCGAGGGGAGAGCGCCTTCATGGAGGACGAGGAGCTCCGCCAGGAGACACCGGGGTTCATCAGGATGGAGGCCTCTGGCGCAATCCGAGCCGCAACTAGGGCACCGAGGAGGGGGGCGAACGGAAACGCTCGGCCAGTTGAGAGATGGAAGAAAGGGAGCAGGATAGAAGCCTTCTGGAAGGTGGTAGGTGAGAAAGAGATTCCGGGAGTTGTATATCCCTCAAGAGCATGGATGGGAGCAGAGTAGCAAAGAAGCCCAGGAGAGATCCAGACCCAGCAAAGCACAGCCCACTTGGCCCATTCACAATTATTACTGCTTTTACAAATAAGTCCTCGCAATTATTACATATTAGCTTTAAGTCCTCAGTAAGGACAGTATAAATAAGCATCCATGTAACAGAATCGGATTATGAAATGGAATATTAATCTCATTCTTTTCCCTCTTAAATTCCTCTCTCTTTCTCTCTCTTCTTCCCCAGATCTTTCCAAACCCTCTTCTAAACTTCTCCAAACTCATCTCCAATCCCCAATTCCTCAATTTCCCTCAAACCGATCAATCCTAGCTCCAATTCGATTAACTGGATCAAGTTGGATCTGCCATCATCCTCCCCGTCACGCGATTTCAGAGAATTCTCATCAACAATCGAGCGACGGATCGTCCGGGTAGCAATCTTCATCCTCACCGCCAAGCCTAGATCTCTGCTCGGAGCATCATCGATCGGCTGCGGATATGTCAGATTGTTACACTAGGCATTACATATATGAATACGGATACAAAAGACAGGACATGATACTTACTAAGCATCACAGATACGGATACGAAACACAAACACGAATACGAAACATGACAAACTAGGCGTTACAAATACGGATACAATAAAGATACAAAACACATAGGACATGACTCTTATTAGGCATCACGTACATACACAGATACGAAATACAAACATGAATACGAAACTCAAACACGAATACAAAACACGATAAAGATTAGGCATCAGAGATACGAATATGAAACAGTGCAAAGATTAGGCATCACAGATGGGAATACGGAGCATATATTGAACATGACACAAACTAGACATATAAATGAGACATCACAAACACAAATACGAAACACAGGATAAGACAAAAATACGAAACACAGAATACGACACAGAATACGACATTGACGAGTATGTTTTAAAAAACCGTGATACAAAAACTACATAATATTGCTAATAAAATATAATATATATATATATATATATAGTCCGGCTACTATAGTACTGATAGTATCAAGCATTTGGTGCTATTAAGTTTTCTATTTTTAGATCAACTCTTTTAATTATTTTTATCCGTTAGATTTTGCTATTTTTCCAACCACCCATTAAATCCAAGAGGACCACTATCATCTCAACCACAAATCTTTTAATTCAACAGTTAAAAACTTAATAGTATTCCAACCTGACTATATATATATATATATATATATATATATATATATATATATATATATATATATATATATATAAAATAAAATAAATAAATAAATAATTTTTTTTTTTTATAGAATACAAACAGTAGTATCAGCTTGAATACTCCAAAATAAAGTAATAAACTAATATATTTTTTACACTTTTTGAAATATTACAAAAGACTATCATGCAAAAATCTTGAAATATTACAAAGGACCATAGTCACGCATAAATCTTAAAATATTACAAAGAATTTATTTGGATAATAATGTGCTCAAAATTGATTTTTTTTTTTTCATCTATCTCAACTATCTCTACTGCCACCGCATGCAGCCGCCCAACACTATTCTTCTTGTTCTACTCTTCCTACTATCTCTCCTGAAAACGTTGGGTTTGTGAAAAGTTGATAAGCGTGGATTTAAGGAGAAGATAATGAGCTCTAAGATGGCTGGGAAGAGAGATGGGTTTGAATAAAGAGGTGGTAGGAATGGATTTAAGTATGGAAGGTGGTATGCATAGGTAGTTTGAAGAATATGATATGATAGTAAATTTGAGAAAAAAAAAAAAAAAGTTTTTTTTTTTTGTATCACTTTTTTTTTTTCAAATTTTTAAAATTTTAGAACTATATTACAACAAAATATAAAATTTTAATTTTAATTTTTTAAATTGCTAAACGGATTATTTAGTGTGTAAACTTAACTACAAACTAAGTTAGGTTCGGAAGGAGTTCCAAATATTTAGAATGAATTTTCATGGTTAAAAATTTTTAATTTTCAGATAGCTTGAATGTTTTTTCTATTTTTTTCTAACCAGATAACTCTATCTAATCAGATGTGATAGTTCTGACACTTCACTTTTGAGTCTGCGTATTTTTTATTTATTCAGAAAAAAAAATTATATATTATTATTATGAAAAATAATAACAATATATAATTATAATCAAGTATTATATTTATTTATTTTCAAACAAATATAATATGATATATGAATTGATATAGATTTAATATTATCTATTATATATATAAAACACAATAATTTTATTTCCCATAAGTCACTTTTATTTCAAAATATGTGAGATTAATCTTTTTCACAGTATCTCGAAATCTGTTTAGAATTTTTAAATTCTCCGTTCTGTTAAAAATCTATTTCTATCTCTTTCGTAAAAAAAAAACTTATTAATTTCTGTCTATGCATGCAAACACACGAAAAAAAAAAAAAAAAATTCCAACTCGAATAATTTGTTCAAAAAACAGTTACTCCCATTTACTGTAAAAACAAACCCAACGCCCTATCTCTCCCGCGGAAGGGCTTCTCTTCCTCTTCCCGCCGGGGAAAAGTAAACAAAACCCTATTGATTCTCTCGAAACCCTAGTTTGTTTTTTACTATTTCTCACTCTCTATCCATCTCTCTTTTCTCGAGGGTTTTACTTATATTCATGGAAGAGGCGTCGTCCTCCTCCGCTCCGGCTCCGGCTCCGGTGCCGGGGAAGATCTTCGTCGGCGGGATCTTCCCGAAAACGGACGAGGAGGCGCTCACGGAGCACTTCAAGAAGTACGGCAAGGTGGAGAGGGCGGTGGTGGTGCGCGATCGGAGCACCGGCAAATCGCGGGGGTTCGGGTTCGTCACCTTCGCCGACGACGCCGCCGCGATCTCGGCCTCCGACGAGCGCGAGAAGGATCGCCACAAATTCTTCGACCAAAAGGTTTTTTTTTTTTAAATACTTGGTTATTTAGTTATATTTCATGTTTATTTCTCTCTATTTCATATAAGCAATTAATATGATTTATTATTATAATTATTAACGTGGAATTACTTCGTTTTCTTTTTTTCATCTTTCCTTTTTCATATTATAAGGAGTAATTATATATATATATATATATATATATATATATATATATATATATATATATATATATATATATATATATATATTATGTCATTCATTCATTTTTTGTTTTAGGATTCAAATTTAATATTTTTTAAATTAACACTAATTTCTTTTACTAAAAAAATTTATAAATAAAATAGGTGATTAGTAACCCGCTAGTTATATTTTTTAATTAAATTTTTTTATTATTTTATTTATAAAATATCTAATCTTAATTTTTTCTGGTATTATTTTCACTTTTTTCGGTTACCCATAAAATAGTTTTACATATAATTTATATATTTTTAAGATTTTATTATTATTATACCTTTTTTATATTTCAAATAGTAAATTATATTATCATTTTTCAATATATATTTTGCATTTGAAAAATATAAAAAACAAATAATAATATTTTGCGGATAATTTACGATTAATTTTTGTCCCCCATCGTTTCTACCCATCAAAAAATTTTGAAATACCTTTTCTAATTATTTTATGTGTTAATTAAATTTTATAATTTTATTTATTAAAAATACTGAGAATTCGAATATAATAATAAATATTTAAAAATTAAACTTCTGTAAATTAAAAACTAATTTTAATATTTTTATATTAATTATTAAATTAATAAAAAAATTAAAAAAATAATTAGATTTATATGATAAAATTTTATTTGAATATATTTTGAATTCCGGTACAAATTAACCTTTATCTTATGGTGGTTATGTTTTTTCTGCCCGCCGTCTACCCATGTCCGACATAATTTGTCGCATAAATGTCCGACATAATTCGTCACATAAACAGTCATTCTTAAGGAAGTGCCTATATCTCCCTCCTTGAATGTGTAGGTGCCAATCAAGAAAAAATTTTATGTCGATGACGTGTCCCACAATATTTATTGACTCGGTGGATTATTGGAAAAAGGGCCTGACACCGCTTCATTTGAGTACAAGATTATGACTCCGTATATATATAACGTATATATATAACAACGGAGTCATAAGTTGTTTTTGATAATAAAATTTTTGAATCGGTGATCTATGTAGTATAGTATTTAAAATTTTTGAAATCTAAATTTCATAAGTTTTCGAAATTATTTACATTACTATTAAATGATATCAAAATTGATAATTTTTAACAATTGGAATAGATTACTCACTAGTTTAATGGTGTAAAAGATCTATAACTTTGATCGTTAAGTTGAAGAGGTTGTTTGATTTTGATCGTTCAATTTATACTCACTTAATCGATTTTATTATAATTTTAAAAAAATTAAAAATTTATTTTCTAAAAATTTAAAATATTCTTAATTATATTTAACGATATGAATTATCGATTTGAAAGCTTTATCAAAAATAATTTATTGGTATAAAGGGATCTATACTCATAAGAGTATAGTAGTCCTGCTATATATATAGAGAAAGGTTTAAAAGTATATATGCTCTAATGTATATATATGCTCTACTTTATATATATATAGAGAGTAGAGCTTATATACTCTCAAAAGCACAAGCACAAATGTGCTTGTGAATTTTTTACCATTGGATTTGTATTGTAATTTGTTTTATTTACTCTTTTTTTTTTTTCTTTTTAGTTGACTTTACAAAAATATAAGTTTCAATACAAATCTAATGTTAAAAAATTCACAAACACATTTGTGCCTGTGCTTTTGAAAATATATAACCTCTACTATATATATAATTTATATATATATATATATATATATAATTTGTATATATATTTCTATGTATATTATTTGTAAAGGTTTGTTGTGTTATCTCGAGAGGTGACAAATTAAAACCATATGTTGAAAGACTGATATAAGTAAAAAAATTACAAAAATAATTATTAATTTGTGTTTCATCTTTTTTTTTCAGTTTGACGTGAAACAGGCTATGCCGAAAGAGCATATGAAGGGAGAGAGTAGTCGAAACTCCAATGGAAAGAAGATTTTTGTTGGAGGTCTACCCAACAATATTACAAACGAGGAATTCAAAACATATTTTGAGAAATTTGGCATTGTGACCGACTCAATTGTGATGCACAATCACATCAAAAAAACTCCCAGAGGATTCGGGTTCGTGACCTTCAATTCAGAGGAGTCGGCCAGTGAGGTGCTGAAGAATCAATTCTATGAAATGAATGAAAAAATGGTTGAGGTCAAGAGAGCAATACCCAAAATAATAAATAATTTTAATCCAAGTCCGACACGGGGCGGTAACAATGCTAATAACAACAACGTCAGCGGCAATTTTTGGCCTCCTCTTCTTCACAATTTCAATGTGCATTCGTATACACCCTACTACCCGATAAACAATGAAGCTAATGTTTACTCACAACTGCCTTACCATCCGATAAACAACGCAGCTAATGCTTACTCACAACTACCTTACCATCCGATAAACAATGCAGCTGTTGCTTACTCTTCTTATGTCATCGACGATAATAATGATTATTATTCGCATACATATTCGAACAATAGATGGTATCCATCACAGTTTGCGACATATTATCCTGGTTGGTACTTTTTTGGATCGTGTTGGGCAGATCAGGGCATGGAGAAAAATAGTGCTTTTCTACGGACGCAAGCACCAGTAGAAATAATTGAAGGACAAGCGGATGCTACTGGATAGCAAAGTTTTCGACCAATTGATAAATCATTCAATTTCACAGTACGTATTTTTCTTTTTCTTTTCATTCACATCACGCTCAGAATCCAAAATGGTCGTCGATGTTTACCATAACTTCTTAATCTCATGTAATTGCTATTTCTATTCAGCTTAGTTGTAATCTACTCCTAAATTTTTTTTTGGAAAATAATTTTCTATCTCTAGTTATAGGATTATATAGTTGTATGTCTCAGTCCTATTTCTTGAGTAGAACCGGGAAACTCGCGAAAGATGCCTTCATTCTCTCTTGATAGAACTAATTATTAGTGGTTCAATAGCAAAAAGTACTAAATGACATGATGGGATCATTTCTGAATTTTGTTTAACACATTATTATTTGTTTCATACAGATAAAGAGATCTGTCATTTGTTAATCAATGTTTTACATATGAAATTTTACAGAAATATTTGGTTGTCTACGTGACCTAATACCTTAGACTTGCAGATGTTTGGTATTTGAACCATTGAAAGTTGTCCCCTGATTTATGTGTTTATCTACTTTTTTTTAACTTAGACCTAACAGTGTGAGTATTAATAGGCAAAATTTACATCCGTCGTCTCTGTAACTTTTTTATTTTTATTTTATTTTTGCTTTTTCAATTGAACCTTGACTAATGTGTCACTTGATTTTAAAAAATTCCTTTAGAGTTCCATCAGAAATTACTGATACTAGTGTGTAGCTGGTGATATTATTATCTCATAAGATTGCAATTGAAGATTCTCCTCTTTAATTTTGATCAAATTCTCTCATACTTGGTAATCGATATTTAGACAGTTTGATCATTTCTGTTAAAGTTAGTCGAACTTCATCTACATGTTTGTTCGTCAATCAATCGTATTATTTCTTTTCAAGTTTTACTTGTTCTCGTAATTTGGCAATTCCCATAGCTTCCTAAAAGTTTCTGCATGATTATCTTATTTTAATCTAAGATCTAACCCAAAGAGTTTTGGCATTTGGCTACAGGTGGCCGCTGCTTCTACATTTTGCTGTAGATTTGGATCCTGAAACTGAAATTCTCTGCACCCATCGGAAAGATTCGACTCTTGTACAACTTGTGTTTTTGTTTATTCATTGAACAATTTTTTCGTCCACCCTATTATAATTCTGTTTGTTGAGTACTTTTGACTCGATAGTGTTTCTTTTTGGTCAGAGTGTTCTTGAATTTTTGGGGGATTTTACATTTGCTTCCCTGCAAAAGCTTCTATGGTAAGTGATTAAATGTCCCCTTTGAAATCCCAGAGTTTTCATGTATACCCCTTTGAAAATGCAGTTTGTTCGTTGGTATCCTTATCTCTAGCTGGAGACTCCCTGAAAAAATTAATTTTATGTTGGAAAAAGTACTTTTGGTTGATGTTTGTTCTAGAACATTTCCAACGGATGAATCTTTAATTTAAATACTTGAAAGTAAATCCAATGTTAAGTTCAGGGTTTAAGTATTCATCCGTACGGACTGTATTCATCGTATCGTATTTTGTCAGTAAAATATCGATACGATACTGCTTTTGTATCAGTGGCCCAATTCATTTTTTTAAAAAAAATTATTCAATATTTTTTTATTAAGATTTAAAATATTTGATAAAAATATATAATAAATAATTTTTTAAAAATTTATTGTTAAAAAAAATAAATATTTTATGTCAGTATGTGTTGGTATGTATGTATTTTCTTTGACTGAAATTTATCTGCACAATCTGACACGCATCAATAAATTTTCGGCATAATTTTATATCACCGTATTTAAATTCTTGATGATTCATATAGAATTATACTTCTTTGCATTGGAATCTACTATTTATTGATAGATAAAACACTCCATTCTTCTTTTTTGATAAAATGGCTGGTTAATATCTTAAGTTGTCTAAGAATTTAATAATTGATATTCGAAATTCTCAATTAGGATTAGTTTTTTCACATTATTTTTCTCTCTAAGGATATGTCTGGCTCTGATTATTCTTGCCAGAATTTAGGCTTAGTTATTTCACATTATTTTTTTCTCTAAAGATATGTTTGACTTAGATTATTTTGCCGGAATAAATATTATTGAACAAAATTTGATTAGCTCATATTATTAATGATGAATTATTTTGCATGTTATATAATATTACAAGTATATCCTTTCAATCTTTTCCAAACTCTTTCAATATGTTATTTTTAAATTTTAAATTTTAAATTTATACTTGTATTTTAATTTTTAAAATTTTAAATTTATATTTTAAATTAAAATACTAAATTTTATATTTTCATTTAGATTTAAAATTAAAATTAAAATATAAGTGCAAATTATATTAATGTTATACTTTAATAAAAAATAATATTAAATTTAATTATATTATTATATTTCATTGTTAGTATTATTAAATTTTATAAACTAAAAATTATTATTTTTTTATATATGGTTTACTGAACACTAGTCACATATAAATTTATCACGTCTATCAAAATCAAATTTAAAATATATAATGTTCTAATATTAAATTGGGCACTTAATTTGAAATCCATGCTTAAGGTATTAACAAATTTCAAAGCATGCAAACTTTTTTAAATACAACTCCAAGGCCTCTCCCGCTCCCGTCAAAGCACCTCCACCCCTCTTCTCCTCTCTCTCTCTCTCTATATATATATCTCTCTATCTCTCTCCTTTAGGCTGCGTTTGTTTTTGGAACGGAACCGGGAATAGCGGGAATATCCTCCTTATTCTCCCAAACGCATCTGAAACCGTCTGGTATTACTTATCCCAGAACAAGGAGAATAGCTGGTATAACAATTCCCATCCTATTATTTTACTATAAAAATTTTTACCATATTACCCTTCTTATCTACTTTATCTCATCCCAACATATTATTTTAATAAAAACTCTCTCCTCACTCTCTCTCCTCTTCCCTCCTTTCTCTCTTCCCAATACACTCTCATCATCACAAATCCCTCTCTCCTCTCTCTCTTTTCCTTCATCCCACCTCCTTTCTCTCTTCCCAATACACTCTCATCATCACAAATTAATATTATAAAATTTTAAATTTATTATTTAAAATAAATATTATAAAATTTATTATTTAAAATAAATATTATAAAATTTTAAATCTTAAAATTAAAATATTGAAATTTTATATTTTAAATTTTAATTTTAATTTGAAAAAATAAAATATTAAATTAAATATTATTTTTAAATAATATAATTTAATTATGATTATAATTTTATTTCTATTTTTTTAAACCATTAATCCATTAATTAAAGCGAAATAATTAGATTTTAACAACTTTTATCACATTTTTTTAAACCATTAATCCATTAATTTTAATTTGAAAAAATGTTGAAATTTTATTTTTTAAATTTAAAATTTAAGTTGAAAAAATTATTTATTAAATTAAATGTATTATTTTTAAATAATATATTTTAATTACGATTATAATTTTACTTATATTTTTTAAAACTATTAATCCATTAATTGAAACGAGAATAATGAGTTTACAATATTTTAATGACATAATAAAGCTCGTGCGTGAAAATTTACAAATATTTAGCAAATATATAAATTTTACGAAATTTTTTAAAAAAATCGCTTAAAAATTAATTATTTATAAATAATATTATAAAATTGTAAATCTTCAAATTAAAATGTTGAAATTTTATATTTTAAATTTAAATTTTAAGTTGAAAAAATTAAATATTAAATTAAATGTATTATTTTTAAATTATATATTTAAATTACGATTATAATTTTACTTATATTTTTTAAAATTATTAATCCATTAATTAAAACGAGAAAAAGGAGTTTACAATATTTTAATGACATAATAAAGCTCGTGGGTGAAAATTTACAAATATTTAACAAATATATAAATTTTGCGAGATTTTAAAAAAATTTCACTTAAAAATTAATTATTTAAAATTAATATTATAAAATTGTAAATCTTTAAATTAAAATGTTGAAATTTTATATTTTAAATTTAAATTTTAAGTTGGAAAAATTAAATATTAAATTAAATGTATTATTTTTAAATTAGATATTTTAATTACGATTATAATTTTACTTTTATTATTTTAAAATATTAATCCATTAATTAAAACGAACTAATCAATTTTTAACAACTTTTATCACATAATAACTCTTGGGGGCAAAAAGGTAATTTACCCATCTTATCCTCTTTATCCCTCCTATTCCACATTATTAAACCAAACACGAATTCCCTTATCCCTGGAACCATCCCAAACGAGTTTAAGCTCTAGTTCTGTACTTTATCCTTATCCCCAGAATAGCCAATTCCAGCCTATTCCGATTCCAAACGCATCCTATAGTATTGGAGATGGAGGAGAACTGTTCCTCTTTCAACGTCGCTCCATCTCCGGCGTGGGCTTCGACGAGAATCCACGTCCGGGGGGTTCCCGCACTTGGCGCGCGCGGAGGGAGGACCACAAGAACCACTTCGAGCAGTATGGCGAGGTCGTGGCGGCGGCGGATTTGCACGACAAGGTGTGGGATTCGAACGGCAAGGCAGCATGCGTTGCGTTCGCCTATCCGGCGGCCGCGATGTGGGCCCTTGTCTAGTCAGGAGAAGAACAACCACTTCATCCTTGGAAAACTGGTCCTCCTTCATACATCTCTGTTTTCACCATTAATTTATTTCTTGAACAAATAATTTCATAATTTAAATTCTTGCCTTTTTATAAGATTTTGTGACTCAATATTGTTGGAAAATGATGTAAATACTTCTTGATGTTAGTGGACCTATTATTATGAAAGTAGTGGATGAATGTAGTGTTAATAATTGGTCAATTTTACTAGAAGTCGAGTAAGTCATGAAGTGATGGATTAATTTGTATAAGTAATGGGTTATGTAGTGGAGTTCATGCTAACTAGTTTTTAGGAGCATATACGTAGTGGGTGTAGTGGAGAACATGTTTTGAGTTATATTTTTTTAAACTTTAAATTTTTTCGGTCAGGGGGGGGCTTATCGTCCCCCTCCCTACACTTGACCTTTTCCTTGCTCTGGCACTGATTGACCAGCTTCATCGTCAACATTCTCATTCCCATAGCTTCTCGGATGACGACTGCTGACTTTGTCTTCATTTCATTCTTTGACTGCTATGAGCTTGAGGCAGAGTCGGCTGAAGGTAGAAGGAGAAGAAGAGATTTTATTCTTCTATTACAATTCTTTGATTGTAAATTTGTAAGAGCAAGGTTTTTGAATTTAAAAAGTATTTCTTTCATTTTATTTACTGTAGCAAATTTTATTAGTGAGTGTTTGTTTTAGAAAACTTCTTCATCCTATAATTGATATCAAAATTCCGTTGTGATCAAGACGGGACGTTGTGGTATTTAAGTATAAAACAGTCGGAAGGCTCCTACAAAGAGAGATATATTCTCATTACATTTGTATTCATGACTAGTACCTCAAGTGCACTTAATCTTTCTCAATCCTTGATTTTAATTTTCAATAGAGAAAATTATGAATTTTGAAGTATTAAAATATGAACTTTTTTTTTTTACAAGATCTTTGGAATCTAGTTGAGTATGGTTATGCAGAAATAGAAAGTTCAAAAAGTATAGATAATACAATAGATCAAAAAGAGCTCCGAAAAAAATATGCCAAGGTGTTGCTTGTGTTGCAACAGACAATGCACAATACTATTTTTTCTCGAATTGCAAATGCCACCAAATCAAATAAAGCTTGGACTATCTTGAAGCAAGAATATAAATTTATACTTGCATTTTAATTTTTAAATTTATATTTTAAATTAAAATATTGAATTATATATTTTTGTTCAGTTTTAAAATTTAAAATTTATATTTATATTTTAAATCAAAGTAAAAATTATATTAAAGTTATAGTTTAGTAAAAAATAATATTAAATTTAACCACAAAAGTAATTTTAAAATAAACTATATTTTATTATTAAAATTATTAAATTTTGTAAATAAATTTAATATAATAATTTATATTTCTACACTGTAATTAATTATTATATATATATATATATATATATATATATATATATATATATATATATAGTTTACTGAAGAGTGAACACTAGTCACATATAAATTTTACACATCCACCCAAATTAAAATTAGATTTGTGAATTCATTCCTTTTGGCTACGTTTGGTTCAGATATAAGTTAGAATGGTTTATTCCATAAATAAATTGAAGTTCAGAAACAAATAGGAATAAGACCAATTTTATGTTTGGATGAAAATTAGGTTGTTCTTAGGAATAAGAAAAATAGCGTTGGGATAGTTAGATTGGAATAGTAAGAATAAGAGTAATTATAATTTTAAAATAATAATATTTTATCTAAATAATTAATATAAAATATTAATTAAATAATAATTTAATTTATTTAATTAATTATTACCAGATAACCCCGAATATTAATTGATAAAATAATTAATAATAATGAGTATTATTAATAAATAATTCAATTAATTATAAATAATTTAATAAATTAATTAGTTAATTATCTAATAGTTAGATAATTAGTTTATAAAATAATTAGATTGGTAAAAATATTAGATTAATTAAAGAGTTAATATAATAATTAAAATTATATTTATTTTAATTAAGCTTACTCTGAATTAATTGATAAAATAATTAACAATAATTTTAAATAAACTATATTTTATTATTAAAATTATTAAATTTTATAAAGTAAACTAAATATAATAATTTATATCTATACTGTAATATATATTTATATATATATATATATATATATATATATATATATATATATATATATATATAGTAGATCTTATATGCTTTTTAAAATATAGTTTATTCATTCTTGTAAATTTTTTATCATTGAATTTGTATTGAGATTTATGTTTTTGTAAAGTCAACAAAAAAGAGAGAAAGATAAAGTAAAATACAAATCCCAATACAAATCTAATGACAAAAAATTCCTAAGGATGAATATGATTATGCTTTTAAAAGTATATAAACTCTACTCTATACAAATTATGATATAGAGACATTTTTATGTATCTCTAAAAGCTAAAAAAAGTATCGTTGAGCAGTCGCTAGGATGTATAGCGACATATTATTGTAATGTGTCCCAAAATTGTGTTTCTATAACCTAAGATGAAATATAGATAGGATACTTATATAAAAATATCACAAAAATATATTTATATAATCTAATTTTGTATATATATATAATTTATATGATTTTAAAAGCACGAGCTCATTTATACTTGTGAATTTTTTATTAATGAATTTGTATTGGATTTGTGTTTTTATAAAGTTAACTAAAGAGAGAGAAAGATAAAATAAAAAGTACAACTCCCAATACAAATTTAATAGTAAAAAATTCATAAACATAAATATGTTTGTATTTTTAAAAATATATAAGCTCTACTCTCTCTCTCTCTCTCTCTCTCTCTCTCTCTCTCTCTCTCTCTCTATATATATATATATATATATATATATATATATATATATATATATAGTTTACTGAAGAGTGAAGACTGGTTACGTATAAATTTTACACATTCAGCAAAATTAAAATTAAAACATCTAATATTCCAATATTAAATTGGACACATAATTTGGAATCCATTTGTGAATCCATGCCCTTTATTAACAAATTTCAAAGCGTGCAAACTTTTTTAAATACAACTCCAAGGCCTCTCCCTCTCCCGCCAAAACCTTTCTCTCTCTCTATCCTTTCTTGTTTCCTCTCTCTCTCTCTCTCTCCTTTATAGTAATGGAGATGGAGGAGGCCTCTTCCTCTTCCCAGCCCGCGTGTATTCCGGCGTGGACTCAGGAGAGCATCCACGTCCGGGGGGTGCCGCTCTTGGCGCGCGAGGGGGACCTCAAGAACCACTTCGAGCGGTACGGCGAGGTAGTGTTGGTGTCGGATATGCACGACGTGCCGTGGGATTCGGACGGCAAGGCGGCATGCGTTGGGTTCACCGATCCTGCGGCCGTGAATTGGGCCTTGGCTAGCTGGGAGAAGAACAACCATATCATCCTCGGAAAATTGGTACGTCCTCCTTCATACATCCCTTTTTTCGCAATTAATTAATTAATTTCTTGAACAAATAATTTCATGATTTCTTGCTTATTCATATGATTTTATGACTCACTATTATATATGTGTTGGTTTCGGTAATTTGTAGTAATGATCATGTTTAGATCAAGAACATTTATATGGATAAAATAAAAGAAAAAACTATTTTATCTTTGTTTATTTCTTTGACAGTAACATTATATGCTAACTATAACCATTAATTCGTGTCTGATTTAATTTTCCTTTTTTTCTTTTGGTTAAATCTTCCTTTGATCTTTGCTATTTTCAGGTTGAGGTGACAAGTTTCAGCGATAGGCTTCAACGGAAGATCGAGATGTATGATTTGCCTCCCAGTGCGACGTGCAGCCTATTAAGAAACTATTTTAAGAAATTCGGTGTAGTAACAGAAGCGTACGCTGCGCCTAACGGTTGGGGCTATGTTGTCTTCAACCGGGTTGAATCGGCGAACGAAGTGTTCAGGACGAAGCGCCATCTTTTCTGTGGCACGGAGGTGAAGGTTTTGAGACCATCTCTGTTGAGCAACGCTTTGCTCGACACAAATGCATCTCAGAGCGATTTGGCAGGCGCTACGAGTAGTTCCATTCCCCATGCCGGTCGTGTTATACCCAAACCGGTGTATATTGATATGAGATGTTCAACTCCATCTGATGCTCCTTCCTACATTGATAATGCCCCTTCCTACAATCAGCCAACAATTGCTATTCCACATATATACAATGCTTCTACTACTCCATTCAGTACATCCGACAATCAGTCAATAAGTGCTACTACAAATGCATCTGGTGCTTCTTCTATTACTCCATTCGGTGCCCCTAATACGTCTTTCTTTAATCGGCCAATGAGTGCTACTTCATGTGCTACTACAAATGCATCTGGTGCTCCTTCTGTTACTCCATTGGGTGCTCCTTATACGTCTTCCTTCAATCGGCCGACAAGTACTACTTCATGTGCAAACAATGCTCTTTCTATTAATCCATACCGTGCTCCTCATACGCCTTCCGACAATCAATTGATAAGTGCTCCTTCTGTTACTCCATTCGGTGCTCCTTATATGTCTTTCCATAATCAGCCGATAAATGCTACTTCATATGCAAACAATGCTCCTTATACACCTTCCAACAATCGGCCGTTAAGTGCTACTACAAATATATATGGTACTCCTGTTACTCCATTCGGTGCTCCTTATACATTTTCCCACAATCGGCCGATAAATGCTGCTTCATATGCAAACAGTGCTCCTTATGCGCCTTCCTACAATCAGTCAATAAGTGCTACTACAAATGCATCTGGTGCTCCTCCTTTTATTCCATTCAATGCACCTTATACATCTTCCTACAATTGGCCGATAAATACTACTTCATATGCAAAAAGTGTTCCTAATTATATGCCTTTTTACAATCAGCCGATAACCAATACTCCACGTGCTTACGGTGCTCCTTTTACTACTCTTCCCATGCACAATCCAATGAGCACTACTCAAAATGCAAACACTGCTCCGAATCCATTTTTCTACGATCCGGTAAATGGCCCTATAGTTCTCTACGATCCTATTAATTATAGCCATTTAAACTACTACAACCAGATGTGATGAGCACGAGCCATTACAATTACTCTGGTATTGGCTTTGGTGGTGGCTTCCATATGGGTGCGCGCGATCCTGAAAGTGCTGGTCGCAGAAGCAGAAGCCGATCCTGAAAGTGCTGGTCGCAGAAGCAGAAGCCACTGCATGGCACAGACGTGGGGAGTGAGATGTAGAAATGAAAAAGTACATGATCGATGTTGTGTGATTTGGATTTTAGAAAATTGAAACAGTAAGGCCAAATTTCAGGCCAATTTTGTACATATATAGAGATACTCAGTAATAAAGAAGAGTTTTGAAACTACTTTTTTTTTTCTTTCTTTTTTGTTTATATATATATATATATATATATACACTGCTATTACATGTCACAATTTAAAAATAATTAAATTTGAGCCGTTGAATATATATGAATGAACTATATACACTGCTATTACATGTTACAACCTAAAAATAATTAAATTTAAACAGTTGAACATATATGAATGAACGATAACAATATATATATATATATATATATATATATATATATATATATATATATATATATATATATATATATATATATATATATATATATATATATATTGTGATGATCCGGACTTCTATAGAGACTGTTGCAGTGATTACAGTGACTACAGGAAGCTCACACAGTGTATCGGAGCTAGTAGTGTCGAAAACGAATTTTTAAAATGGATCCGGCACGAAAAACGAAGCAAATGGGCTTTTCCGAGGATTTTCGGTAAAATTTCGGATGAGAATTTGGCGAAATGGACAGCGGATTTGGACTCAGCGCGCGAAAAAGATCAAAATGGTATATTTACTTATTTTTTTTCGGCGCAAAATTACTGTTCACCGGAACAGTAACTCCGGCGGTAGGAATTACTATTCCGGCGGCCGGCGGCGCAGCGGCGGCGCGCAGCGGAGCACGGCGTGGGCAGGCGCGCAGGTGCGAGGTCCACAGGCATGGCGTGCACCGGGAGCACCGAAGATTCCCCTTGCCATGTGGCAGCTCCTGCACGTGGCATCACCCCATTGGCCGACATCTTCCGGAAGACCCGGCGCGGGGACCGGGCACGTGCACCGGGTGACACGTGGCGGCTTCTGAGTGGCCCTTGCACAGGCTGTTTCCTGTTTTGTGAACACGTGGTGCGTCCTGGTTGGTCCGTTTCGGTGTTTCCTGCTTTGTCCGGATCCTGTGTGGAGCCCAAGAATATTCCTTGGCCCATTATATATAGGATCTCCCCCCCTCCCTTTCTCACCTCGGTTTTCGAGCTGTAGAGAGAGAAACAGAACTTGGGCCCCCTAGGAAAATTCTTTCTCTCTCTCCCCTAGAAATTCCAGAATTTTTGGAGGTACCGATAGTGAGTTATCTGCGACGCGGCGCACTGCGACGATTTTCTTTTTCGGCCCATTTCTCGTCGCAGTTTAGTTGTAAAATCCCTGTGGGCTAACCAGGAGGAATTTTTGAACGATTTTTGCGGCAGCGCGTTCCTAAAAGGTAAGGCTTCGACACCTTGTTATTTTTTTTTCAAGCGAGTTATTAAAGCGGCATCAACGTTTAGAAAGGATAAAACCAGCGGTTGCGAAACCCGTGCCCACACGGTACTTCGTTTTGAGAAAACATTTTCGAAATCATTTGGTTTATCATGAAAACGTGCCGCGTATGAAAACATCACTAAAAGTATCAAGGTATAAAAGTACACCTCATCCACAGCGCTAACTAATACATGTCCACGACTAACATGATCCACAAGCAAATTAACTATTTAAAGTATAAGGAAAACGAGATAAAAACCAAGTATCCTGACTACGGTCCTCGCGACGCAGTCTCACCGCCATCCCGGCTAACGCACCTAGTAATACCTGTCACGGAGTGGGTAAAGTCAGTGACAAACAAAGTAGATGTCTAAATTTTAATAAGGAATAAGGAGCAAATCGATTACGGCAGACAGCAGTTTTAGGGGACTGTGGATAGCCAGGAGACTATCTGGGTGTGATTTGAGCTGTTCGAGTTGGGCGGTTGTTGCTTACCTCAGTTTTGACAAGCTCACTGGGATTATTAGAACTCCCCTAAAATATTGATAAGAACCATTGGGACGAACTAATATGACAATTGATGAGAACCATTGGGACGAACTAATATGACAATTGATGAGAACCATTGGGACGAACTAATATGACAATTGATGAGAACCATTGGGACGAACTAATATGACAATTGATGAGAACCGCTGGGACGAACTCTCCTAAAATTTAATATGACCCCACAGATTATATGATAACTTATCTTGGGACACTGTGATTGCGACAAAGGCTATAATCTCGCATGCAAATAACTTTTATATCAGTACGGTAAATCAATCTTTTAAAATAAATATTTGACACTTTTTACAGCTTTTAAATGGTACAGTTGCATGCTTGCTTGGGCATCTAGTTAGCCCCTATTTATTGCTACACTATCATATTGGGACTTGACATGTTTTATTGCTCTCCTTTGCATTCAGATGCTTGTTGCTCGAGTATGAGCAGGGGTTTGGGATAGTGTGGTCGAGATTGTACTAGATTGTGGACTGGTGGGGTATTGCGGTGACCGCGGACAGTAGGCGGTCGACCGGATATTTGTCCTTGCATTAGATTGGGGTTGAGTCTGGTTTATTTTTGCATCAGATTGGGGATCGGGCTTTTTGCCAGTGGATGGAGTTTCCCACTTATTGAGTACTATTGCATCAGTGGATGGAGTTTTTCCACTTTGATCATAGTCATGATCCAGTCCTGCTATTGTAATACTTGTGAGACATGTGCTACAGAGATACTTGTGATACTGATGACAGAGATACTTTACTCGTGTAGGTCGCTTCCCTCGAGTGCCACTCCGGAGTAGGCTTTTTCGGTTGGCCAGTGAGTGCCAAACCTGTTGGCCAGTGAGTGCCAGACAGTGTGTATCGGTCAGTGAGTACCGATTAGTCAGTAGATACTTGAGACAGATGAGCAGGCAGTGCCAATGGTTACTGGACCAAATTGGGTTTATTTGATCAGATACTGTTTCCTGATGCATTCATACAGTCATTTCTTTCAGTATGCCATTTTGAGGCATAGTGGGTGGTAGTTTCCCTATTTCAGTACCTTATTTACCTTACCACTTCACCTTTTCCCTTTGCCTCTAGTAGTCCTAGTGGGTGTGTCAGAGTTGAGATTTTTACCCACTAGGGGAGGCTACTGGTTTATCTGGTAGTTCTCACCCCCATTGTATTTTCTGTCTCTCTCTTCTCCTTTATTTTGTAGAGTCGTCTGCGGGAGCTGCTAGGCTATCGGCAGCTGATCGAGGTAAGGGGATCGCTGAATAGATAGATCTCCTGAGAGACTGAGAGTTGTTAGACAGATGCTGTACCCTCCACTCAGACTGTGGTATTTTGAGTCTGGCTTTCGCCGGCTGGTTGTACTATTTTGGTGAGCTGGGAGATTATTGTACTTATTACAGCTTTATTTTTTCCAGTCTGAGATACTATGTGGTTCTTCTATTTCAGCTCTGTATTATGCTCTTTTATTATACATCTTATATCTGAGCAGGTTACCAGCGTTTCGTGTACGCGGGAAGTTCCGTGTGCACGGCGGATCTGTAGACGGACCCGGGGTCTAGTTTACACCCCGGGGCGTGATAGATTAAGTTGGTATCAGAGCTTAAGGATAGGTCAGTTGGGACTTAGGAAACCCTAGGCTTTTGGCAGACCCTAGGATGATAGGGCATGAGAGACGTGACATTTTGCAAAAGTCGTTGATTTATTAGTTCGACTCTTCCAGTAAGGAAAGAGGGATCGACATACCCAAGTTCTGGTGAACAGTTATGTTGGCTGCAGACAACATAAAGTCACCGAAATAGGGGGATGTCTTTGACTTTTGCTAGATTGGATCGAGCGTTCATTGCGATTTTTGTCGTGGTGAGCGGTGTCTCCCCGACGTTGGGTTTTGACCCGTGTGCACTTTATTGCAGCAGTTGAGCCTTAGCGGTTAAATTTGGGCCGGATACCAGATTGAGGTCAGAGAGCTCCATATCTAGATGGTGGGAGTGTTAGAGGCAGATCAGCGGCAGAGTGGCCAGCTGGTAGAGGTGACACAATTATCGGGGCAGCGAGCAGCCCCCGTGCCGACATTCAGTGATGGGGCACCGAGGTCGGGCGGACCCCCGACGGCAGCATCAGCATCAGTACCGGCATCAACAGTGGCATGGATTTGTTATCTGCGGGGGGTCACTTTTGTCGCCCTAGTGTGAGCAGAGGTAGAGGTCGTCCTCCCTTGTGGTTAGTCTTGACTTTTACTGGCAGACTGAGCGACGACCCCTTGTATCGAGAGGATGAGTTCGTGGCGGCCGGTTGGAGGGCGCCACGGCAGCGGGTCGGGATGTTGCTGGTATGATTTCTTGGTAGCAGTCTGTGTTAGAGCACTTCGCATTCTTGCATGGACTAGAGGCAGACAAGGGGGACGTTTGTTTATTGAGACTGTTAGAGCACATAGGTTTATCGCCGATGGTGTGGTGGTAGGTTTGAGTTGCTCCGGGCATTAGGATTCGTATCTTGTTGATTCAGGACTATCCCCTTCCTTGTGGGTAGTGCTTTTGCTTTCTTGCCTTGGGTTAGGGGTAGGACGGTCACCACGTGCATGGGAGGATCATATTCCCGATCACTTGGCACATGGAGGAGTGCTGTTGGTCCTGCCCGGTGCAAATCGAGTCTTGGATTATGCCCGCAGACCTGTTGGTCTTGAGACAGCTGAAGGACTTCGATATGGTTCTCGGGATGGACTGGCTGGCTCGGTATTTTGCGACTATTGATTGTGCCGCAAGGACCGTCACTTTTTGAGAGCCAGGCCAGGAGATGTTGGTATACCGGGGATGTCAGAGTGCTTTCTTTGCCTCTATAGTTTCGACTTCCCGAGCAAGGCAGATGATCCATCGAGGATGTGTAGCTTTTTTGGCTAGTGTTGTTGAGGGGCCTACGGCGACGCCGGGACTCGGGGATATCATTATTGCCCGCGAGTTCCCGAATGTTTTCCCACCTGAGCTGGCTAGCATGCCGCCAGATAGGAAGATTGAGTTCGTGATTGACGTAGTTCCAGGAACTGCACCAATCTCTAAGGCTCCTTACCGGATGGCACCGGCTGAGCTGCGAGAGCTTAAGGCGCAACTCCAGGATTTGATGGATAAGGATTTTATTAGACCAAGTGTGTCGCCTTGGGGAGTGCCGGTGCTATTCGTGAAGAAGAAGGTCGGGTCACTTCGACTGTGCATGGATTATAGGGAGTTGAACAAAGTGACCATCAAGAACAAGTACCCTTTGCCGCGCATCGATGATCTTTTTGATCAGCTGCAAGGGTCTTGTGTCTTTTCTAAAATTGATCTACAGTCTGGTTACCACCAGTTGAAGGTGAAGGCAGAGGATATCCCGAAGACAGCATTCAGGACACGGTACGGGCATTATGAGTTTACAGTTATGCCTTTTGGACTAACTAATGCCCCTGCCGCATTCATGGATTTAATGAACCGGATCTTCCGACCATACTTAGATCGATTCGTGGTAGTTTTCATTGATGATATCTTGGTTTACTCCCGAAGTGATGCTGAGCATGAGGAGCACCTGAGGATGGTGCTGCAACTTCTGCGAGAGAAGAAGTTGTTTGCCAAGTTGGCAAAGTGCAAATTTTGGCTTCGGGATGTAGTCTTTTTGGGCCATGTGATTTCCGCCGCAGGTGTGGCGGTGGACCCGGCGAAGATTGAGGCGGTCCGGGATTGGCCCCGACCGACGACCGTTTCTGAGGTGCGTAGTTTTATGGGCTTAGCCGGGTATTATCGTAGGTTTGTGGAAGACTTTGCGAAGCTTTCCACACCCCTCGCTCGTTTGACGCGTAAAGGAGAGAAGTTTAGAAAAGCTTCGAGGAACTAAAGAATAGAGTAATGACCGCTCCTATCCTTTCCCTCCCTGTTATGGGGAAAGGATATATAATCTACAGTGACGCATCACACAGCGGACTTGGTTGTGTGTTGATGCAGGAAGGGAGGGTAATTGCTTATGCATCAAGGCAACTCAAGGATTATGAGAAGAATTACCCTACCCATGACTTGGAGCTTGCTGCCGTGGTGTTTGCACTGAAGCTTTGGCGTCATTATCTATATGGGGAGCACTGTGAAATCTACACCGACCACAAGAGCCTAAAGTACCTGTTCACGCAAAAGGAGCTAAATTTAAGACAACGTAGGTGGTTGGAATTACTAAAGGATTATGATGTGAACATCCTGTACCACCCAGGCAAGGCTAATGTGGTCGCTGATGCCTTGAGTAGGAGGGCGGTGCAAAGTTTGTCTATGTTGATCACAAACCAGGCACCGCTATTAGAGGAGATGAGACGGCTCGAGATAGAGGTTGTGTCCCCTGGGGTCTCTGCTAGACTGACGTCTTTAGTCGTGCAGCCCACTCTGCTGGACCGGATCAGGGAGAAACAGAGTGAGGACCCCCACTTGACCAGGATTAGAGATCAAACTCCGAGTGATCAGTCAGGGGACTTTACGGTGGATGCCTCGGGAGTACTGAGGTACAGGAACCGAGCATGTGTGCCAGCGGATGCGGAGATCAGAGAGCAGATATTGCGAGAGGCCCATTATACACCTTATACCCTACATCCTGGTGGGACTAAGATGTATAAGGACCTCAAGGCACACTTTTGGTGGAATGGCATGAAGAGGGATATTGGGAGATTTGTGGCCCAGCGTTTAACTTGTCAGCAGGTGAAAGCTGAGTATCGAGTGCCAGCTGGCAAGTTACAGAGTCTCCCAATCCCCGAGTGGAAATGGGACCACATTACGATGGATTTCGTGGTCGGATTGCCTAAGGCACAAGGAGGAGCGGATGCTATCTGGGTAGTTGTAGATCGACTTACCAAGTCGGCGCACTTTCTGCCCATGCAAACTACGTGGCCACTTGAGCGACTAGCCCAGCTATATCTAGATGAGATAGTAAGACTACATGGAGTACCAGCCTCCATTGTATCAGATAGAGACCCGAGGTTTGTTTCGCGTTTCTGGAGGAGCTTGCAGACAGCCTTGGGGACTTAACTCAGGTTCAGTACGGCTTTTCATCCGCAGACTGATGGGCAGTCAGAGCGGACTATACAAATCCTGGAGGACATGTTGAGGGCTTGCGTCCTGGATTTCGGCGGAGGGTGGATTTGACATTTATCTTTGGCTGAATTCGCGTACAACAATAGCTTTCAAGCGAGCATTCAGATGGCTCCGTTTGAAGCATTGTATGGACGCAAGTGTCGGTCACCACTTTATTGGAGTGACGTGGGCGAGAGGCGGACCTTGGGACCAGATGTATTGATAGAGGCAGAGGAGAAGGTCCGAGTGATTCGAAAGCATCTTCAGACCGCCCAAAGCCGACAGATGAGCTATGCCGATGTTCGGCGACGAGACTTAGAGTTTCAGGTTGGTGATCATGTATTCCTGAAAGTCTCGCCATCCAAAGGAATCAGGAGGTTCGGCATTCGTGGGAAACTTAGCCCCTGATATATTGGACCCTTTGAGGTATTGGAGCGTATCGAGCCAGTTGCCTACCGACTTGCACTTCCTCCGAGGCTTGCTGGTGTCCACGATGTATTTCACGTTTCTACTCTAAGGAAGTATGTCTTCGACCCGTCGCACGTCATCGATTTCACTCCGCTGGAGATTAGCGAGGATTTGAGATATGAGGAGCGCCCACTGCGAATTTTGGATCGAGAAGTGAAAGAATTGCGCAGTCGAACCATCCCCTATGTGAAGATCCTTTGGAGCAATCATGACGAGCGCGAGGCTACGTGGGAGCTCGAGTCGGAGATGAGGGATACCCATCCCTACTTATTTGAGACATCAGACTGAGGATTGTTGTTTAATTTAGTCTCGTTTCGATGACGAAACTCTTTTTAGTGGGGGAGGATGTGATGATTCGGACTTCTATAGAGACTGTTGCAGTGATTACAGTGACAACAGGAAGCTCACACAGTGTATCGGAGCTAGTAGTGTCGAAAACGGATTTTTAAAATGGATCCGGCATGAAAAACGGAGCAAGTGGGCTTTTCCGGGGATTTTTGGCAAAATTTCGGATGAGAATTTGGCGAAATGGACAGCGGATTTGGACTCAGCACGCGAAAATGATCAAAATGGTATATTTACTTCTTTTTTTTCGGCGCAAAATTACTGTTCACCGGAACAGTAACTCCGGCGGCCGGAGGCGACCGGCGGGCGGCGGCGCAGCGGCGGAGCGCGGCGGAGCGCAGCGGAGCGCAGCGGAGCGCAGCGGAGCACGGCGCGGGCAGCGCGGGCAGGCGAGGGCAGGCGCGCAGGTGCGGGGTCCACAGGCATGGCGTGCACCGGGAGCACCGAAGATTCCCCTTGCCACGTGGCAACTCCTGATTGGCTGGCCGGCTTCTAGAAGGCGGCGTTGTTTGTGACACGTGGCATCACCCCATTGGCCGACATCTTCCGGAAGACCCGGCGCGGGGACCGGGCATGTGCACCGGGTGACACGTGGCGGCTTCTGAGTGGCCCTTGCACAGGCTGTTTCCTGTTTTGTGAACACGTGGCGCGTCCTGGTTGGTCCGTTTCGGTGTTTCCTGCTTTGTCCGGATCCTGTGTGGAGCCCAAGAATATTCCTTGGCCCATTATATATAGGATCTCCCCCCTCCCTTTCTCACCTCGGTTTTCGAGCTGTAGAGAGAGAAACAGAGCTTGGGCCCTCTAGGAAAATTCTTTCTCTCTCTCCCCTAGAAATTCCAGAATTTTTGGAGGTACCGATAGTGAGTTATCTGCGACGCGGCGCACTGCGACGATTTTCTTTTTCGGCCCATTTCCCGTCGCAGTTCAGTTGTAAAATCCCTGTGGGCTAACCAGGAGGAATTTTTGAACGATTTTCACGGCAACGCATTCCTAAAAGGTAAGGCTTCGATTTCCGTGTTGATCACTTTGCTCCATTTCGCACTTTTGGCATGGTTTCTGAAGCCTCTTTGACCCCCCTTTTTGCTGTGGAAATTTCTGGACAGTATCGACTTCTCCGATTTTTATCTTGGTGTAGGAGCATCAGATTCGATCTACTCGTCGCAAGGAACGCAACCGTAATTTTTTTGGATTTTTCTGAGTACTATACAGAGGTGAAAAACTCCTCTCTTTTCGTGCTATTTGAAAAACAGCAAAAGCTGTATCTTTATGAATAATATAGTTACACCCTGTGCAATGTGTGTTGCTGTAGGGCACCGTTTTCGGCAGACAGCAGTTTTAGGGGACTGTGGACGGCCAGGAGACTATCTGGGTGTGATTTGAGCTGTTCGAGGTGGGCGGTTGTTGCTTACCTTATTTTTGACAAGCTCACTGGGATTATTAGAACTCCCCTAAAATATTGATAAGAACCATTGGGACGAACTAATATAACAATTGATGAGAACCATTGGGACGAACTAATATGACAATTGATGAGAACCATTGGGACGAACTAATATGACAATTGATGAGAACCATTGGGACGAACTAATATGACAATTGATGAGAACCGCTGGGACGAACTCTCCTAAAATTTAATATGACCCCACAGATTATATGATAACTTATCTTGGGACACTGTGATTGCGACAAAGGCTATAATCTCGCATGCAAATAACTTTTATATCAGTACAGTAAATCAATCTTTTAAAATAAATATTTGACACTTTTTACAGCTTTTAAATGGTACAGTTGCATGCTTGCTTGGGCATCTAGTTAGCCCCTATTTATTGCTACACTATCATATTGGGACTTGACATGTTTTATTGCTCTCCTTTGCATTCAGATGCTTGTTGCCCGAGTATGAGCAGGGGTTTGGGATAGTGTGGTCGAGATTGTACTAGATTGTGGACTGGTGGGGTATTGCGGTGACCGCGGACAGTAGGCGGTCGACCGGATGTTTGTCCTTGCATCAGTTTGGGATTGAGTCTGGTTTATTTTTGCATCAGATTGGGGATCGGGCTTTTTGCTAGTGGATGGAGTTTCCCAGTTATTGAGTACCATTGCATCAGTGGATGGAGTTTTCCCACTTTGATCATAGTCATGATCCAGTCCTGCTATTGTAATACTTGTGAGACATGTGCTACAGAGATACTTGTGATACTGATGACAGAGATACTTTACTCGTGTAGGTCGCTCCCCTCGAGTGCCACTCCGGAGTAGGCTTTTTCGGCTGGCCAGTGTCACGCCCCGGGTGTAAATCAGAACCCGGGCCCGCCAACAGATCCGCCGTGCACACAGAATTTTCCATGTACACGAAGCGCTGGTAACCTGCTCAGATATATAATATACAATAAAAGAGCACAACAGAGCTGAACTGAAAGAACTACAAGTAATCTCAGACTGAAATAAAGTAAAAGCTGAAATAAAAGTACAATAAACTCCCAGCTCACCAAAAATATACAACCAGCTGGCCGAAGCCAGACCCAAAAGTAAACTACTATAGTCTGAGATACAAAAGGGGGGTACAATAAAAATCTCGCTAATCTCTCGCTCGGGGTAGATGATCTAGCTAGTCGGCGATCCTCTTACCTCGATCTGCCGCTGATGGCCCAGCAGCTCCCGCAGATGACTCTGCAAAACAAAGGGGGGAAAGACAGAGAACAACCATGGGGGTGAGAACTACTAGATAAACCAGTAGCCTCCCCTAGTGGGTAAAAACCTCAAATGCTGACGCACCCACTAGGACTATAAGAGGCAAAAGAAAGGAACAGTGGTATGCAATAAAGACTGCTGAAAAAGGAAGCTACCACTACTATGCCTCAAAATACAATGCCAAGAAGATGACTGTATATATGCAACTATAACCCAACTGCCCAAGGAGACTCAATCAAAGGGCCAGGAGATACTGGCACTGCCTGCTCTGTCTGTGCCCGGCGCTCGGCACGGTGTAAAGTGTCATCACTCACAACTCACCAACTGTGCCCGGCGCTCGGCACGGTGTAAAGCCTACTCCGGAGTGGCACTCGAGGGGAGCGACCCACACGAGTAAAGTGTCTCTGTATCAAGTATCTCTGTAACCAATATCGCACAATAGCAGGACTGGATCATGACTATGATCAAAGTGGGAAAAACTCCATCCACTAATGCAATCCCGATCCCCAATCTGATAAGGTAAAAACATCTGGTCAACCGCCTAACATCCGCGGTTGCCACTATGCCCCACAATCCCCAAAACTAGTCTAAACTGTCCCAGACAATACTATCTCAAAATCCCGATCAGACTCGAGCATCATGCAGCGATAGAGAAGAACAACAATAAAACATGTTTTCTCCTAAGTCAAATCCCATAATATAGTGCTGCAGTAAAATGGTGGCTTAACTAGTTGTCCATGCAATTGTCCATCTTAAAAAGTATTAGAAGAATGATCGAAGGTTTTTGCAAAGAATTGTTTGAAAACATTTATGTATTCCTTATTTGCATGCGGTTCAGGATATAGCAATTGTCCAACATTATTGTCCCAAATTTATCGCATAGAGGTTATTAATCAAATTAGGGGGCATTGCACCAGGTTCACATGCTAACAGCTAGTTGTCACAAATATAATTGGGGAACTCTAATACTCCTAGTGAGCAAGTCAACAAAGAGGGAAACACAACCACCCACCTTGAAAAGCGTGCACAACACCCAAGAAATAACCCGCTGTCCTCTAAGCACCCAGTCAACCGAAACAGTATCCTACAACATCATACAAGTGTACACGGTGTAAAAATCACAAGTCCCAAAACAGATTTTACTATTTTTATAATCAGCACGCAAAACGAGGAATTTCACCTCTGTCCCGAGCTCCTAAAATCCCAGAAAAATCACGGTTGCGTTCCTCGCAAAAAGTAGCACAAAATTGACTCTTGAGTCGTCTCGATCTGATATTCCTACGTCGAGAAACAATTCGTCGAAGTCGCCGCTGTCCAAAAATCCAAACAGCAAAAGAGGGGGTCAAAACACCTCGGGAATCGTGCCAAGGAATCAGAATCCAGAGAAACCACCAGCACGGAAAACGAAGCCCTACCTCTTAGGAACACACCCGCGAAGAAATCGTCGAAAAAGGACTCCTGTACTGCGCAGGGGACTCCTCGGGCCGAAATGCAACGATAACGGGCCGAAGATGGGGAAAAACCGAGGCACACTGTAAAATCCGAATCGCAGATGTCGAGCCTCCGAAAAATCTGAGATCGCACCACGAGGTAGAAGAAGAAGAGATGAAAAACTTCTCTTAAGGTCCCTCCCTCCCACTCTCTCTCTAAGTTTCGGAAAAATAGAAAAAAAAAGAGAGAGGGGAGGTATTTATAGGCAAGGTCCGGCCCAAGGTCCGGACCCTGCACACAGGATCCCGGGCGCACGAAATCCCGTCCGACCCAGCCCGTCGCCCGCCACGTGCCCCCAGAACAGGGGACGGCGCGGCTGGCCAACCGGGGCCGCCCACGTGTCCCCGCAATTAGCGGGAAACGTGGGCGGGTGTGGTGCCACGTGCGCCACGTGCGCCTCGTGAGCCGCCGCGCCCGACAGCCGTGTCGGGCGGCGCCGCCGCGCCCACGCGCGCGTACGGACGCAGGCGCGCGCCCGCGGGTGCACCGCGCGCACCTGCGCCGTCCAACCCGGGGCCGCCACGTGGCGCGCCCCGGTCCACCGTGCACCGCGCACAGCCCCGCCACTGCCCGGCCTGCCCGCGCTGCCCGCGCACGCTCCCGTGCGCCGCGCGCGCTCCACCGGCCCAACCAGCGCCTGCCACGTGGCCCGCCGGTCCACCGTGCACCGGCGGTCCACTCCGTGGACCGAGAGTGGTGCGCCGGCCCAATAATAGGCTGCCAAGTGTCCCGAGATGGTCCACGGCTCCCCCCATGCACCATTTTGCGCAGACAACTTCGGGGGGTCCGTTTTTGGGCATCCGGACTCCGAAAAATACAAATAAACAGCCGTTTTCAAGCGTTTTTCCGCGCTGAATCCAAATACGGCCTCCGCTCGGCCTGAAACCACTTCTAAAATTCGGCAAATGCAGCCGAAGGTCAGGCTAGCTCCCAAATCCTCTCAGAGTCCAAACAACACACCACTTTGACATGTTGGGGCCCCACACACCAATAACAGGTGTTCCACACCCCGAAACAGGGGTAAAACCACTGGGGAAAAACTGGGACACTACAGCCAGTGAGTGCCAAACCTGTTGGCCAGTGAGTGCCAGACAGTGTGTATCGGTCAGTGAGTACCGATTAGTCAGCAGATACTTGAGACAGTGAGCAGGCAGTGCCAATGGTTACTGGACCAAATTGGGTTTATTTGATCAGATACTGTTTCCTGATGCATTCATACAGTCGTTTCTTTCAGTATGGCATTTTGAGGCATAGTGGGTGGTAGTTTCCCTATTTCAGTACCTTATTTACCTTACCACTTCACCTTTTCCCTTTGCCTCTAGTAGTCCTAGTGGGTGTGTCAGAGTTGAGATTTTTACCCACTAGGGGAGGCTACTGGTTTATCTGGTAGTTCTCACCCCCATTGTATTTTCTGTCTCTCTCTTCTCCTTTATTTTGCAGAGTCGTCTGCGGGAGCTGCTAGGCCATCGGCAGCTGATCGAGGTAAGGGGATCGCTGAATAGATAGATTTCCTGAGAGACTGAGAGTTGTTAGACAGATGCTGTACCCTCCACTCAGACTGTGGTATTTTGAGTCTGGCTTTCGCCAGCTGGTTGTACTATTTTGGTGAGCTGGGAGATTATTGTACTTATTACAGCTTTATTTTTTCCAGTCTGAGATACTATGTGGTTCTTCTGTTTCAGCTCTGTATTATGCTCTTTTATTATACATCTTATATCTGAGCAGGTTACTAGCGCTTCGTGTACGCGGGAAGTTCCGTGTGCACGGCGGATCTGTAGACGGACCCGGGGTCTAGTTTACACCCCGGGGCGTGACATATATAAAGAGTATTTCTCAATTTAATTAAATTCTATTAGTTATTGCATATTTTTATTAATTTCATAAATATGTTCGGAATTTTGTAAAGTTAGACTAGACTATGGAATGCGAAAATATTATCATGTCTGTCCCATCTAAACTTTAAATTTAAATTTAATCAGATAAATTTATAGATGTACATTCGATTGGACTTTTACATGCAATAAGCATATTTTCAATATATACTGCAAATCATGTATAAATTATACTCCTCTAAGTCAAATTTAAAACATTTAATATTCTAATTAATATCAAATTGTATAATTTGAAATCAATAGCGCACCTTTTTTAAAAAAAAAATAAAAGCATGCAAGTTTTAATTATAAATATTTATATTTATCTGTAATTTAATGTCAACTATTTAAATAAATAAAATTTAAAACATATTCTTAATATTTTATTTAGACGTTAATACGGAACACAGAACGAAAAACAATAGACTAGGAGTCACAGACACAAAAACGGAACACAGAATATGACACCAAACACAAACATGTACAGATATAAAACATTGCAGACTAGGCGTCATAGACATGGGTACGAAACACCGGACATGACACTTACTAGGCATAACAAACACGTATACGAAACGTGGCAAATTAGGCGTTATAGATACAGATACGAATACAAAACACGCGACAGGATACTTACTAGGCATCACATACACTGATACGAAACACAAACCCAAATATGAAACGTGGCAAACTAGGCATTACATATATGAATACGGATACAAAACACAGGACATGATACTTACTAAGCATCACATATACGGATACGAAACACAAACACGAATACGAAACATGACAAACTAGGCGTTACAAATACGGATACAGATACAAAACACATAGGACATGACTCTTATGACAGGACTCTTATTAGGCATCACGTACATACATAAATACGAAATACAAACACGAATACGAAACATAAACACAAATACAAAACACGATAAAAATTAGGCATCAGAGATACGAATATAAAACACTGCAAAGATTAGACATCACAGATGCAAATACGGAACATATATAGAACATGACACAAACTAGACATATAAATGAGACATCACAAACACAAATGTGAAACACAGGATAAGACAAAAATACGAAACACATGATATTTTTCAAAAAACCGTGATACAAACACTACAAAATATTACTAATAAAATATAATATATATATATAGCCCGGTTAGTATAGTATCGATAGTACCAAGTATTTGGTGCTATCAAGTTTTCTACGCTTAGATCAACTCCTTTAATTATTTTCATCCGTTAGATTTTACTATTTTTTCAACCACCCATTAAACCCAAAAGATCCACTATCATCTCAACTATACATCTTTTAATTCATCAGTTAAAAATTTAATACCTCCAATAACTTAGAACTATTAATAGTATTTCAATCTAACTATATATATATATATATATATATATATATATATATATATATATATATATATATATATATATATATATATATATATATATATATATATATATATATAAAAAAAATAAATAAATAAAATAAAATAAATAAATAAATAAATTTTTTTTATAGAATAATATGGTCCGGCGATCGAGGCTAATAGTATAATAGTAGTATCAGCTTGAATACTCCAAAATAAAGTAATAAACTAATATATTTTTTACACTTTTTGAAATATTACAAATGAAATATTACAAAGGACCATAGTCACGCATAAATCTTAAAATATTACAAAGAATTTATTTGGATAATACTGTGCTCAAAATTGATTTTTTTTTTCATCTATCTCTACTATCTCTACTGCCACCGCCGCATGCAGCCGCCCAACGTACACTGTTCTTCTTGTTCTACTCTTTCTACTATCTCCTGAAAACGTTGGGTTTGTGAAAAGTTGATAAGCGTGGATTTAAGGAGAAGATAATGAGCTCTAAGATGGCTGGGAAGAGAGATGGGTTTGAATAAAGAGATGGTAGGAATGGATTTTAGTATGGAAGGTGCGCATGGTATGCATAGGTAGTTTGAAGAATATGATATGATAGTAAATTTGAGAAAAAAAAAAAAAAAGTTTTTTTTTTTGTATCAATTTTTTTTTTTTTTCAAATTTTTAAAATTTTAGAACTATATTACAACAAAATATAAAATTTTAATTTTAATTTTTTAAATTGCTAAACGGATTATTTAGTGTGTGAACTTAACTACAAAGTAAGTTAGCTAGATCTCAAAGTGGCCCGCGAAAATAAAAAAAATAAAAAATTTTAAAAAAAAACCTTGTAAATCTAAATTAGGTTCGGAAGGAGTTCCAAATATTTAGAATAAATTTTCATCGTTAAAAATTTTTGTACCTGCTGCTCAAATATTTTTTCTATTTTTAATTTTCAGATAGCTCGAATATTTTTTATTTATTCAGAAAAAAAAATTATATATTGTTATTATGAAAAATAATAACAATATATAATTATAATCAAGTATTATATTTATTTATTTTCAAACAAATATAATATGATATATGAATTGATATAGATTTAATATTATCTATTATATATATAAAACACAATAATTTTATTTCCCATAAGTCACTTTTATTTCAAAATATGTGAGATTAATCTTTTTCACAGTATCTCGAAATCTGTTTAGAATTTTTAAATTCTCCGTTCTGTTAAAAATCTATTTCTATCTCTTTCGTAAAAAAAAAACTTATTAATTTCTGTCTATGCATGCAAACACACGAAAAAAAAAAAAAAAAAATTCCAACTCGAATAATTTGTTCAAAAAACAGTTACTCCCATTTACTGTAAAAACAAACCCAACGCCCTATCTCTCCCGCGGAAGGGCTTCTCTTCCTCTTCCCGCCGGGGAAAAGTAAACAAAACCCTATTGATTCTCTCGAAACCCTAGTTTGTTTTTTACTATTTCTCACTCTCTATCCATCTCTCTTTTCTCGAGGGTTTTACTTATATTCATGGAAGAGGCGTCGTCCTCCTCCGCTCCGGCTCCGGCTCCGGTGCCGGGGAAGATCTTCGTCGGCGGGATCTTCCCGAAAACGGACGAGGAGGCGCTCACGGAGCACTTCAAGAAGTACGGCAAGGTGGAGAGGGCGGTGGTGGTGCGCGATCGGAGCACCGGCAAATCGCGGGGGTTCGGGTTCGTCACCTTCGCCGACGACGCCGCCGCGATCTCGGCCTCCGACGAGCGCGAGAAGGATCGCCACAAATTCTTCGACCAAAAGGTTTTTTTTTTTTAAATACTTGGTTATTTAGTTATATTTCATGTTTATTTCTCTCTATTTCATATAAGCAATTAATATGATTTATTATTATAATTATTAACGTGGAATTACTTCGTTTTCTTTTTTTCATCTTTCCTTTTTCATATTATAAGGAGTAATTATATATATATATATATATATATATATATATATATATATATATATATATATATATATATATATATATATTATGTCATTCATTCATTTTTTGTTTTAGGATTCAAATTTAATATTTTTTAAATTAACACTAATTTCTTTTATTAAAAAAATTTATAAATAAAATAGGTGATTAGGAACCCGCTCTAAATTTTTTTTTATCTATTTATTTATAAAATATCTAATCTTAATTTTTTCTGGTATTATTTTCACTTTTTTCGGTTACCCATAAAATAGTTTTACATATAATTTATATGTTTTTAAGATTTTATTATTATTATACCTTTTTTATATTTCAAATAATAAATTATATTATTATTTTTTAATATATATTTTGCATTTGAAAAATATAAAATTAAAAACAAATAATAATATTTTGCGGATAATTTACGATTAATTTTTGTCCCCCATCGTTGTTTTTATCCATCAGCGTGCATCTTACCTTAAAAAAATTTTGAAATACCTTATTTTTATTTCTGATTATTTTATGTGTTAAATAAAATATTAATAGTTTTTTTGATCTGATAGTCATTAAATTTAAAAATATTAATAATTCGAATATAATAATAAAAATAAAATATTTAAAAATTAAATTTGTGTAAATTAAAAAATAATTTTTATATTTTTATATTAATTATTAAATTAATAAAAAAAAATTTAAAAATAATTAAATTTATGTGATAAAATTTTTATTTGAATATAGTTTGAATTATGTTTTCGTTACTATCACGAATTAATATCTACCCTTTGGTGCTCCGAAAGGGTACTCGGAAAGTACGAAGCTGCTCATAGATACTTTGATACTTTAAAAATACGAAGGTCCTCATCGAGGAGTAAATTTTTTCTACTCGCGCATCTATAGAAAAAAGATCCTCATCGAGGAGTAAATTTTTTCTACTCGCGCATCTATAGAAAAATAGGTCGTTTACCCATGTCCAGACACAATCCGTCGCATAAACGGTCATCCTTAGCGAAGTGCCTATATCCTTGGATGTGTAGCGTGCCAATCAAATACCAATTTACAAGCAAATGCCCAACCTAAAAAAAAAAAATTCTATGTCAATGATAATATTTATTGACTCTGTGTTGATGGCGTGTCCGAAGGATTAGTGACGAAGTCACACCATGATTGGAAAAATAGCCTGACACCACTTCATTTGAGTACAAGACTTTTATATATATATATATATATATATATATATATATATAACAACCATTTCGTAGTTATAAATTGTTTTTGATAATAAAATTTTCGAATCGGTGATCTATACCATACAGTATTTAAAATTTTTGAAAACTAAATTTCATAAGTTTTCGAAATTATTTACTTTACTATTAAATGATCTCAAAATTAATAATTTTTAATGATTGGAATATATTACTCACTAGTTTAATGGTGTAAAAGATCTATAACTTTGATCTTAAGTTGAAGAGGTTGTTTGATTTTGATCGTTCAATTTATGTTTATTTGATTGATTTTATTATAATTTTAAAAAATTAAAAAATTTATTTTCTAAAAATTTAAAATGTTTTTAATTATATTTAACAATATGAATTATCGATTTGAAAGTTTTATCATCGAAAATAATTTATTAGTATAAAAAAATTTATACTCATAAGAATATAGTAGTCCTGCTATATATAGAGAAAGCTTTTAAAAAAATATAAGCTCTACTCTATATATATAAAGTAGAGCATATATATAAAGTATAGCTTATATACTCTCAAAAGCACAAGCACAAATGTGCTTGTGAATTTTTTACCATTGGATTTGTATTGTAATTTGTACTATTTACTTTTTCTTTCTCTCTTTTTAGTTGACTTTACAAAAGTACAAATTCCAATGCAAATCTAATGGTAAAAAATTTACAAGCACATTTGTGCCCGCGCTTTTGAAAGTATATAAGTTCTAATATATATATATATATATATATAATATTATTTGTAAAGGTTTGTTGTGCTATCTTTGTACGTACCAAGAGCATTTTCATACATACAGCAGATTTGTAATTCAAAAATTTGTATTGTAATTCTGACAAATTAAAACCGAGATAAGTAAAAGAATTACAAAAATAATTATTAATTTGTGTTTTATCTTTCTTTTTCAGTTTGACGTGAAACGGGCCATGCCGAAAGAGCATATGAAGGGAGAGAGTAGTCGAAATTCCAATGGAAAGAAGATTTTTGTTGGAGGTCTACCCAACAATATTACAAATGAGGAATTCAAAACATATTTTGAGAAATTTGGCATTGTGACCGACTCAATTGTGATGCACAATCACATCAGAAAAACTCCGAGAGGATTCGGGTTCGTGACCTTCAATTCAGAGGAGTCGGCCAGTGAGGTGCTGAAGAATCAATTCTATAAAATGAATGAAAATATAGTTGAGGTCAAGAGAGCAATACCCAAAATAATAAATAATTTTAGTCCAAGTCCGACACGGGACGGTAACAATGCTAATAGCAACAACTTCAGCGGCAATTTTTGGCATCCTCTTCTTCACAACTTCAATGTGCATTCGTATACGCCCTACTACTACCCGATAAACAATGAAGCTAATGTTTACTCACAACTGCCTTACCATCCGATAAACAACGCAGCTAATGCTTACTCACTACTACCTTACCATCCGATAAACAATGCAGCTATTGCTAATAATGATTATTATTCGCATACATATTCGAACAATAGATGGTATGCATCGCAGTTTGCGACATATTATCCTGGTTGGTACTTTTTTGGATCGTGTTGGGCAGATCATGGCATGGAGGAAAATAGTGCTTTTCTGCAAACGCCAGCAAACGCCAGCATGAAGGACTAGTAGATGCTACTGGATAGCAAAGTTCTCGAACAATTGATAAATCATTCAATTTCACGGTACGTATTTTCCTTTTTCTTTTCATTCACATCACGCTCAAAATCCAAAATTCTGAGAGTTATTATATTTTTTTTGTCCAAATTTTTCTTTCAATCAGGTATCTATTCTTCATGGTTGAAAATTGTCCTGTCAGGTGGTAATTTCTGTTGAGAAATTTTTTTCTTTTTTTTTTCTTTTTTTTTTTGAAAATTGTCCTTTCTTTTGAAAAAAAAAAAACGGAGTAATCATCAGCATAATTAACTTTTTTTTTTTTACTTTTTTGTGATAAGAGTTCTTTTCAACATGGTTTTTTATGTCATTAGACCATTTTTATTGCTAAACACTATTATGTACCATTTTTCAATTCTTTCTGTGTAGTTCTTTATGTAATCTAATTTCTTGATTTTTTTTTAAGAAAATTTCACTCGTATTTAATTAGTTTGCAATCGTTGCAATTGGAATTAAAATTGTGAAGTTCGAAAAGGTCTAAGTTGAGAGAGCTTGTATTGTCCTTCAACGTTGAAGGTAAAGGGGCATTTGGCTAAGTAGCACTTTCGAAAAAAAAATTGTTTGACCACGCAGATTGATGGTGGAGTTTCGGAACTCATGTAGTCCGATGAGGAGTTCGATGTAAGGCGCGATGCCAAACATTCAGACTCGCAGCGGAGGAAAAGTATGCTTGGTTAATGCTTAAGTTGAGTTGAGATCCTGCTGTTTAAACTTAGAGACGTGTCCATGGCAAAGGACTCTAGAAGATTGTCTCGGATGTGCGACACTTACTCTACACGGGAATTTTCGATGTGAAAAAGCGATGTAAAAAGTTGATCCATGACTTCTAAGTTGGAATGAAATTCTTTCAACTTTGAAATTGAAATGGAAAATCAACTGTTTGTAACGCAAATGACAAAAGGCTTGATGATTGATACCCGAGGTCTCGAGGTTTTATTTTACAATAAACGAAGTAGATACTATCTTTCTCGAAATTGAAATAGGACTTGGAATGCTTTGAAATGAATGCTTTGAAATTTCTTTCAAAAAAAATCAAAAAAAAAAGGGAATTGAAATGGGAATTGGAATGTTTGAAATTTTTTTCAAAAAAAATCAAAATTGAAATAGAAATTGGAATACTTTGAAATGGGAATTGGAATGGGAATGTTTTCAACACTATTGAAATCGAGAGAAATCAAATGGGAATTGGAATTCAACTTTATCAAATGGGAATTGGAATGCTTCACCTCTAGAGAAAAATAGAGAAATTGAAATGGGAGCCGGAATAAACTCATTCAATTTAAAATTGAAGATTTTGAATCAAACATATATCTCAATTCCTAAAAACAATACTAATAAATTTCAACTAAGATTCCTCGTTCTTACCTTTAATAAATTTTTCGAATCAAATATATTTTAATAAATCTCAACTATGATTCCTCGTAGTTACATTAGATTCAACAAAATCATCCTCATTCTATAGCAATTTAAGAATACCTTCATTGGATAGTTCTAAGTATCAAAGCGGTAAGAAGAAAAGTGAATTCAATATAATGATTGAATACAGAGGAATAGAATTGAAGGATTAGTTCACATTTATCACTATCTGCCTCTTTGTGCATCCCTTAGGCAAATGTATTTGTTGAAATTTTGGTTCTTTCGGTATTGTGGTAGATATTCCTTTCGAAATTTTCGCTCTGTTAATAAAATTTCCCTTCTCTTTTTCCGATTTACAAAATGGTCCTTTCTTCGCTGATGTAGAACTACATAGAGGAACAAAAAATTATTCAAAATCTGACTTAGAGAATTTGAATCTTAAATCTTAATTAACATACCTTGGGGTCTTTATAATTTTCTCCTTATTCGATTTCTTCACTACCTTTTCCGTGTGATTTTCCATCTATATAAGAGAGGTTAGGAGAATAGTCACCATCTATATAAGATAGTTTATGAGAATGAAATAAAGGATTTTATGTAGGGTAAAAGTGTATCGATACAGTCCCTATACTATTCTGATATTGCGATTGTGTTCTGTATTTTAAATTTAACTCTTCAATCTCTAAATCACATATTAGATAATTTTATTAAACGGTTCATTTTACAGAGATTAAAATGCAACATATGTGAAAGTTCAAATATTTTAGATGAAAAAAACTACAATGCTATATTAGGATATTACAGGGACTATCTCTGCACATCTTATCCTTTGTTATCTTTTACCTTCCCACATTGCGTATTGATGAACAATTTGGATTGTACAATTCTTCCTGGCCTAGTTCGATTAGTTTTGCTTTTGTTCTGAATAAAATTTTCAAAGGAAATAAAATTTCAAGTTAACTAATTAATGTAACAAATTAACTTTTAAGATCAAGTAATGACATGGATAGTATGGTAACTCTCTTTTCACTTACACAATGAACACTTGCATCTTTTTGGTCCACACCATTTTGTTTGCCCGGCATGTTAGAAGAGTTCTCATTTTGCTGCATCAAAATAACAAAGATTAGTGTTCTGTGTGAGAAGGATCTTTAAATTCTTCAATCTAAAGGAATGGTTACAGTACTGTGTGGAGCATTTTGGTTCTATACCTAAGCTTTCTTAAGTTTTGGTTTCACTTCCTTTTCCCATCACAATTTATCCGCATTTATAATAGCCTTTGTATTTTAAAAGAATCTGTTAAGTTTTGACAAGAACCTGATATGAGGTCCAAAATGAAAAAGAACAAAAAGTGAAAGGTTACGTATTGAAATCAAAGTGCTCTATAAATCGAGTAGTTTCTAAAATTTTAAAAGTTTTTACCTAGAAAATAATATAGAATGGACATAACTTACCCTCACTCTATGTTCATGCCCAATCTGGAGTCGTCGTCTGTCGGAATTCGTTTCTTTAAGGATGCTTCTTTCCTGAGAGTAGTAAATGTCATCAAGTCTTATTCCTTACTTGATTATAATTTGTCATTTACTTTATATGCTAAAATGCTGGAATATCTAAGGGTACAAAGTTGGAATCGAAGAATAGTGATAGTGGTTTTCTGCAATTTAGCCTACATTACAGTATAGTATGTTAATGTACTCACATCAGTTCTGAGTCGGAACGGCCTCGGGTTCGTCGTTCTCTTGCACTTTCCTCCATCCTTTAGACATCCTTGAGAGGTTTTATTTGATGCATTAAGTGTCTACGTGATGACATTACGAAATTTCATAAGCACACTAATTCAATAGCGATATAACCGACAGCAAAAGACTGAAAAGGGAGAGTTCTCAGAAACCTTTCGACGAATATTCCCGCAATTCTCCGACTGCGATTTCCCGCCTTTTCGGTTTATCTTCTCCAAATTCACTTCTCTAACATCGCTGCGAAGTTCAACATTGTAAGCACTACTTCATCTAGAGATCAAAGAAGCAAATTTTAAAAAATAAAAGCAATACCTGGTTTTATCATTTACTGAAATGTTTTCCTTGTTGTCGTCAGAATCCTTTTCGATGTTTTCCTTCTCCCTTTCAACTAAAGTTGATTCTTCCAAAGAGGAAGCCTCGGCATCATTCTTCAAAATACTCGAACTACCCGACTTGTCATCGACATCAGCCTCCTTGGGTTCATTAATGTTACACTTTCGATTCATAATTCGATCAGATTTCTGTGAACAACTCTTTCTCTTCTTCTTCAAACTCATCGCAGACTCTTTACCTTTCTTTGCGCTCTTAATCTCAGACTCTTCACCTTTTCCAGTAGTCTTCGAAGTAGAAGAAATGCAAAGGTATCTACTAGGCACATCCTTTCTTAAACTACTTACATTGACCTTCCTCACCTTATTACAAACATCGGAAACTTGATTTTGGTCCTTAGAAGGAGTACTACTTTTAATTGTTTCCTTTTTCGTATTTGAAAATAGTGCCTTGTGATGATGTTTTGCGCCTAGAAATGGCTCTTTCTTGGTTAAGCAGTTCCTGTTCTTCGGTGTCGTTATGCACTTTTCGCTCGTTGAAGCTTTTTCTCTCGCCTTTAATCTGTTGGCGGACGGGGTCGAATTCAATTTGGAAATCAGGTGATCTTTAAGCTTGGATTTAAGCATCTTCTCCGGGATTGAAGTTACAGAGCTTAGTCTAATTATCCTACTCTTCGCCGACTTCGCAGGCGCAGATTGAGGACATTTTGGTATTGACCTGAAAAAGAGATTTAATCCTTTTTAAGTTTCCTCAAATTTCTAAAATAAGTAACTGCAGGAAACTCACTAGAAGTATCATTATTTTCACATTGTCCCTTGATGCATCGAAACCTATAATTACAATTCTCTCTAACGAGGAACAAAAAAAAAAGTTAGAAAATTGAAGGATTTAAATCTGAGTTTTTCATGGTACCTTGGATCTTGTCGGGATAGCATCTTCTGAAGCCGAACATTGGGGCTTCTTGCAGCCATAACCTGCGGAATTTATCAGTTTAATCTCTAAGTTTTAAGAGAACTAAAAGTACTAAATAAAAGAAATCGAATTGAAGGAGCAGGGTACGAACCCGAAGCAGGAATCTTTTGTACAGATCATCGGAATCTACTTGTTCGTGATTTTGGTCGCAACCTGAATCAAATAATCGATACTTCAAAAACGATCACCAGAATCTACAACTCTACAGGTTCTGTTTTACATTCATTTGAAAAAGTTCAAATCCTCAGAACCCAAACATCAATGACCACTATAGATTTAAACATCGGTAGGAAAAAAAAATTTGAGAGTTATAATAGTTGAATTCAAACAAAGCCCACGAAAAAAACAAGGTGGAATTGCACAAACCAATTCGAGCGCAGAACCAGAAGACATCGTCGGGCCGAGAGTGATTGGGAGCAGTTAGATCTACGAACTTCGGGGCCTCGATCCCCTCGTAGAACTCGTCGTCTTCTCTTATAACCTCTGATTCTTTCTTCAAATCCAACCGCGAAGTCTCCATTTCAAATTAGAAAGAATCAAATCAAGCTGAGAGAGAGAGAGAGAGAGAGAGAGAGAGAGAGAGAGAGAGAGAGAGAGAGAGAGAGAGAGAGAGAGAGAAAGAGAGAGAAATGGAAAGAGAAGAGAGAAGTGGATCGAGTTAGAGAGAGAAGGAGAAGAAGAAGAAGAAGAGGAGATCCAAAAGTGGGTGAGGTTTTTTTTTTTTTTTTTTTTTTTCTTTTCTTTGGTTTAAATATTTTTAAGCTGTAATGGGTTTAGGGTGTACTGTTCCGAAACTAGCCGTTGGAGCGGCGCGTTGTTGGACAAAGAAACTCAAAATACGAAGTGAGCGTTCGGGGGTCCGCATGGGAAATTCGGTGCGGCACATGCTTTGGACCGTTGAAACTTTAAATTGGGTGGTGATCGTGGACCTCATCTAAATTATTATTATTATTTTTTCTTTCTTTTTATATTTTTCTGTAAACTTTCCGGTTTACAGAAATATTGTTTCTGTTTTTGATATTCTAAATCTTTTTTCTTTCTTGTAATTTAAGTTCTCATTTGATTTTTTTTTTCTTTTTGTTTTTCTAAATCAATTCTGGATTGTGCCCAGTGTTTGGTTCCTCAAAGAGTGGTAGAAGAAAATTTATAAAAAATATTTTTCCATTTTTCGCATAAAAAAACTGAAAAATAAAAAGGAGATTTTCCAATTTTTTTAAAAAAAGAGAGATAGAAGAAAATAGCAGGAAAAAATATTACAACACAAAAAGTACTACCACTATTGGATTGGAAAAAGAATTAAGTGGAAAAACACTGAAAACAAGTTTTTCATAGAAAATATGTATCATATTTCTCAATTCCTTTCACGGCAAACTGTCTACAGATTCTGCACACCACCATCTCTCTACATATTTGGACCAAACTGGAAAATATGTAAGCAAGAACCCAAAAAAAAAGCCAAAAAGATAACCCGCAAGCGGATAACAAAACTACCGCTCGCAAACTCGATACACAACCAATTTACTAAAATCAGATGCCATTTATGCTAACTCGCTAAAATCCAGATGAAGCAACTAATCTCCTAAGTTGTATTATGATACAAGCAATATTGCCAATCATGTGATGAGGAAATTCCATAGCTTCTCTTTCACGGAAACCTCATCTTCATCCTCGCCGTCGATTTCGTCATCCGTATCTCGATCGCCCCCATCTTGCTTTTTAATGTGATTGTTGCTGGCAATCGGCTTAGCTGCAGGCTGCGATGAAAACATGACAACAGAAGAAAGTAGATAAATATGAAACTTCTCTAAAAGTACATCGCCAAAAAAAGGAGGGGGGGGTTTGGGGGTTCAGCAAAGAGTCAAAGTAGAAGCTTAAGTAATGAGAACCATTAGAACCATTAGAATACACTGATTCAATGCCATATCAACAGACTAATAAGACAACTCGACAACAAAATTGCATCATATGGCATCAGGAAAAGCCAACAAAAAAATCCATGGCAACTTGGAAAAAATTAGTAAATACAAAGCAAATTGGAAAAGATTACCGTAGTAATCTCCTCTGATGGTCCTTCATTGCCCAATGCACCTTTGTCTATTAACTGCTTTTGGGTTTTTACCGATCCATTGAAAACCGAATCCAACAACAGCACGTCATCTGACATTTTCAGTACATTTTCTGGTAGTGCTAAATTTGTAAGTTCAGGGTTTTCATCACTTGAGCATGGTTGCTGACCCTCGAGAGCACTGAAAATAGCAGATAATGCTTAAATTTAAGAGACTTTTAAGCGTTGCTTCTGCATATAGAGAAGAAAATTTACATATGAAATGTTAAAAATTAGGGGGGTTTACACATATATCCGCAAAATCATTTATTTGCATACATTTCCCACCCATTAGTAAAACCCAAGCTTCATATATACCCCTTGAAAGTGCAGTTTACTACAAAAATACTTATAGTTGGAGAGTCATCCAACTCAGTGGGGAAGTTGGTTTTGTAATAGAAAAGGCCTTTCGAAGAGGGGTATTTTTGTGGGCACAATAAGTAGGTTTTCAAAGAGCATATATGAATATTCAGATAATAAACACATGATTTTACACACGATGCATACGAAATATTGCTGAATATTAAGATGTAAATAGGTAAGTACAAAATTTGAACGAAAGAAAAAAAAAAAAAAAAGAAGGAAAGTACCAGTTGTTTTTTCCTTGCCCATCTATGCTTCTTTTTTGTCCCACTATTTTCTGGAGCTTGCTGCTTGGCTCTAACTCAGTGTCCACATCATCACCAGGGATAGTATTTTTCGGTCTTTTTCTTCCCAACGAAGTTACCACCGTTTGTATACTTCTAACATTTTCAGCTAAATATGATTGGATTTCCTTCTTTTCCTCCCTCACTTTCCCAATGTTTTCCAAATTTCTGTTTTGAGCATCTTTACTGCCAACAAAATAAGCACTTGTGTCCGAAGACCGCCGGAATACAACCTCGGCACATCTCCTGACCCAGAAAACAGGGGTTGATGCTGACGGTGAAGCTTCAGAAGCGTTGACCTTAATAGCCACATTCCTTTCTTCACTAATCTCTTCTGCATTATTATTGCCATTACTCATGTGCATTTTGATTGGCACCCTTAACTCATTAGTGGGCATCACTGATAATGCCCTATTTTCAGATTCGATGTTCGAATCTTCCAATTCTTTAAGAATTTGAATTTGTTTAGTAATTTCCTCCCGATCTTTGTGCAACAACTCCCTTTGCTCCTGCAGCTTTTCCCTTTGAATATTAAGCACTTCAATCGAGCTTTTGATTTCCGATAATTCTCTCTCCCTCTGTTCGCGATCAAGAGCAATCTGCTTTCTCTCATTAGCAAGCATCTCCAGCTGCGATGCTATATGCTCTAGCTGCATTTTAATCATATCCTTTTGAGAAGTTATATACTGAAGTTCTTTAGCTTTCTTTTGTTCAAATTCTTCCTCTTTCTCTCTTAAAGAAGTCTCAATTTCCGCCTCCCTTTGATTAATAGAATTCTGTAATTCTTTTCTCTGAATTTTAATATCCCTTTTAAATTCTTCTCTTTCTTGCTGAATCTTACTCAACCAATTTTCTTGTTCATGCTGCATATTAGTCATAAATTCTTCACGCTCACGAGACAATGATTCCAAATCATTTTTGAATTGATTACGCAAGTTCTCCTTCTCTTGTTTAATGCTATCATGTTCGTTCTTGAGGAACTGAGAGATTGCAGTTTTTTCTTCAGCAATCCTTTCTGCTTCTTTCTGAAGCTCTTCCTTTTTCTCATCAATTAGCTCCCATTCAATCTCAAACCTCTCCTTTTCTGCTTGCAATTTGTCGGTTTCTGCTAACAACTCGATCTTTTGTGCTCTAAAACTATCAATTTCTTCTTTAAGCTTTGTTTTCAGAACAAGCAACTCATTTTTCTCAGCTAAAGTGAGTTTCAACTTCTCTTTTGCATGAAGCACTTCTTGCTTTTCACCCTCGAGGGAATTTTTTGTCTTCTCAGAGTCTGCCTTGAACTTTACAATATCCTCCCTTTCTTTTTGCATATTTTTCAGCTCAACTTCTGCTGCTTTTTTGGAAGAGAGTAAATTTTCTTCCTCCTCCTTTAATTGGTTTAGTTTATTGGCTACCTCCTGTTGCTTCGCTGCTAACTCAATAAGCTGAATTTCAACAGCCTTTTCTCTCTCCTGAATAGAATTTGCTCTTTCAGTTAGAACATTCTCTCTCTCATCCAAAGACAATTTTTTTGCCTCTATATCATCCTCCCACATCGATCGTTTCTTTTCCATTTCAGATTCAAATTCCCGCTTTCTCTTTTCCATAATAGAGTGCTGCACATCAACAAGTCTTCGAACCTCAACCTACAAAATCATTTAGAAAAAAAGGAAAGAGATAGTAAACAAAGATTGTACGAAAGTTATACTCAATAAATCAATCCTATCATGACTACAAAGTTACGAAAAATAAAAAATAAAAACTCACTTGTCCTTTGCTTGCAATTGTTTCCTGCAAAATGAGCAACTCGCGTTCTCTTTTGTCAAGCAGAGATTCCTTCCGAATAATAGCCTGTAAGCCATAACAAATTATTTGAGTATAAAGTACATTTCAAATGCTCATGCTCGTAAAAAATATTGCTAGCAAAGAAACAGTATATACATACTTCCTCCCTAGTTGCAATCGCAGCAATATTAAGATCCAATTTACTTTTCTCGCCAGTTAGAGCTTTCCGTTCGCCTTCAATTATTGATTTTTCCTCCTCCAATTTTTTCTCAAATTGGCTTAAATTTTCCAATCTGTCTAAAATATATTGCTCCCTCTGATTTAGAAGAGCTTGTTTTTCAATTAATCTTTCTTCCTCTTCATGAAAAATCTTTTGGCTATCATTCAGAGATTTCCTTTGAAGGCTGATCTCATTTTCCTTGGCCTGGCGTCTGCAATGCAACAAATAAATGGATTGCTTCAACAGCGACCATAAAAACGGAAATAACAATATCAATCGTAATATATGTGTGGCTTCTAAAACAACTTCTCTACTCCAAAGAGTAGAAGCAAAGCATCTCGCAAATAAAAGATCTGGAACTTTTTTGCTGTGGCAAGAAGCTGAAATGAGCTTCTAACCCCTGACAAGTAGAAGATCCAATTTAAAATTCTGCTTCTAATGAAGCAGGAACTTGTTGGGGAGTATATAAATAGAGCCTGTAGTGCTTTTTGAAGCAGCCTACTACTTCTGGAGAAGCCTGAGCCAGGTGAAACACGATGTAGATGGAGATGCGCACAAATAACAGCTAGTGTGCATAGGGATAAGAAATTAAAAGCCATCATTTGGCATTGTCACTAAGTTCGAGACGTTTCACAACAATAATGGAAATCCAAAAGAACTCTCAGACACAGACTAGTATAGTGGTGCTATATAAAATAAACACTAAAATTAGAAAGTTAATAACGAATTGGGTCCTTGAAATTTGACCTAATTCAATTAAGTCCTCAGTTTCAACTAACAAGTTAGTGCCTGAAGCTTCTTCCACGTAAGAATTAAGTCCCATCATTAGTCAACCCCCTGGAAGAGAAAATGCCATACCAGTAATCATTAGAATATGCCAGAGATTGGCCATAGTTATCAGCGACCCTGCTTTAGTTCTTTTCATATGTCTTTTTAGATGGTAATTTTATGGAAGGGCTTTTTGTTAAGCGAAGCTAAATTTAGGGATGAAATTTCTAAAATTGAAACTCCATAGAAGTAATTGAATTACAATCGAACTTCAAGATATACATTCGCAAATAAGAAATGTCTGAAAATAATAGTTAGCTTACTCGAATTGGAAAGAAGCGAGACGCCTTTTAAGTTCATCTTCGCGAGCTTCAACATCCTGCAAACTTCTTAAAGCAGAATCACGAGTTCGAATAGAATCTGTTTCCAAAGATCTCGCTGCAATTAGTTTTGTTTCTGCCTCCTCAGATTTCCTTTGTGCATCCTCCATCATTTGATTGGCTTCAGCCAGCTTGCTTTCATATGTGACCTTTGTTTCAGCTAATTCAGCACGCATATCATGCAAAGCCTTCTCTATCTGCATTTAAAAAAGTAAGATGGAATAACATAAATTTGAATACAGCTGAAACCTACATATAAATGAATGAATAATCCCCTTACTGTTCTGATATCGCAACTCATTATCCGAATTTTTTCAACCAACCACTTCAATCCCTGAACTTCGTCACATATTGCAATTCTAAAAAATCAGACATCTCTAAGGTCACATGTTAAACACGTCACTTTTCCCTATAAAATGACCTTTTTAGTGTTGTTTCACATAATTGAAAAACGAAAGTCATTTTACAAAATTACCGGAATGCGGTTGTTTTATAGGAAAAGGTCACAGGCTGAGCACATGATTTAATGGACGACAGAATTTTTAACAACCAGAGATGGGATTGCAATATCTGAGAGAATACAGGGATTAAATTATATAGATGCAGCCTTCAAGGAATAAGCCACATATCAATTTTCCCCTCTATAGCAAGTTTACAAATCGCGACGAGTTTGGACATGAATATTAAAGGAAACAAATCAACAATAAAGAGCCTCCATTGCAATAAATTCGAAAATTGAACTTACATTTAATACACATTCTTTCTCAATGCCCAAGGCATTTTTTAGGCTCTCTTCTCGTTTCTTTGCTTCAGCTAAAGCAGTCGACTGTGCAGCTCGTTCACGCTTGTGCGTGAGCTCCGAAGACTCAGCAGAGGCCTTAAGTTGATCATATTTAGAAGTCCACTCCTTCTTCTCCATTATAAGGAGGCCCATGTGGTGTTGATACTCATGCATCTACATCAAGTTTACCATCATAAATAGCATAGATAGATAAACAGACTCGCATGAATAACTAAGTTGTAAAATTAAATGCAGTCCCATCCAACTACAGGTAGTTTTTGAGTAGGCAGCCTACAATTTAGTTATCAATATGCCCTTAAACTTTCACTTCTTTAATTTAGTGGATTTACGGTGATGAGTTAACAGCAATTTTGATGTGTCATTAGTGTCTATCATTTAAGTACTAAAAATACCATTAGCAGATATGTGAAATATACTGAAATAGGCAGAACTCCTCAAATCAAAGAAGTGGAAATTAAGGAGGTTCGATCAAACTTTACGAAACAAGGACACCTCAAAATTGTTGCCATTTCGTGCCTCTGCCTAGTTAAATACGCTCTATGCAATGACTCTAGAAACAGATCTCTGGTGTGTACTTTTAGAAAATAAAAGTGCATTTAAAAAAAAAAAAACCAAATGTTGGAATAGGCAAATCTGTTTAAGGATTTTGGTCATTTAGAACTCAAAACATTAATACAAATGGTTATCAACATTTAGTTCAGATCTTTCTATAGTTTTTTATCTGAGGCTCCTCCTATGGCAACAACTAAATTCTACTAAAAGAGCGTGTTGTGAACGCCAACCTACCTGGTAGGGTTTGTTACAGGTGGCAAAAATAGAGAAACAATGTGTCACTCCTGACACAATAGAGTGGCAAGGGCAAGGGCAAGTTTTTGCAGATCTACCGACCCATCAAAAGACCAACTTGAGCTTTTGAGATAGAACAGAGTGCAACAGTAGATGTTGGGCAGAAGGATACCGCTGTAAAAGGGCACGCAATTGGCTTTTTCGCCCTAAGTTTAGATCTCACTCTGAACCAACCTACACACATCCCAAGACCATAAACTACAAAAATAACTGAAATATAAGAGATAACGGATAGGCCTTAGTCATTTTGGCAAGACCAGCCCGAAATAATATACAAAGTGAGACTCAATTATACTAGGGAGGAATTCATAGTTCTCTTATTGGAGGTAGTAAGGAATACGAGGGAAGAGAACAAGAATGGGGAATATATAAGCCACTGACTACGGAATCTAAGGGACCCAAAGTGTTTGCCAACCTTTCCTCGGTGAGCTCTTAAACATAGAACTTCTGATAAAATCACACCAGATCCTCCAGGAGATTTCCGGGATAAGCAAACAAGTGTGATTTAGACTTCAAAAACACCGAATGACGAATGTAGCATAAGGTTACATAGTGGATTAACTCTCAGCTCTTAAACACGCTCGGAACCTATACAGTTACTGCTAAAATAGCAAAATCATGTCATTAAAGACCAAATAGAATATACATTTATATGTTATCGTGAAAAAAAACCCTCATTGTCCCGTATTTACACTGAAATGGCTCAATTTTCGTTCTGTGAACTGAAATTTCCAAGCCTTCGTCCAAGATTTGAATTCATTGCTCAAAAGTCTTCAATAATTTCACATCATAGCACACCTCTACAGATCAAAAATAGTTGTTGCGAGACTACAAACCCTAAGAACAATAAGAAGAAATGAGAAGAAGAAGAAGAAGAAGAAGAAGAAGAAGAGAATTTGGTAATAGCCATGATTAACCAAATCAAAGGGAGAGGAGAAGATGAGAGCTCTACCTCGGATTCGAGCTTGGAGATGTAGGCGATCAGCGCGGTCTTATCCCTGCTCTTCACCGTCTCCTCGTCGAGCCCCGCCTCCCTGAGCCGCCTCCAGATCGCCTCGTCCCCGAGCACCGCGCCACCGCTTGCCGCCGGCGATGAGGCGGCGCCGCCACCTCGGCCGCCGCCGGGGGAGATCGCCGGTGCGGCCCTCGGCCGCCGGGTCGACATCTCGATCGCCGGAACCCTAGACCGGCGCAGAAGTGGGGTTCGGGTCTCGGCTTTCGCCCACTGCTTTATTTTTCCAACTTTGGGCGTGATAGTGGGAGTTTCTGTTTTTCTATTTCCTCGCTTTTTTTTTTCTTTTTCAATTTTTTGAGGTAAAAATGTATGGTTAGCCCCTGTCGTATACCATTATTGCGGCTTACTTACTACTCGTACCCTTTTTGTTTAACTTAAATTTTGTTTAAGTTCAAACCAGTTAATTTTTTGTGTCATAAATTAAAATATTTAAATAAAAATATATGGATCAAATTGCAATATCAGGATCGTACAGAGGCTAACTATTACATTATACTGTTTGGCCCTCTTTTTTTTTTTCTTTCTTATTTTATTATAATGCTTCGCTGCGAAGTGGGAGGGCGAAAAAGTTCGAAAAGGAAAGGAGGGAGGAACGTTCACGAGGGAGAGTAAAAAGAGATTCCTCTCAACGATGCTGAGAAATGGCAGACCCAACCCGAAACTAATCGGGCTCGATCCGATCCGATGCCACCCGACTCAAGCTCAACACAAATTAATATAGTATAAACTATGTCTGTTTTACTTCATTTTTACTTCGAGCAAACAAAAAAAAAACAAATGTTTCTGCTACAACAGGAATCAAAATTATAATAATTTTAAGATCTAAAAATAAAATTTCTAATTTATTCATGACGATTCTTGTGGCCTAACCAAAATCCAACATGCCCCGGTTCGGCCCAGTGCGTCCAAAACTAATGTGTGGCCCAAAAGTTGCTAACAAATATAATATTCATTTTAAACAGCATTCATATTGATAGAACTTGCGTGTAAATTTGTTCCTATGTTCTTATTATTATTATTATTTAAAAAAAAAAAAAAAAAAAAAAAAAAAAAAAAAAAAAACCAACTGGATCAAATCAAATCCCCTTCACATTGATACCATTGGAAATGAAAATTGAAAGTAAAAATAGGATGAACAGTAATCAGCCATGGTGACTGAGAACTGAAGCTAGATAATTATATATATATATATATATATATATATATCTTCGCCGTGCTTTCTTTTGCAGAAGTGTTCAATAAATAGCTTGTTAGATTACAACAGATCTTAGGAGGCTATCATTACTGCATGGAGTAAGAAGCACCCTTCTTCCCCTTGTAGTAGTAATCAGATATCCAGCTTTGTATAAGATTGATTTCCGATTCTCTCTGTTTAACTAACCATTCGGGATCGTTGTTAGTCGAAGGCCGTAAGTCGATGTGGTGTGCTCCTGAAAACAAGCAAAACAAAAAGATCAGCGAAAATAATTCTGGAGCATTTGCTGTGATTGGAAGCTGTGACTGAGCTTTTTGGCCCGGTAGCGAAAGCTAAGGATCCAACTTAATGCTTCTTTTTCTGAAAACTCTACTCAAACAGTACTTGCAAAAGCTCCAACTAGAGTTTTGATGGAACCATTTGAATTTACCCAGTGGAGTAACGAGCGCAACAACGCTCTCTGAGATGTTCTGCAAAACACTGCAGAGAATGAAAGAAGGACCATCATCAATCTCCAGAAAAAAAATGTATTAAAAAAAAAGGGTGGCAACTAAAGCAAAAGATATTGCCAAGTACTTTACCTTCCGCCGCTCCAAGGATCCAGAAGTCCGTTAGAGAATATGATGTTGCTTCCGAATTTCTCCAAGACCTTACTAATGTCCTGAAAAAATTAAATGCATATTAGAAGGTCGATAAGAATAACTGTGTTTCAGCAAAACATGTTATCCAACACAAAACACTTGGTGCCTCTTTGGCTTAGCTTTTGGAATAACATATCTATATGAGAAGCAAAAACTTCCATGTTGGAGAACAAAATATCTCGAGTGTAGTTGGGACTTGGAAGCCAAATAGAGCTTTTGGCCCCCAAAGCAAAAGCTCCAAATTGATGCTTATGCTTCTAGCTGCCGCATGAAGCTATTGGAGTAATTCCAACTTTGATGAAGAAGGCATGGGTTCTTCAAATAGGTAATCATTCATAGAGAGAATATCTGATTTTGAGTATTTCGACTCACATGGCCACCAAACTCAGTAGTGATCCATCGAGGCCTTGGTTTAACACCATAGCTCTCAACACACCCATCTCCGTAGGCAGCATAATCGAAATTATAGGCAGGGAACATGCTATTTTCTTCGCTTGAAGACATGGGCATAACCATCTCAGTACAAGCCTGTCACGAAAAGAAAACACAGTAATTACATATCATACAAGATGATTGTAACATTCCTCAGGTCCTCAAAGCTCTTTACGAGGTTTTACTTCAGTCTTCGATCTCATAATTAACCATTTAGGTACCCAAAATTAATCTATATTTCAATGATGGCCTTTTTAGTCAAAAATCCATCATTGGGACAAGGAAGATGACTATGTGGCTTCCTCGTATGATACACTTGACAAACATTTTATCTTCCGTACCTATTCAAATTAGAAAAAGGCAAACATCACTGCTTAGTAGCCACTAAGTGTATTAAATATGCAGGTTTTGACATCGAAATGGCTATACTCAAATAATTATATATTAGTTAGGGGAGTCAAACATTTAAATTTAAAAGTTAGCAAAGAGTTCAGGAAACCAAAAGTGAAACTAGTAGAAACTAAGGTATGCAGACCTGCCAGCCCCAACCACTCATTCCGTGAGGATCATCCTCCAAATCAAAGCAATCGGCAGTTCCTGTGTAGTTGTAATAGATATTTACTCCAGCATATATACGCTCTAAAAGACTTGTCCCCTCAGCATAATTGTCAATTTTTTCGCATACCTATGAAAAAAATGATGAAATTATCTAGCAATGAACACAAACTAATTTATTCAATATAAAGAAAGTGTACTAAACAAATACAAAGCTAATCCAGTAGAAGTTGATTATTTAATATGATTGTACCCTTGGAAACCAAGATAAATCCAAAGCTGCAAACTAACGGATAATTGAAGGAGACGGAAACAAATTAATAATGTAATGAACATAGTATATCTTCATGCCCATACTATTCTATTGATGCATCATTAAAGTGATGAATATCCAAACTAATCTATCAATTGTTAACAAGATATACTAGATGTTTAGATAATGGAGGATATAGGAAAACAAACCTCCTTTATCGGGTAGGCAGGCAAAGGCATCAAAAATTCCGAAGGATATGGGTAATCGACCATAGCCAGATAGCTGTATGCAGAGTCTAACCAGTCCGAGAGTGCATCTGTGTTGTTCAGGTTCCTGTGACCGCAAACTTTATAATATTTTCACAAAAAGTGAAGAAATTCAGAGTGCAGCCAGCATATAGAAAGGTTGCCATACTCGCAAAGTCGGAAGGTTCTACTTAATTTGAGAAGGCCATTATGCTCCTCCCCTTGAGCTTCCAATGCATCCCAAGATCCTTTTATGGCTTTAAAGCAGCTCACACTTTCCCTCTGGAACAAGTGAAACAACGAGACCATAAAATAATGCAACAATGAAATATAAATAGAAAACAACCAAAGGACTTGTTAGATCTGGTTGAAGCTGCTAGATACCAGTAGTGTTCAACTAGAGCTGTTGAATAAACACTAACAAACGGCTTCTTGTGCAATAGAAGCAGTAGCTTCAAAACAAAACCTACTCATTTAGCTTTCTGTCGTAGTGAAAGCTCCAGAATAATGTTAGACAAATGCCAAATTTTTTGAAGCTTCTTCTTTCTGATGTATAAGATGCTGTTTTAGAAGCAATGTCTTTTTTCTAAAAAAAAAATTGCTCTAGCAGCAATGTCAGAATGGCATCAAGGAAGCATCCAAGGAGGGATAATGTACTGACCTTAAAATCATTTGACACAAGATCATAGAACGTCTCAGGGGGGACAATATTTTCGAATTGTAAAATGGGAGCAGAAGATGCAAGAGCCCCGATGGCAATATGTGGGTACTTCAGTCTCATCCAAGCAGCTAGCACTGTTTCAGTAAATTACACAGAACTTTTATTCAAGTAAACATGAGGACTCAACAGCTACTGCGAAACAAGAAATGCTTACACAGTATCTGCATCCAGAATTCAACATGTCATTTCAAACTAGTTCGGCCCATAATTTTAGAAAATTCTGTCAAAAATGGATTAGTCTCTCTAACTTATACACACTATTACGTAACTTCACAGCATATTCTATAAATTTTCTGGAGGAAACCTTTAAATCTCACAGGATTTTTTAAAAATTGTCAAACAACATATTAGTTGGGGTGGTTTGAATTCAAAAAATCCGATGTTCAGGGCCCTATATCAAAATGACATCTGCTTGAGTAGGTGTGTTGTACATTTTACCAAAAATAAAACATAAAGGGAAAAGGTTTCACTTACTTCCACCATAAGAGCCTCCGAAAAGCACGACAGGGCTGTTTTCTGATGATAAGTTCTTTTTCAGATCAGTTAGTAGTATTGCATAATCGGCGAGAGCTTGCTCGGCTGTGAGGTATGATAATGATTCAGCGTCTTTATATGCTCTCTCTTTGCTGCCAAAAGGCATTGACTCTCCATAGTAACGATGCTGCAAACACCGAATTACAAAAACATACGAAGTTCTAAGAATAAACAGAAAATTACCGCGCGCGTGAGTGTGTGCGCGTGTGCACGCGCCCGCGTGCGTGTGTGCGTGCGTGCGTGCGTGTATCCCTGCAAATCTAAATTTTTGTATCTATAAACCAGCAAAATTTGACGGAATCAATGTTTAATTTACAGTTCAATAAACTGATTTTAATTGAATTAGAACAAATGAAATTTTAAAATTTAAGTCAAGGGGCTATTTCAAAATGGTGAAGAACAAGTTTGTTTAGCTTGAAAGAAGTGTTTTAGATCTTTGTTTTACTTTCCAAAACCCTTCATAATCTTTTATTTACAGTGTGGACCTAGCCCAGTGCCTATTAACCACATCAAGGACCAAAATGCAATTTTCTGAAACTCGAGGTGGTCTGTGGCTAGTATTCAACCTCATATGATCATATATATATATATATATATATATATATATATAGAGAGAGAGAGAGAGAGAGAGTCCGGCTACTATATTCTTATGAGTATAGACCCTTTCGTACTTATAAGTTTTCGGCTCTTGGCTGAAGAGATGTACGGTTAGGATTATAGTAGTTTCATAGGGTTTATACTATTTAACAATAACCAACTAAACCCTAAGAGATTACTATCATTCTAACCACACATCTCTTCCAAGGGCGGAAAACTTATAAATACGACGAGGTATATACTCATAAGAGTATAGTAGCCCTACTATATATATATATATATATATATATATATATATATATGGCTCCGCCCTGTCGAGGAGATATGAACTACGAGGATGAGCTTTGATCAATACAATGCCCTGGATCGAGTGTTTTGCGTGACAAATACATTGCAGGCCTTGTGTAAGTTTCGGCAGTCACAGAAAGAGATTTGCCGACTTTATTCTAGTATCGGCGTTGAACCAACTAAGTTCGCCGGTTTCACATGATTGGTTTCGTCATATATTCATAGCTGAACATTACTGAAACCGGCAATGAAACAGATCAAGCTGCCGACTTCACGTAAAGTCGGTGCCGAAACCAAAAAATTTGCCGGGTTCCAGCTAACATTTCTCTTAAACCCCCCAAAAAAAACATTTTTAAAATTTTAAATTTAAAAAACAGATGGTCCACGGATGGCGTGGAGGACCAGATCCAGGCCAATAATTACTCGAGAGCTCACTCTCTTAGCATGGAAAAGGAACAAACCCTAATAAGCGAGGGTTTTGAGATCGAGAGAGCTTTTTTCCCTTTTTTTTTTTTTATTATTTTACCTCGGCGAAGACGACGAGGGCGGAGAGGCGGGGGGCGAACTCCCACACGAACCCGGTGTTCGCGGCGAACCACTCGATGTCGCCCTCGTTGCCGCAGTAGAAGAAGATGGGGTCTCCGCGGCCCCAGCCCTCGGCGGAGCCGACGAGGAAGCGCTGCTGGAACGGGGGCTGGTCGGCGAAGCTGTAGTGATCCAGCCGCTGCAGGAAGAAGCGCGTCTCGTACTCGTAGCTGGGGCCCGCGCGGGGCCGCCGCCGCGCGAAGGGCGCGAGGGATCGGGGGGTTCTGAGGGAGAACGCGAAGGAGATGGAGAGGAAGAGGAAGAGGAGGAGGAGGAGGGGAATTAGTCGGGACATGGGGGGATTGAGAAGAGTTATTCGCAGAATTGTTGTTGGGAATAAAGAGGGAGAGATCGAATTGGTGTTAAAAGTGACTTTTTTTCTTTTTTTTACTTTTCTGTTGGGAATGTAAATGGAAGTGCGTTGTTTCCAGAAATATAGCGTGGACCGGGTCTACCACGTCAATTTACTTGGGGTTGATTATGCACCCTTTGCCCCCAAATTTACCGGATTTTATATTTTGGACCTTTTTCTTAATCACGATTGGATTGAATTTTGAATTGAGAGATTAGAAAAAAAAAAAAAAAAAAAAAAAAAAAACGTAATTTCCCACCTTTTGTTTGGATGAAGGGCAACAAAAAAAAAAAAAAAAAAAAAAAATTAATTTTCTTTCTTTCTAGAGAAAAGAAATCGTCCATTTTAAAAAAATATTTTCTCTATTTATCTTTCTTTTAATTTTTTTTATTATAACTTTCTTCTTTTTTTTCCTACTTTCATCCGTCATAAACACGAATCAAACTAAGTATTTTATATAATTCTCTGCAATTATAATTATCTCTCCATTCTCTACGTATTATTGACGGGCAATGCTACTTGTACACTCCATATGGGGTGTACTGGTCATTTCGAAGTGACCGATAAAATTCACCTTATTCTTAAATGGATGAGATATAAAATGTACACTCCACTTAGGAGTGTACAAAAAGCATTTCTTATTTTAAAATTTTCACTCCAAATAACAATGCTAGGTAGAGGGTGTACATTCTATACCCCCATCCATTAAGGGTGAAGAGATCTCTCATCACTCTCTCATTTATTAAATGGATAATTCGTTTTTCACCCCACTTATTAAATGGATGGAGTGTGAGATGTACACCTCAAAAAAGTTGTACAAATAGAATTATTTTTACAAATTTAAAATCAAATATACGATATATATTGCACTTATTATAGTGTGGTGACTTATTTAATAATTATTTTGAAGTGATTAATAAAATTCATTATATTTTAAAATAAGTAAAATAGACATTCAGTTTTGAATGTACAAAAAAATATTTTCCAAATAAAAATATTTTGTATTCCTCGGACAGAGATCGATCCTGCTGTTGCCTGATAGTCAAAAGGCTCTCTTTCGCACTCCACGCCCACCACCTGTTCGACGAATCTCCTCAAAGAAAAACGAGAACACAGAGAGAGAGAGAGAGGGAGCGTGGGTGGGAGGGAGGGAGGAGGATGAAGGCTCTGGGGCGGTGGCTGATGCTCGTCGGCTTGCTCCGCCTCGCCTCCGTCTGGTTCGGCTTCTTCGACATCTGGGCCCTCCGCCTCGCCGTCTTCTCCCAGACCCAAAGTATGCCACATCCCCCCCCCCCCCCCCCCTTTTCTCTCTCTCCCCAATCCGAGAACTCATCATGGATCTCAACGATGATGCATTACTCGAACGCGTTCCGATTGTTCGGTAAAATGCGTCGTCGGACGTGGTCGATGCACAATTTACCATACCATGATGATGAGTTTCGATGCTAGATCTTGTAGATCTTAGCGATGTTAAGATCGATCTTCTGGGTAACTTAAATTAAATTCGGCTGTAAATCTACTTTTCTAACACACTGTAATTGACTGCGCCCGGACAGTGCTAAAGTCAATTACGAGTACGGGAGAGAAAGAGATAAATTAATAATAAAAAATTGGTTGCTGTAACTTTTTTTAAAAATAAATAAATAAAAAACTGTGATAATTTTAGTTCTAAAGTCATTGCCTTTCTATCAAACAAGCAGCAGTGAAAAAGAGTTTTTTACCTGAATTTTAGTTTAATTGATAGCCATTTTCAATCTGAAAATTACTTACAGGCAAACAAACGGCCCCTTAATGGACTAATTCAATGGGTTAAGTCTTTAATCTTTTATTTCATCTGGAATTTGTCAATTCCGCGTGTCTTCTGTATCCATCATGCACGTCGGCAGTTTCTTATCAGATCGACCTTAAGCAGGAAGTTGATCAAATGTGTGCATCATGCTTCGATTAGTTATAGAAACAACTAGGGTGTATATGCATCTGATATAGAAGAGATTTCTTTATAATAAACCCTCGGTGGAGTGTACAATCTAACACATTTACCTTGCCTTATTACAACGCAATTTTATGTTGCTAAAATGTTTTCTTTATGTGTTTTGATTCGTATTTTTAGCTTGCATTTGGAATGTGGAAGCAGAAATTTGCTGGATAGTTTGTTGATTGTTTGTTATTGTCCGGTCTTATATTTTCAGCCAAGAGTTAAAAACCTCGATCATAATCAGTTAATTTGCCCAAACTATTTGATGGGCTTTTTGCTAAACAAAAACAAACTAGAAATACCTAGTTGTTTGACATTTGGGAATCGTGCGGTATGGAGAGGGCCTTCTCAATATTTATAGGTTTAGAATTAATGCTTATCTATGACTAATATCACCATGAACAAAGCAAGTTATACTCCAGTCTCCAGGTCATGTATCCCAGCAAGGGTCTTTTAAAACTTTAACCTTGCAATTTCATCTATTTAGATATATTTACACTATGAAACCTGCATTTTCTTTGTACTTCTTGAAACAGTAATTTCTTACAATTATACCCTCACCGTTACTTCTGTATTAGACAAAAGTTTTTACAGAGCAATTCTTAGAAGTACAAGGTATATATGTTAGGAATAAAATTTTTAAAGGGTAATATGAAACCTTACAGTGATATAATATATAAGTAGATAATTTTCAGGGGTAAGGGTATAAATGTCACTTAATCATTAATTATGTCTTGTTTATAGCAACCCATTTGTCACCTAGTTTTTCTGCACATACAGAATAATTTATTGACCCGTTTTATATATGATATATTATTATATGCAGTTGTGCCTTTCATGAACATGACTTTCACATGCAGTGACCGACGTTCATGGGCGAACTTTTGGAGTTTGGACACTTCTGACCTGCACTCTCTGTTTTCTCTGCGCGCTTAACCTTGAAAATAAGCCTCTCTATCTTGCCACCTTCCTCTCATTCATCTATGCCTTTGGGCATTTTATTACCGAGTATCTGATATACGGTACGATGTCTGCATCAAACCTTACAACTGTTGGCATCTTTGCAGGTAGTTTCACTACCCTCCTCTCTTATCTTCATTTCACTTTCATTTCTGGTTGATACCAAGTTGGTTCATTTCAAAGAACTTATTTTATTTTTTAATATAGTATACAGTTTTGTCTTACTGAAACATGAAACTAGGATATTAATTTGCATTTGTTGGGATATTTATCTATGCATGTTTTGAATCATTATATGGTTACTGAGCTAGAAGATAAATTTAGCTAGAGTGAGTGCATTAGAGTGAAACATTGGTACTTCTTAGTTTCTACTGATGAAGGTTTTGGTTATTCTTGGAAATGTCTCGATGTTTTATTCTGTTAGTTTGAGCTTACTGATACCCTTTTGATTTTTGACTCTTAAAACTTCTAGCCTTCTTATATGGATTGCTTGAAGAAACTTTTTCCAGATTCAAGTCATGCTATATTTATAACGACCCATTTGATCAGATTATAATACTAAAATATTGAAAAAGGCGTTCCTCCTGTAATTATTTTTTGTTAGTTTTTTGGACATCCTTGTTCTGCTAAATTTTCCTTATTCCCCGGCGATTATAGTTATATACTGAATAGTGCCATTTCTTGAAGCTTCAAGCATGGCACTTATTCTTGAATAATGGCTAATGTATACTCTGCCTGATTATCAGTATCGTTTTACTTATATATTCGAGTCTAAAATGCTTAGAATCTAGCTTGTGGCCATCTTTTGTCACTTGAGTCTCTATTAGAAGGAAATTATCCATGGATTAGGCCTTGTAAAAGGTGATATGCTTTTGAAGTGTGTGTGCGCTCACCGTGGCCATCCTTATATTTTCCGCATATAAATATACAATTTTAGTTCTTAAAGAAAATTCCAGTGATGTATTTAATTCTGTAACTTCGCATTTGTAGTCAATAGTAAGGCAACTGATCTACCAAGAAAACGACGTCGAACTAATTTCAAGTTGCTCCTTCTACTCTCGTTGTTGTACTCGTCATTCATGAGAACAACCCAGCAGTTTGCCTTACAACTTATCCGGTTCTTGTTCCCTTAGGCACATCGATCGTGTGGATGTTGCTGCAATGGAATGCTCATCAACCTCAATATGCTGCTAAGAAGGAATGATGATACATTGCGATGCGACGCAGCTGCATTAGAGTATGAAGTATGTTTCTTGTTCTAGAATTTGCTTGCCGAGTAATTCTTACTGAACTTGTTGATGTATGTCGTCGTCGCGATTGCGTTCTGCTGTAATCTTTGATTTGATGATCACCAGACCGCTTTGTAATATGTAATTTTTATCCGTCTACACTTCAGATGCCAAACTATTGAGTGCTGTTGGAATATCAGGACTTCTATAACTTGTTTAGTCATTTCCACTTTTTTCTGTTTCCACCAAATGCCTTTCGAAAGCACGCAGAAGTATCGATAATTCCTATCGACTGCTGCCCAATTAACGGCATAGCGATTCCGTGGGTAAGGATGGAATAATACTATCCTATGATTGAATAGCTATGATCACTAACCAAATATTATGGACAAATTATTCTCAGTAGGTATTTTTGCTTGTAGTGATGCTCTTAAAGCAACAAATCCATATCAGCCCTTCATTCTTCCTCATCCAATGGTCTAAAATCTTTGCCCCAATAAGGGGATTATTATATATAGGCACATTTTTTTATGGTTAAGTGAAAATAATTTAATAAGAAATATTAATTATTTAAATTTAATTATCAAAGCTTTCATAGCTCAGTTGGTTAGAGCACCCGTTTAGTAAGCGGTAGGTCTTGAGTTCAACTCTCAATGAAAGCAAATATTTTTATATTGATAAGTCTATTTAATTTTTTAAAAAAATTTGAAGTTAAAGAGTGTTTAATTTCATTTTAAATTTTATCAAATTGATTGATAAGTCTATTTAATTTATTTAATTTTTTAAAAAAATTTGAAGTTAAAGAGTGTTTAATTTCAATTTAAATTTTATCAAATTGATTGATAAGTCTATTTAATTTTTTAAAAAAATTTGAAGTAATTGATTGATAAGTCTATTTAATTTTTTTAAAAAAATTGTAGATAAAGAGTGTCGATCAAAAATATTAAAATTACGGGCTCGATTTCACAATCCCCCATGATTGATAAGTCTATTTAATTTTATATTGATAAGTCTTTTTAATTTTTTTAAAAAATTTTATTTAATTTTTATATTGATAAGTCTATTTATATTGATAAGTCTATTTAATTTTTTAAAAAAAAATTAAGTTAAAGAGTGTTTAATTTAAAATTAAAATTTATCAAATTGATTGATAAGTCTATTTAATTTTTTAAAATAATTTGAAGTAATTGATTGATAAGTCTATTTAATTTTTTTAAAAAAATTGAAGTTAAAGAGTGTCGATCAAAAATATTAAAATTACGGGCTCGATTTCACAATCTCCCATAGTTGAAGGGGGTCTTCATGCATTTTTACCTGCTTACCAAATCCCGACCTTTTCTCTCTCTCCCCAACTAATGGCGGAGTGTACCAGAACCAAAACCTCCTCCTTTAAACCCTAAAACCTCCCCAAAAATTTGAATCCCTAATCACCTAATCATCATCCCTATCCAGTCCCACCTAATCTAAATTTTTTTTCTTATTCTTTATAATTCCAAATTCTCTCGAGCAAGTACGAATACGAGAATTAAGAGCACGAATTAGCCCCAGTTCTCGATCTTCTAGTAATCCGACATGGGTTTCTCGCTACCGGAGGATTCGCTCTTTCTCGGATTCGATAGCTCTACCCAGTGAGTTCTCCTTTAATACGATGATTCTTCGTTTTGTTTTGATCTAATTTTTATAATGGATGCAATAAATTTGATTTTTTGGGGGGAAAAAGCGTTTTTTTTTTTTAAATAATGGTGATGGAAATTTACTGCAATTGTGAATGAAATGAGAGCGTGGGGGTCATTAGGGTTCGGAGTTTATGTATTAATTTTCGATTCCTTGCAAAATTCTAAATTTTGAAAAAACAACCGGAGAGGATTTTAGTTAGAAACATTTGTTGTTCTTTTTGTTTTTACTCTAATTTTTATAATGGATGCAGCAATTTTGTTTTTTTTTTTTTTTTTTAAAAAAAAGCTATTTAATTGTAATTGTCAGGGACATTTACCAAAACTGTGGTGGGAATAGGAGCGTGGGGCTTATTAGGTTTAGTTTTTGTGCATTTGGTGTTTGATTCTGCGTGAAATTCTAAAATTTTCTGTTTTGGTTGATCTCTCGTTACTTTTTGATTAAGAGAATGTAAAGAAGTAATGGGTTGTGTAACTCTTCTTTGATCTATGTTTGATTGTGCTATAATGATGATATCATTTTGAATAGGCAATTAGTTCTTCAATTATAGGCTTCTTTTCTCTTTTTTTAACTATTAGCTTTTAATTGTTAAAGAAACTCTGCAACTACATTTGCCGCAAAACCGAATACCTAAACATAACTAGTTTACGTATTCTCTCTTTATCAGATCACTGAAGGCTACCGTATTGGACGACAAACTCACAATCGTCGCATCAGAAACTGTCCATTTCGATTCTGAATTGCCTCACTACAAAACCAAAGATGGGGTCTACAGAGATCCTACTGAGAATGGCCGCATAGTTTCCCCGACCCTAATGTGGATCGAGGCTTTGGACCTCTTGCTTGAAAAATTAAAAACGAAGGTGGATTATGCCAAAGTTGCAGCCATTTCAGGAAGCGGACAGCAACATGGCAGTGTGTATTGGAAGAAGGGCAGTGAGGCTATATTGGCTTCTTTGGATCCAAATAAAAAGTTATTACCGCAATTTAGTGGCGCTTTCTCTACGTTGGAATCGCCGATATGGATGGATAGTAGCACGACTCAGCAATGCAGAGAAATCGAGAATGCTGTAGGGGGTGCTTTAGAATTCTCAAAACTTACTGGGTCTAGGGCTCATGAGAGATTCACAGGGCCCCAAATTCGGAAAATGTATGAGAAGCAAAGAACTGTTTATGATAATACCGAGAGAATATCGCTTGTGAGTTCTTTTGTGGCGTCGATTCTGATTGGAAAATATGCTAGTATCGACGAGACTGATGGTTCAGGGATGAACTTAATGGATATTAAAGAGCGGGCATGGTCCAAGATTGCTTTAGAGGTCTTCTTTCTTGTCTCGAACTTACACCGTAGCAGTTAAGCTTTATGCTTAATGGATACATTCCTGCAGAATCATCTATTTACACATATGTATCTTATATAGTCTGAATTTCCATATATCAAGTTGCGGAGTCATCCAATTCACGTGGTGGAAGTTGGTTTTGTGTTTGAAATGTTTTCTAATGAAGAGCATTTGTGTTCAGTACCGGAGTGAAAACATAAAAATTCAGATTTTTATTTGATATATACGGAGATAGATTTTTTTGCATGGGAATATATCTAAATTTCTCAATCTCATATGACTTGTCATTGGTTAAATGTTTCTTCTCTCTGTAGGCTACCGCTCCGGATCTAGAAGAAAAGCTTGGTAAACTGGCACCAGCTCATGCAGTTGCTGGTTTGATCGCTCCTTACTTTCTTGAAAGGTGAGTTGACTTCTCATGACTATTTTGGTAATTTTGATATTTTCCTCTTGTCATTTTTGCGTTGAAACTTTTCATGACTTACTATTACTATTGTGGTGCAAATGAAAGCTCTTATTCATTGCTGCGATTAACAAGTTGAATGGTCTAATTAGTTGCTAAAAATGGCATAAAAGTCTCTGAAATCTCACTATTTGTATTGCGTATTTGCATCATGAACCTTCTTGTTATAATTTCTGGAGTTCTCATAAAATTTATTGGATTCCAATTCAATGTAAATGTTACCTTACCTTTCTAATTTCAAGGCAATGAATAATTTGATTGCATTATCTCCTTTCAGGTATAAATTTAAAAAGGACTGTGTGATTGTTCAGTGGTCCGGAGACAACCCTAACAGCCTCGCAGGTGCTTGATTACTCAATTTTTTGAACGCCTTTTATTTTATTTTTTTTTCCTATCTTATAAGGATACTATGTAATTTGTCCCTTTCTTTTAGTTTCTACAAGTTCGGAATCCATAGTGTTTGTTCCATTTATGTTTTTCCTAATATCTTGAAATCGTACTAGAATGCTGTATGCTGTATAATGGCATCTGTCATTATTAAACTATATTAGATTGCTTGCACTGCTTTGAAATTGGTTCTTAGCCTACACGATATTCAAGTAAGGGATTGTTTAATCCATTGCAATGAAGTAAATATGTTTGTCAAATAGAAAATTAACAGTCGCACATGATCTTTCGGAACTGAGCAGGTTTGACTTTGAATACTCCCGGCGATCTAGCAATCAGTCTAGGCACCAGTGACACAGTAAGTTATAATCACATCTAATAATGATCGAGTAATTATACAATTATGTTCTGATTCACGACAACAAGTAATTCAGGATAATTTTCATCCTAAAATTTTGTCAGGTCTTCGGGATAACTAGTGTGGTTCAACCAAGCTTGGAAGGGCATGTTTTTCCTAATCCTGTTGATCCAAATTGCTACATGGTTATGCTATGCTACAAAAATGGTTCTTTAACTCGAGAAGGTAAAAAATTTTATTTTTTATTTTTCTGATACATTTATACTTTCTAATAGCTTTTTAGTGCTCCCTTACTGATGAAGTTGTTTGTAATGTGGTTTGCAGATGTAAGAAATCGATGTGCAGAGAAATCTTGGGATGTTTTCAGCAAGTATCTCGAGAGAACACCCCCTTTGAATGGTTTGCGCTCACTGCAATTTCTTTCTTTGTCATGTTCGTCCTTGCTATGATAGTTTAGTGCCGGTCTTGCACAACTTCTTGAACAATTTTTCTACTCTAGAAAGCAAAAGCTTATGGAAAGCTAACATTTGGCTAACGAATAGTCTGGAGCTTTTGTTGTAGTGAAAAGCCCATTGGGTTCTTAAAGCAGAAGCTCAACTTGCGTCTGCTTCTGCTTCTGCTGCAGCAAGAAGCTCTAGAGGTTTGGCGAGAAAAGCTATTAGTTCAACGAATTAGTTATTCTAATTTGGTTGAGCCACTTTTTACAGGTTTTTCTGTTTTCTTTATGTGTTTTTGTTTGCGCGTAGATTTCGCTTGTGGTGGTATTTGAATCCTAAATGGCTAAAAATCCTCCTTTCTTAAGCTTTTGCCATCTTACTCTTTCTTCTGTGCCAGGTGGAAAGCTGGGATTCTTCTACAGAGAGCATGAGATTTTACCTCCTCTTCCCGGTAACAAAAATTACGTCTTTCTCTCTTTTCTCTCCCTTCTTTTACTTGATACATTTGTTCTAACGCAATACTGTTCCTATATAAAAAGTTGGGTTCCACCGATACGTTCTTGAGAACTTTAGTACCGGATCCTTGGATAACATCAAGGAGCGCGAGGTGGAAGAGTTTGATCCTCCTTCGGAGGTTTGTGTACACGGAAAGTACGCTTCATTTGTTCCGCTACTGACTCTAGAACTGTCTGGATTTTAATGACTCTTCCCCGCTATCTTTTAGGTGCGTGCTGTAGTCGAAGGCCAGTTTCTATCAATGAGAGGCCATGCGGAGAGATTCGGTATGCCAACTCCTCCCAAACGGATAATCGCGACTGGTGGGGCGTCGTCAAATCAGAGCATCCTTAAATCGATGTCCGTGATTTTCGGCTGCCCTGTTTATACAGTTCAAAGGCCCGGTACGTAGAAAACGCGGATCATCTCTAGTTTGGTTTTTGATCATATGGCTTTTATTGAAACCTAATAAGGACGTGCGTCAGAATGCGGATGCATACAAAACATTCGCCACCTTTAACCGTGCCAGATTTGCACGCCTATGTGCATTGCGATTACATAAATTCGTTAAAGTGAAAGTACATTGTCGTTCGCCGTTTCGTGACACAGATTCCGCTTCGTTGGGTGCCGCACTGAGAGCGGCGCACGGGTGGCTCTGCAACAAAGAAGGGCGGTTCGTGTTGATCTCCTCGATGTACGAAGGGAAGTTAGATGAAACGTCTCTCAGCGCGAAGCTCGCTGTTCCAGCCGGCGAGAAGGAGGAGGACAAGGAGCTCCGGGAAAAGTACTCCCTGGTGGTGAGGAAGAGAATGGAAATCGAGAAGCGCCTCGTCGAAAAGCGCGGTCGCATGTAGAGATGCTCAATTTAATGAAGCAAATAAGTAGCTGAAAATAAAGGAGATGATGGTTAGCTTTTGCTGTGGATTATTTGGTTCGTTTGGTATTTTAAGTTCTTGTGCAGTTAATAAAACTGGTTTTCCTTTCCTTGTTTATGTTGTAAGTGGCTCTTCTTCTATCGGGTAAATTGTGCATGGGTCCTTGACCTTTTATTTAGGACCTAATTGTAACCAGTGTGGTCCACACTGGAGAGGTCTAAGCAGTTTTGTTTTTGCCCCCAAATTATTCCTTAAGATAATATTATGGAGTAAATTTTTTACTAACCCGTTTAGAAAACCTCCAAAACAAAATTTTGAGTCACTTTACTTTTTAAAAAGTTTTTTTTTTATTAGTTAATTCGTTGGATGGCTCAATAAAATAAAAAAAATTACAATAAAATTTTCGGTGTATTTTTTTTTAAAAAAAAAAAATTAGAACAGTAAAAAAAAAATTTCATTTCGTATACGATTTCTTCCTCGCTCTCTTTCGGATTTAGCCTCTTCGCACTTTTATTATACTCTAGTTTTACATTCATATTCTTCATAAAATTATATATATATATATATATATATATATATATATATATATATATTTCATATACATGATTAGCATCTAATGAAATTAAATTTTTTAAATTTTTTAAAAATTTGCATATTATTGTATTATTAAAAAATTTAGTCATTATTTAAATTCTGTAAAAATACAATATTTTATCCCAACACAAAAATATAAAATAAAATATTATATTATATTTAAAATTCCATACTAATCTATTATAATAAAATATAAAATTTTAATTTTTTTCCTGTAATTAACAAACAGGCTCTTAATTGATTCTTTCAAAAGGGTCAACTAAAAAAAAGATAAGAGTATTTTAAAAAATAAAGTAATTTAATTTATTACTCTTTTTTTGAGGGAAAATTTAATTTATTACTCTATATCAAAAATTTGTCAAACAGACCCTGTAATATATTTAAGAGGTCTAAAGCCGATGTGGCGGACCAGGTGCAACAACTACGTTCCGTTTCTTTCCCCCGTTTAAATATTCAAAATCCCAACGGTCCCCTCTCTCTCTCCTGTGATTTCGATCTCTCCGTACGCTGACGTGGCGTACCCTCTCTTTCTCTCTCTCTCTCTCTCTCTCCATCCTACTCCTCTCCATTGAAACCATCGACCCTTCTCCGAAATCGGCGGAGATCCCAAACCCCTTTCCCTCCTCTTCCCCACAAAAAAAAAAAAAAAACCTTAACATCTCCTAAAACCCTAGCCCTCGAATCCACTCTCCCTCCCCCATCAATGGCCGCCTCCGCCTCATCCGCCGCTGCTGCTCCTCCCACGCCCTTCGCCCACGCCCTCTCCTCCTCCACCTCCCGCCTCTTCGCCCTCCCACTCCCCCGAACCCGCCACAAGAACCCTAGTATCGCGATTAGGACTCCGGTCGCAACCCGGTCGTCGCTGATTGTGGATCCCGCGGCGGCGGCGGAGGAGCTGGGGTTCGACGCGGTGTCGGAGGCGGAGCTGAGGGAGAAGGGGTTCATGGGGATGAGGAAGACGAAGCTGGTGTGCACGGTGGGCCCTGCGTGCGGCTCCGCGGCGTCGCTGGAGCGGCTCGCGCGCGGCGGGATGGGGGTGGCGCGGCTCAACATGTGCCACGGCACCAGGGAATGGCACCGCGGCGCTATCCGGGCCCTCCAGAGCCTGAATCGGGAGAAAGGGTTCTGTGTCTCCGTCATGATGGACACCGAGGGGAGCCAATTGCTCATGGCCGATCACGGCGGGGTTTCCTCCCTTAAAATCGAGGTTTTTTTTTTTTCCTTATTTTTTTCTTCTTATTCTATTATATGAAGTGTTAGATTCAACCTTCCCTGCATGTGGCTCGTCCGTGCTTTTTTCCGAGGCGCTCCCTATGACTCCGCATGGGAGAAGAGGGCTGAACTGCAAACTTTTGTGTTCGGAGCATTGCATTGTCTAAGAATGCACATTGCTGACTAAAAAGTCACTCATCAGTTGCTCCCTTTCCTATTCAGCTTTGCTTGCCGCCTATTATGAGAATAGGCCCCGGTTCAAGCGGTCCGCCTTTCATCGTCATCTATACCAGCTGCCGCGTACTTCTGCGAAATGAAAACGGGCGGCCTTGTCGCATGCTCGACATTAGTTGCCCTGGTGTATATCCCGGAGTACTCCTATGGCTGATCTGTCGCCCATACATTCAGGGCTTGGCCCCGTTCCGTGTGGAGAATGCCCCCCTTGCTTACGGAAGGGCTTAGTCAGTTATTTCCTTTTGTCAGAGTTGATTCAGACTGTCACTTCTCTGAAGGCATGGTTCTTGCCTACCTTCCTCCTTTGAGCTCGTCCATTCGTTGGGTGATCACTTGCTCTCACTTTCGAGCGGTTGCTCGTCGTTTAGGCCGGTGAGTGACATTTCTGCTCATTGCAGTCACCTCCGGGGTTCTTCACACCTGGGTGGTACCAGGACCCTTGTGCCCCGGACTGCTCTGCTCGCCCTATGACCCAAAACTCAAAATGAGCCTTGCGACGAGACGCTGACATTCCTCATGCTGCGGTTCCCTCCGGTCCGTTCCCAGGTTGGGTTAGGGAAAGATCCGAGCGATTGACTTCACAGATCCAAACGTGCTCACGAGGCGCACAATAAGAACAAGACCAATAGAGACTTCATAAGGGACCATTTTAGCTGCAGATCTTAATGCTCCTATAAAGGCATATTTCGAATATAGAGGACGTTCCCAACAATCCACGAGAATATAATACCCAACTATGAACCGTACGAGCACGTCCTCTATCACCCCCCGCCATGCTTACGGCTCTATATTCCAACCCAACTTGCTCTGGCTTGGTAAGCGGACCCTACTGCATCTCTTCCTCAGTAAGCGGACCCTGGAAACAGGGGGTATCCGCTTGGGACTGTTAGAAAGCAGCATCTATTTTGTCCCTCCTGGCCGAATCCGCCTAGAAAATCAAAATAGTTGAAGTCCGGTCACGTCAGAGACATCTTTATCTGATTATAAGGCGGCGGCGTCTGGCTCCTCAGAAATTGTGTATGGTATTGGTGGGATAGCATATTTTGCATGTGAGGTGATTTATTTTATTCTGAAATAATGACTTGAAGGCCAAATATGTTATTCCATTCTACTACGCTTCTAGCTTCAATCATGATAAAAAAAAACCTCATACCAAATAGGATATCACCAAATAACTTATTCCGACATTGACATCCAAATAGCGCCTTAGTGTTTAACTTCAAGATCAGTCGTAAATGGAAACTTTTGGTTAAAAGCACATTCCGACTATTGTTATTTAGAATTCTTGTGGGTTTGTGTCATCTGAAGATAATTTTTAAGAACATACAGATGAGTTTTTCGTGTTTTCTTTTCTTGTTCGGATGTTCCTGCCTAACTTTAATACAAGATTGCTGGATTATTCTTCTTGCTTTTATTTATTTTTGAACATTTATAGGATGGTTCGGAATGGCTATTTACTACAGAAAAGTTTGAAGGTTCTCGTCCATTTACAATTCAAATGAACTTTGAAGGTTTTTCAGAAGGTATAGCTGTGCTCATATACTGGATGTTGTAAACAGCCAGTGAATTGTGAATGCATCTTATTAATTAATGTCATATTATTTTGGAATGCAATTTTGTAGGTATTGTAGTAGGTGACGAACTCGTGATAGATGGTGGAATGGTAACTTTTGAAGTTGTTGAGAAGGTCGGGAATGACTTGCGCTGTAAGTGCACTGACTCGGGTCTGCTTCTTCCTCGAGCTAAGTTGTCATTTTGGAGGGATGGTGTACTTGTGGAGAGGAACTTTGGGCTCCCAACCTTATCGACAAAGGTCAGCTTATTGTACCATTGTTGTATTGTTCTCCTCAACTTTCTAAGAAATTAAGAATGAAGAATTTCTATGTAGTAGATATTTTGGAGTTTATTTTGTCCTCACCTAGTTGCTGATTGTAGCAATTGTGCAATTATCCATATCCTTATCATCAGCCTCCTCTTCTTTTTCCTTTTTGGTTCTTTTTCTTTACAGAACTTTCTTCAGTGTTACTGCTTAATCATGATACATAAAGCTTTGCAGGATTGGGCCGATATTGAATTTGGTATATCAGAGGGAGTTGATTTTATTGCTGTCTCACTTGTCAAAGATGTTGATGATATAAAGCATCTGAAGAGCTACCTGGCGAGAAGATCATTAGAGTAAGCAGAGAAGTAGCTCTCAAATTTATTTCTGTTCCCAGTGTCTTTTCTGATTCACAATAATGTCAAAATCTTGATGCTATGACTGAAAGTACTAATGAATATAAAAACAAATAGTTAAATGAAATTACAGCCTACTTATCATACCTTTTGTGCAGAGATTGTTCTATGTATTCTTACGTGGATTGACCTCAATGACGTATAATTAAATTACTATTTCTTAAGCTGCATAGCTAGTAATATCACCAACATATTTTCGGGAGGATTGACCTCAATGACGTATAATTAAATTACTATTTCTTAAGCTGCATAGCTAGTAACATCGCCAACATATTTTCGTGTTAACCACTAACCCGTCACTGGAGGATCAGAAGAGTAACTGTTTGAATGGCTCTTTTCTTCTTTGATACACTAGTTAATAGAGGACTCTTTCTGACTCAAATATCTTGGTAATGCATCCCTCTTTTTTAGTGTCGCATATCTCTTTATAAATTTTCAAATTTGAAACTAACAAGTGTTTTGGTTTAACTAACAATACATGATCTTTTTGCTTTGATTAGTATGTAGCTGTTCCCATGTTTACCCTTGATTTGGTTATCACTATTTAATAAGGCACCATTTATTCTTCAAATTATACTTACATGATAGCTTTTTTGTGGCACAGCTCTATCAAAGTAATAGCGAAGATTGAGGGCTTGGACTCTCTCAAGAACCTCAAAGAAATTGTAGAGGCATCAGATGGAGTAATGGTGGCACGTGGCGATCTTGGTGTACAGGTTCCTCTTGAACAGATTCCGGCCATCCAACGGGAGATCACTCTTCTCTGCAGGCAATTGAACAAGCCTGTGATAGTGGCTTCTCAGCTTCTTGAATCAATGGTTGAATACCCAACTCCCACTCGTGCAGAGGTACCATTCTTGGTTTAGTATTTGTTTCACTTTCTAGATTTTTTTTTAAAAAAATTGTCTGGAGAAAATAGATTCAGGTACCTGCATATATATATATATATATATATATATATATATATATATATATATATATATATATATATATATATATATATATATATATATATATATATATATATAGAGTAGAGCTTATATGCTTTTAAAAGCACAAGCTCATCCATGTTTGTGAATTTTTTACCATTGGATTTGTATTGGGATTTGTGTTTTTTACTTTTTTTTTTTTCTCTTTAGTTGACTTTACAATAGCACAAATTCCAATACAAATCTAATAATAAAAAATTGACTTTTTCTTTTTTTCTCTTTAGTTGACTTTACAATAGCACAAATTCCAATACAAATCTAATAGTAAAAAATTGACTTTTTCTTTTTTTCTCTTTAGTTGACTTTACAATAGCACAAATTCCAATACAAATCTAATAGTAAAAAATTGACTTTTTTTTTTTTCTCTTTAGTTGACTTTACAATAGCACAAATTCCAATACAAATCTAATAGTAAAAAAATCACAAGCATAAATTTGCTTGTACTTTTAAAAGTATATAAACTCTACTCTACTCTCTCTCTCTCTCTCTCTCTCTCTCTCTCTCTCTCTCTCTCTATATATATATATATATATATATAGAGAGAGAGAGAGAGAGAGAGAGAGAGTTCACCTGGGATACTATCAACACTACATGAATAGTGTTTACTATCAACTTTTTCACTCTTGGATCATTACTATTCCACCGACCCCCACTAAACCTTAGGCATCCAATTGTCAAAAAATTAATTGTGAACACTATCTCATACTATCAATAGTATTCCAGCAATAAAACTAAATTATATATATATATATATATATATATATATATATATATATATATATATATATATATATATATATAAAGAGAGAGAGAGAGAGAGAGAGAGAGAGAGAGAGAGAGAGAGATAGGTTGGAATACTATCGGTAGCAAACGGGCTCCGTTGCCACTCATTTGTTTTTGATGATGAAGCTTTCAAAATGACGATCAACACCGCTAAATATGATCTAGACTATTTAAACTAGCTGAAAATTAAGTTTCATGCTGTTTTGATATTCTTTTTTTGTCTATCAAGTGGACGCAAAAATGAACGGCTGAAAATGAATATCCTTCAAAAAGTGATGATAGGAGTCTTATAATCAAGATCGAGAGTATAGATCTTGTTTTAAATAGTTTAAAGAATTTTCTAACCAAAATTCAATTAATCTATATTTTTTTACACCGTTAAACGAGCAAAAGACTCACATCTATCATTAAAATTATAAATTTTGCAACCATTTCATCATTACGCTAATGATGTTGAAAAGATTTGAAAATTGATTTCTAGATACTTCCAGTGGTCTAAATCATGTTCAACGGTGTCCATCGTCGATTTGAAAGTTCTATCATCGAAAACAAATGGGTGGCAACGGAGTTCGTTTGCTACCGATAGAATTCCAGCTCAACTATATACATATATACACACCTCTATAAAACTTTATATTTATTATGCATATTTGTTGCGGCAAAAACTGAAATTTCATTTATGCCTTTCAAAAGTTGCTTGTTTACATATATAGCGTAGGACTTACCAAAAAACCCTGCTTTGAAACAATTTACAAATACAGAAATAACTTCATTAATTGGATGACTCCCTAACTAAGATAATGGGATTTTCATAAGAAACTGCACTTCCAGGGGATTTATGTGAAACATTTCAGATTCTACGGGGATATATGTAAATAGAAAATATATAACCAAGTAATTTTCCTTCTAAATGGCTTATCTTTTAGTTGCTCATTTTGTTAACAAACTTAGAGGATGATGACCGTTGTGGTTCTCAAGTAGTCTCAGATGGTATAAATGTAAACTGAGATCATAACTATATAATAACATGAATGCATTAATAGTCTGTTTAAACAAATAATATGTATATTTGCATTTTGGGTTTATGAACTTGTACTTGATTGAATTAGGAGGTAACGTTGCTTTACTGAGAGTGCTTGCTATTCCTATGATTTTGATTTTACTAAAATTGCTCCTCTTCAAGCTATTTTGGCTACTTTCTTTGTTATTTATCTTTTATTACCTTTTAAAGATTTTGTTTTGTGATTTTACAAGGTTGCAGATGTTTCAGAAGCAGTGAGGCAGTATGCAGATGCTTTGATGTTGTCAGCTGAGTCAGCAGTTGGAGCTTTTGCAGAAAAGTCCCTCTCTGTCTTGCGAATGGCTTGTGGAAGGATGGAATTGTCGAGTCGAGAGGAAAACCAACAAAAGTTGCTCTCACGACGTCAACATGCAGTTTCTTTGCCTGACCAAATTGCTGAGCAGATTTGCATCTCTGCTGTGGAAATGGGTATTCTTTTCCTTACCAAAATAGTTATCTTCTTTGTTTGCCAAAAAAGATGCCTTTTGCTGTGGCGAAAAGTTAGAATGAGTGTTTAGGATCCAAAAGCAAAGCTCCCAAAAGCTCATTTCATTTTCTGGTGGAAAAAATGATGCTTCTTGGAGCAGAGAAACCACTTTTTTTTATTTGTTTTTCTATAAGAATTCATATTTTGTTGTCACTCACTATATTTAGCTGTTCTCATATTTGTAGCTAACCACCTCGGCGTGGATGCTATCTTTGTCTACACGAAGCACGGCCACATGGCATCTCTCCTCTCCGGCAACCGACCCAACCCACCCATTTTCGCATTCACGGACAACGCCAATGCAAGAAAGAGTATGAATTTGTACTGGGGAGTTATCCCAATTCAACTCCCATTATTAGATGACATGGAAGAGAACATTAAGCGAACATTCGATCTTATGAAATCAAGGAATACAGTGAAACCAGGAGATTTGGTTCTGGTGGTCTCCGACTCGGATCTGCACCGTCGGTTCCCTGCACCTTCCGTGTTCCAATCGATTCAGGTTAGCACTATACCTTAGGATATGCAATTCGCTTCTTATATGTTGAACAGATATGCTATGTCACCTTACGTTTAAGAGATTCTCTTGTGAAGTGAGATTTCTTATGTTTTTGTGGCACTGTTTTTGTAATTATATTATAGAACTTATAAGAGTGTTACGCATTCTTGTCCGATGGCTTCTATATCTAGAAACGGCTTGTTTTCTTTACTTTGCTTCTGTAACAAGATTCTTCTATTTCTTGTTGAGAAAAAAATAGAAAAATAAAAATTTGCATTTAGTTAATTTTGATAAGAAATCTCATAATAAGATGTCACAGTGAAAGAAAGGAAAAAACCTGCACAATAAGATAGAAGAAATTGCTTTTGCTTTCTCACAAGTGAATGATTCCTTATGATCACAGTTTTACAATGCTGAAACAGGTGTTTGGTTGGTTGGTAATCTGTTTCAAGCATTGTATTTGAACATACAATGCACACAACTTACATTATAATTGAGTGGGTGTTTGGGCTAGCTTTTAGAAAAAATATTCACTTTTCGTTTGAACTCAGTCAACCCTTTACATCTTTTTATACATAGGAATCAATTTTTTTTTTTCAGAATTTAGACAAATGGGATGAACAAAAACTAAGAAACCATTGAATGCTGCTATGCTCTTACCTTGGTTTCGTTTTCTTTCTTTTTCCCTTCAAACCAAAACCAAGTAAAAAAAAGGCCTTGATCAGAGAGTGAAGTAAATCTGCGCGGGGTGAAGCAGCTCCATCTTGGACATGGAGACGTTCCCCGCCCGTACATTATCCGCCAAGACCTCCTGCAACTGGTAGGGCCGCCGCACCTTCTCTATCCTCTCAGGAACCACCTTTCCGCCGTCTTCGACACGGGCAAGAACCTCAAAATGGACCTTAACCTTCTTCGGCTTCGTCTTCCACCGGGGAAAGCCCGACCAATCCTCCTGCCCGTCGAGAATCCCCTTCTCCACCGCGAAGCCCATCTTCACGTAGGTTTGCGCGGAGACCTGCGCCTTGAGTAGCCTAAAAGACCCTTCCTCATCTCCCTTCTTCCCGAGCACCGAGGCCAACAGCTCCTCGAACCCCCACAAGTTAGAGTTGGATCCGTTGAGCGAAGTTAGAGGCCACAGGGTGGAGGCATGGGACAGTTCAACGTCGTCGTCGCCGTCGATTACGGCATCGGGGGCGGTGCGGGAGGAGAGTTCGCAGGATCCAGGGGCGAGGCGCTTGAGCTTCAATCTGAGTTTGTCGTTGGGAGCGGGCGAGGGGGCATGGGAGAGGGAGGTGGGGCCGACGATCTGGAGGGAGAGCAGGGGCTTCTGGTTCGACCGAGCAGCCTGCCGTAGGGCGCGGGCCAGGGTTAGGAGCCCCGACGCCAGCCGACGGCTCTTGTGGGAGCGGTTGAGGGGAAGGGGGAGGTCGAGCGGGCGGCGGAGGCTCACCGATCGGGCCCCCTTGACGGTCACCACCGCACCGTCGGACAGCACGACTCTCTTCAGTGTACCGGCTTCGACGTCATGCTGCATTCACACACACACACAATGCAGCAAGATATCAGATGTGGTATGAAAGAATCAAAACGAACAGTTGAATCATTGCATCTTACAAATTCTTTTAGGAGTGTTAGGATTAGGGTTCGTTACTCACGGGTAAGGATAGCCTCAAATCGTCCCCATCCTGGATCCAGAGCTCCATCGGCCCCGCGAGCTGGAACGGGGGGAGCGCCGGCGAAGCCCTAGCTTCCTCAACCCTCCTCCGCCGCCCGATCTCCGCCAATTCCTTCGCCTCTCCCCCTCCCTTCGACGCCGCACGGAATATCGGGAGGTCGACGAAGTCCCACCGGTCCACGTCCTCCAGGAGCTTCACCGGAACCCTAACCTTCCCCACCTCCACGTCGAACTCGTACGCCACCGCTTGCCCCACCAGCGCGTCCCTCACGTCGAACCCCGACACCGTGAGGTTCCCCGATTGGAACCCTAGCCCCTTCACAATCGCGTCCCTCAGATCCTGCAACAAAAAAAAAAAAAAAAAAAAAAAAAAAAAAAAAACCCAAAAACCCAATTTTTGCTAGGGTTATGGTTTCTGATCGTCGAAATGGATTGGCGAAACGGATTAGGGCATGAATCCTTACGGAGATCGCCTTGGGAGCAGGGGGATTTAGGGTTTCGGAGGAGACGAGGGCGTAGGCGGATCCGATCGCGAGTACGAGGGCGAAGAATCGGGGGAGAATCGCCATGGGAGACGAGAAATTTGGCGAATATGAGATTTCTACAGGATCTAATTTTCCATTTTATAGTTACGATGATTCTGGAGAGGACGTGGCGTCGACCAATCAGAAGCGAGATACTCGTGCGCCCGAGTAAAACTATTGGCTGGGATTATTTGGCCTCGGTGGACCGAAACAGGGAAAGAGAGAAAGAGGGTTATGTACAACTGTGGTTTTACAAATTTGCTACGACTTGACTACGTGGCGTTATTTTATTAGTTTTATTTTCTCTCGAAATAATTTTAAAAAGTAACAAAGTTTACACAAAGGAACAATGAGTTATCTAAACTCTAACCACTGTTTTTTATATATAAAAGTTGTGTAACCTCAAATTAATTATAATTCGAATTTCAAATCTCAAGTTACAAATTAAATAGTTGATTAAAATTAATTAATTAATTCATGTAAAATTATTTACGTTGTAAAATTTCGCCTTTTTTTTTCTTTTTTCTTTTTTTAATTTTGAATCAGTTACCTAACATTTAAAAGTTTCAACTTTACTAATTTTTCAATTTATTTAATTTGAGCCAGTCAACAATACTTTCATTTTAAAATTGTATTGTTGTTTATTTTTGCAGACTTGGTTGGGTCGGGCCTCAACGGTATATATCTGGGTTGACCTCTCACCGTAAGTACCGTCTATTTTGAATCAGTTATCCAATCTTTCAAAATTTGATTTTACTATCCAATCCTTCAATTTATTTGATTTAAATCGGTTAACAAAACTTTGACTAAAATTTGATTTAGTGTACTAGCTTCACGCAATTTCATAACTAGAAATTTATTCAAGTAAATTATTAGCTGAAATTTGAAAATCAAAATACGGTTAACTAATTTAAATCAAATAAATAAATTAAAATATTAGATAGTAAAATAAAAAATTAGCTAATTCAGAATAATTTTTGTATATTTTTTATCATCTCTTGTCTCAAGGTTCAAAAGGCTAGTGAAAGATTTTCGAATGTCCCCCCCTACTAGTGAAAAAATAATCCAAATTTGATGAGTTATTTCTGAAATTACATTTTCAGCCCTCGAATAGGGGATGTAAAACGGGTGGGCAGCAGGCCGCTCAGCTCGGCACGGCATCAGGCCGACTGCAGCACGGCATGGCCCAGGCCCGAAGATCTGCAGATCTTAGGAGGGGTGATTTTGATTTAATGGATCAAAATTATTTCTTAATTTATTTTTTAAAATAATAAAAAATTATATATTTTTTGGAAAAAAAAAATTAAATATTTATTATTTTATAATAAATTTTATAAATTTAATTTATTTTATCAAAATATTTATATAAAGAGAAATAATTTATTATTCATATTTTTAAATTTTATATATTTTTTTAAAAAAATATTTAGTGGCCTGTCCGGAGCACGACTCGGCCTGACACGACCCAGTCCAAATTCGTACCCTGGCCAGATCGGGCCAGCTACTAGCCCATCTCGGTCGGACTAACGTGAGCTGTACCGGTCCGATAGGATCCACGTTACGCCCTACCCCTAAGTGAGCTGAGAAAAACTTAGCACGAGGAGAAAAAAAATTTGAATAATTTTAATAACTCTACTTAATATGATTAGGTTTTCAAAAATAATATGCATTAATTGCTAAGATTGTGAATTACATCTAGCAATTCAAATTTGAATTTAAATGCATGCTTTTAGGTTTGAGTTTTGAAGATCCTGCTGTGCATACTCATCGATCTTCATGCAATAATTGGAAAAAAAAACCTTTAGTGGAAGCTTTCCAATTAACGACGCCTCGTTTAGAAGTTTCGATATGTTGTTATATGTTAGTTTTCTATTTATCGATCTAATTAGAGTTATAATTTTTTCATTTATAGAGTTTTGAATTTTATTTAATTTTAATAAAAAAATGGGGCACATACTTCTAAAAATTTTCATGTTTTCAGATTTACCCCTCTTAGAAGGCTAATATTAAAACTACCCTTCTTACGTTCCAACTTCTTTCCAAAATACCCCTGAAGTTAAACTCTATTAGTGTACCGTTTGGAACTGCCGTTATTTGTGTGTAATTACTATTTTGCCCTTTCAAATATACCCTAAACCCAAAAATCCTAAATCCTAAAACCCTAAACCCTAAACCCTAAAACCCTAAACCCTAAAACCCTAAACCCTAAACCCTAAACACTATAACCCTAAAAAACCCTAAGCCATAAACCCTAAAACCCTAAACCCTAAACCCTAAACCCTAAAACCCTAAAAAATCCTAAACCCTAAACCCGGGCAAAATAGGTATATCTGATAGTTTTCAACTCCGATTATTATTTAACTCTAGTTTAACCCTAGTTAACTTAACAAAAGAAAACGGTAGGGGTATTTTTAATAACGGTGGAACGTATGAAGGGTATATTGGAAAGAAAAAAATAAGAGAGATAAATCAGATATTTCTTCATATTTCAGGGTACACAGGCAATTATCCCTAAAAAAATAATCAACAAATTTTTGGATGGAGGTAAAATTAGTACGGATTATAAGCTCCTAAGAGGCAACGTTGGAGAGCTTCTCACGAATATTTGACTCCAATAATTGAGAGAGTGATGATTTTAAAAATAAAAAAAAAAATACTTTATTATTATTTTTAGTTAAAGGGGAGAGAGATGATTGAGTTCGATCACAATCTCCTTGTGTGGCCAAGGATATTTCCCACAGGTAATAGTTATTAAACTATTCAAGCATTATCTATTTTAAAGTAAAACTTATCCAGCATATCACTATAGACTAATGAACAAGATCCTTGGCCAACCCCACATCACATTATATCCCTTAAAACCTTCATCTCTCTCACCTCCATTAAATAACAACTCAAACAACCTCTTCCCCACATTTTAATAGTATGTAATTAATGCACCTCATGTGCCACACAGAAACATATACATATATCATGACAATATCATACACATGCATTACCAACAACTTTACACTTGCCATATCTTAAAAACTTTTCCCCTTCTCCCTTTGTATCTCAACAACTCAAAGTGGGTATCAAACTTAATATATATATATATATATATATATATATATATATATATATATATATATATATATATATATATAGTCTAGCTACTATACTATTAATAGTACTAAGTTATTGGTGCTATTAAATTTTCTACCCGTAGATCAACTCCTTTGATCATTTTCATTAAATTTTATTATTTTTCAACCACCTATTAAACCCAAGGGACCCACTGTCATCTCAACCACATATTTTTTAATACAATAATTAAAAATTTAATAGCACCAATAACTTGGTACTATTAATAGTATTCCCGCCTAACTTTATATATATATATAAAATCAAACTTTTATATATGCTATTAAATACAAGTCATTGGTATTTGTGGGTTTTTCGACTTTTGGATAAAGATTCGTAGAGTTTGAATAATAGTGATTCTCTAAAGTTTAGTAGGTAATTGGTAGAATATCATGATCTAAGAGGTGGAATTTGTTAGAGGGATAAATTTAACTGTGAAAAATTTAAAAGCACTAAGTACTTGGTACTTTTAAAAGCATCATAGCTGGATATATATATATATATATATATTGAGAGAGAGAGAGAGGGGGTGGGGAGAGAGAGAGAGAGTAGGGCTACTTTCAAAAGCACAAGTTCAAATATACTTTTAAATTTTTTACCATTAGATTTGCATTGGAATTTGTACTATTTATTTTTTCTTTCTCTCTTTTTAGTTGACTTTGCAGTAGTACAAATCTCAATGCAAACCTAATGATAAAAAATTCACTTGTACTTTTGAAAGTTTATAAGCTCTCTCTCTCTCTCTCTCTCTCTCTCTATATATATATATATATATATATATATATATATATATATATATATATATATATATATATATATATATATATATGCTTTCTTTCTTTACAAACTAGCAAGTAGTGGAAAAGGTGGACCTAATGATAAAAAATTCACTTGTACTTTTGAAAGTTTATAAGCTCTCTCTCTCTCTCTCTCTCTCTCTCTCTCTCTCTCTCTCTCTCTCTCTCTCTCTCTCTCTCTCTCTCTCTATATATATATATATATATATATATATATATATATATATATATATATATATATATATATATATATGCTTTCTTTCTTTACAAACTAGCAAGTAGTGGAAAAGGTGGTTTGCATTAATAAAGGTGCATTAAATACCTAAAATACATATATAGTTTAGAGTAAACAGTAGTGATCGAACCCTAATAACAATAATACAGACGTGCCCTACCAGTACAAAGCATGCATGGGAGAACATTCTAGCTCTTTCTCTCCTAGAGCAAATATATATAGGTCTTAGCTCCCTTAATTAATTTCTTGACCTGAACTGTTGCAAAGCTGAGTTTAGCTTCCTCGCGAGATCCTCCACTTTTAGGTTGAAATCCTCCTCAATCTGTTCGAAAGCAAGGATCAGTCATTAAACACTTTCGTGTCGAAATAAGAGGGACAAAAAAGGTCAAGGATTAATGACTAGCATATAATTTATTTTATGACACTGGCAAATCTCTGACAATGTAGATTTACTGTCATCTAACATTAAGATTTTTACTTTTAAAAAAAAACTCTCTGTCATATTCATCTTTTGTTCCATGTGTATTGTTGATCATGATATGGCTTATACTGCTTGCCCTAACTGGCATTTCTGTAGAAGAGCAGCCGAATACAGTTAGTTGAAGAAAGCATTAATAATCTATCCATTGCCCCCCATATACCAGCTGCCATTTCTACTTCCTAGTACTGCAGTAGAAGAAGAAGGTCACTCTGAGCAATGCTAGATGTACAACCACTTTTGAATTATAATTCTGCAACTCTATATATATATCATCCAAAAGCGCATATTCTGCGCATTAGTCTTATCACTAGATCTCTTTTATTTCTAAACCCGAAGGACTCGATTACCGCCCATGGATTAAGGTTTGTAATCTTACAAAATATATCTTTTGCATGCCTCTTGGAGTACAGAAAATATTCCAAAAGCCAAGCACGAAACGAGCACATTGATAACACAACCAATATGATCAAGATCCAATAGTTATTTGATAATTAAGGAGAAGTTCAAATAGAAAAATTCTGCATCATGAACATGCAACATCGCATGTAATTTAACTTCAATTTTGCCACACCAAAAAGTAATAGGAAAGATCTTAATTAAGTAGAAATAATTGTAAAGAACTTGCCTGTGCTATCACAGTTATTATGATAGAGGTACCCTGGAAGGGCATGAGATTAGTATTAGTGACACTCAGGTGGAGCTCCTCTATCTCAGAAAGCACTTTCACCAGCACACCTTTGAGGTTCTCACAATGTATCCTCACAAGGATGTTCTTCTCATGAATCCTCGCCTCGATCTCCGGGAGGTGCTTTTTGGTGTACTTGTGATTATTATAAGTGCATAAACCATCTTGATCACAAGAGAGGCAAGACTTCTTCGCGAGGACTACGGACTCGATGGTCTTTGGGCTTTGATCCTCGAGTGTCTTCACTTTCTCGCCGAGTTCCTTTACGTACTTCACTGCATCTTCAAGAATAGAAGCTTTGTCCATCTGAAAATGTAAAGAAAACAATAACTAGATCGATAACGGTGAAAATTTAACAAGAATTAAAGAAGTATACAAACAAAGGAGAATGAGTACGAATCGAATATGTCGAAAGCAAGAATTTAAACTTTTGATGGTTGTTATTTCATGCAAGTACTACTACTACGTACACTTTAATTCCAGTAAAAAAAGAAAGAAAGAAAAAAATCCATTTTCATGCATTTATAACAAATCTAGCTAGCTATCTATATATATATTAACTGCAATTAATGGATGGATAACATTAATTAAAAATAATAGTGATCTTTTTTATACATATATACTAGTGCTGTTTTTCTCCATCAAATTATACATGCATCTCTAGCTTGCTTCCTCCTTAAAATGGACAGCAAAAAACCAAACCCTATTTTATTCTCTTTACTTCAAGTTTAGATCCTAGATTAGTATATCTCTTATACAGTTGTAATTTGTTCCAATATCATAAAAGCATGAACCAATAACTAATGTAATCTCATAAAAAGATATTTCTATCAACCAATATCATAAAAGCATGCATCTATTACTAATGTAATAGAAATAATATTTCTCTTAATGCCAACCTCATTAATGTAATCATCTGTTATATAAAGAGAAAAAGAAAAATTAGACAACATAAATATTTATATCTTAACCTTCTTAAGGCCTGGGATAGCTGCTGAAAGCTCTATGAATCTTTGGTTGAGCTTCTCTCTCCGTTTTCTCTCTGCGACAACGTGATCTTGCGCTTGGGGCGAAGCCGCTCCAAACTTGACCATGTTTGATCTTTTTCTACTACCGATTGTTTCGTAATTTTGTTCCGAATTGTTATAAGATATTACAAACTCCACCTCCTCCTTTTGCTGAGTGGGCCTTCCAAAAGTATTAGTACTCCAGCCAAATAATGAATTTGGACTGTGAGTTAGTATAGAGTTTGAAGATGAAGCATCATTTCTGGCTGTGTAAAAGGAATTAGGGCAAGAGGAAAAGCTCTCTTGAGAGAGAGATGGTTGGGAGCTTTCACCACCTGCAGCTACTATTTGGTGTGAGGGAGTAACTTGATTGAATGAGTTCATAGCCCATTGCTGGATGATATTAGAATCATCCATTCCTACAAATCAAGCCCCCCACCAAAAAAAATATTTCAAATAAAAGGTTTCTACAAATTAAGATGCATATCTAGCCATGAGTACACTGTTATGATAGAAAATTATGCTAATTAAGAACTTGAAATTATCAAATAAAATCACATGAACAATAAGAGCTCCAAAAAAAAAAAAAAAAAAAAAAAAAAAAAAGAAAACGAAAAGAGAGTGAAATTCTTTAGAGTTTTCATGTTGATGATCATAAACTTCAAGAAATTTATGCATGGGGATGAGATCTTGGAAGTTTTCGACAAATTAGATTCCATAACATGACCTATATGTATCCTCAGTTTGTAAGGGAGGCACTGAAAAAACAAATATTGTGATATAATATAAAAGTTAGGGCTAATAATTAATGCACTAAACAGTGCAAGGTCAACTTAATTTTATGAACTAAGATGATTATTGGTAAGCAATAGAAACAGCTTTTATGTTCATGGAAAAGATTGATGTGAGGTAAATCTTTTTGGCTATTTGGGATTATTGTTTGAATTAGGAATATCATATTTCTTGAAATATAGCTAGGAATATCCTAAGCTATCAATTAAGGACCCCATAAACAGATCAAGCAAAAAAATTAAGTTTGTTTCCACAATATTTTTGGCCAAGGAAAAGCTTAATTATGAAAAGACAAAAGAAAAGGAAATTATGGGTTGATTCCCTTGATCTTCAAAAGCCAAAACCAATCTTTTGGAATTAACAAAAAAGAAAGAAATTATATATATATATAGTTGTTCTAACAAAAAAGAAAAAAAAAAAAAAAAAAAAAAAAAAAAAAAAAAAAAAAAAACAGTACAGATTAATTATGTGATATATGTACAAAAGAGCCTACATGCATGCACAGAATATATAGAGAAGAAATTATGCAAACCTTTTAGCTCAGACTGCTACCCCTCTTGGTTCAATAATTTTTTCTCTCCTACAGTATATATCCTCAATTAAGCAGGACTAATCTTATAGTGGTGTGAACAATATATTCCCTTTTCTCCCTCCTTTAACTATTCATTTGGAGGCTCTCTCTCTCTTTCCCTCTCTTTCTACTTTCTTGTAGACTTGTATGGCAATTCTTTGCCCTTTTCCACACATAGAGCAACTTAAAGTATAAGGACAATAATTAAAATGGCCAAGGGCTATATAACCATGGAAGTTACTGTATATTAAGGTTCTTTTCATAGCCTAAGCTTTTTGTTTTTTTATATTTTTTTCTTTGAGAAAAATAGTGTGCTACCGTTTCATTTTTTACATAAATAAATTTGGCTATTGTCGAGGCATGCAACTTGGCCTCTTGAAAAACAAAAAAAAAACAAAAAAAAAAAGAATAAGAAAAGAGTAAGCGAGGGCAAATTAACCTGCAAAGTTTTATTTTATTTTTTTTTAAAAAAAAAAACTACTACTATGGTGACCAAAGACTCCTTAAAAATCTAACGCACGTCCACTTTCTTATTTTGAAAAATCATAACCTTTTGTTAAGCATAGGTTTTAAAGGTATGTGAATGAGAATTTAACTTATGATAATTAATGTACTGTTATATATGCATGGACCCTACGTACCTAGCTAGATTCCAAGCTTCATGGTAACTTTTCCTTGTTATTTTGTGGAATGCATGGGAATATATAAGAGAAATGGCATGTGAATTACTTGACAACTTTTCAGAAAAAAAAAAAAAAGAAAAAAAAAAAGAAGAAAGAAGACATGTGAATTAATTGACTATAAGAACTCTAAATGATGACAATAACTTAATTAGGTACGTAGGTATGACTTTTTAGTACTGCTAGTGTAAAATCATTGTCAAAATATATTGGACCACACCAGTGAGAAATTCTGAGATTTAATTCTCATGCAATTTTGATCCCTTTTTCTTTTGTCATTTATAGGGTGAATTTGGTTTGTTTGCATTGTTGTAACTTCACTTTTGTCTATTACAAAAGGAAAAAAAATTTATAGCCAGTTCTACTACTCAAACAATAATATGAACTATTTTGCTTCTATTTTTTGGCATGCATCCTTAAATCATAATCTTTTGTGTTACACATTACAATTACGGTGTAGTTTTCTTGTGGTTATGAATCCTCTTAAGAGTATTAATATTTGATGTTCGGAAAAAAAAAAAAGCAAAAATTTTTTATTATTTGAAATTTGAAACGCTTTCTAATTGCGAGTTTCCTGCCACCCCTATATATATAATTTATCTTATTAGCAAAGATCTCATGCTTCGCAAAAGTGTAAAAGATCTGATATCAAGTGCAAAAATAGAAAAGAACAAACAAACAAACAAATTAATAAAAGGAAAATGTGAAAGAAAATAAATTAAGAAGGCTTGGACATTTTTGTTGATACATTAAATCTAAACATGCTATGAAATAAAATGTATGTACAAAAAAAACCAGTTTATGTTTGTTTCTTTTTTTTTTTGGTGAGGGATGTTTAGAGTACTAGCCACTAATTAATCCTACCAAATTATGTAACCCTTTTTTCTTTTTTTTTTTGATAATATTGGCTAAATTATCTAGATGTTTTAGCTGAACTAACCCATTGTGATAGGGGAGAGTTTTAATCCAGTGACAGTGTGACACCTTGGAGCTTGATAAGGACAGTTCAGCAGCATATCATAGCAAATCTCTTTAATTAAAGCATAAGAAAGCTCATCATGATTCAACTTTTAATTAATCTATCATTGTCTTCTATTATTACCTTAGCAAAGACTAATTGCTATTGCAAGCTAATTAAGATGTGTATAATTAATTAGGAGATATTATTGCCCTATCTAATTATATATCTCCACCTTTGTCTTCTTCATTAAAAGAAATAAAATGGCTTATTATATATATATGTCCTTACACATGGTTACTATTTAGTCACTCCACTTGAAATATATATATATATATATATATATATATATATATATATATATATATATATATATATATATATATAGTATGATATTCGTTTTATTCATGAGTGAGGTAATAGATCGATCTTGGAGATTGGAAAAAATATCAAAGGTTTAATTACCTGCAAAAGTTGTTAGAACTTATGCGCATGCACTCCCTTATTTCCCGCATATATAGAATCCTAATTTTACATGTGAACAAACACAATAAATTAAAAGACAAATGAGTAACAATGTTAATTATATATGGAATAAGATCTCTTTAATTATCTTAAATTTCTTATGGACAATGACAATGAAATGAGGACTCCAGTGCATAGTATATAATTCTTGTTCCCCCCCATAATGAAACCTTTCACTTTGGCACTATTAAGGGCCACGTGCATAATTTAATAAGCCTATATATATATATGCTACTTTATTATTAATGTGGCCTCACCTCAATCAAGCTTTTAATTTTTTTTTCTTTGTGAAATGCTAAATCTATAATAATCCAAAAAAATCTGTAGAGGTTACAATTAATTCTCATCCAAGGGTTGAGATAATTTTTTTAGTATTAATAAAAAGGAGAGTGAAAAGAAAGATAAGTTAAAGAATTTTAGTTGCTGGATATATAGAAGGGTTCATTTTATAGAGAAAAAAAAAAAAAAAAAAAAAAAAAAAAAACCTTGAACTTTCTTGTTTTATTGATAGAATTTTAGTTGCTGGATAACAAAGTTAATTATATATTTTTAGTGACTCGCATGTCCAATATATGTCGATAAATTTTAGTCTTGATAAATTTTCGGTACAATGTCATCCACTTAATAAGATATTCATGCTTTTGATAATGCAGACAATTGCTAAGCAATGACTGTACCCACCTATTCACTGAAAAGCTACTGATTTTCTTCAAACTTGTTATAATAAAATGTGAATGGAATGCAAAATATATATATATATATATATAGAGAGAGAGAGAGAGAGAGAGAATTTTGTTGTTATATTATTAATAGTACTAAGTTATTAGTGCTATCAAATTTTCTATTCTTAGATCAACTCCTTTGATCATTTTCACCCGTTAAATTTTACTATTTTTTCAACCACCTATTAAACCCAAGGGACTCAGTATCATCTCAACCACCTATTTTTTAATCCAAAAATTAAAAATTTAATAGCACCAATAACTTGATATTATTAATAGTATTCCAACCTAGCTCATATATATATATATATATATATATATATATATATATATATATATATATATATATATATATATATATATATATATATATATATATATATATATATACTGAGAGAGAGAGAGAGAGAGAGAGAGAGAGAACTGGCATGGCCAGAGTAACTGTTCGATATGGCATCTATATATCATTCACTATTTAGTACAAAAGCTGGGATTCAGTATCATCTCAACCATCTATCTTTTAATCTAAAGATTAAAAATTTAATAGCACCAATAACTTGATACTATTCATAGTATTCCAACCTAGCTCATATATATATATATATATATATATATATATATATATATATATATATATATATATATATATATATATATATTGAGAGAGAGAGAGAGAGAGAGAACTGGCATGGCCAGGGTAACTCTTCAATATGGCATCTATAGATCATTCACTACTTAGTACAAAAGCTGCTCTGAAAACTAAAGAGGCCCCATAAAACAAGCCATATATATATATATATATATATATATATATCTAGAAATTCCCTCTTTAGAATACCACCAATTTAGAATACAGTTCACTGAGCCCTACCTGAGCTTTTCATATGGAATAAAGAAAGCCAACTCCAGGAAAATGAAATAGCAAAATTGCAGTAAAAGCATTTCCTCACTGAAGATGCTTCCTTTGAATGAACACAACATTTAGTATACCCTTCATTTGAGCCAGACTTCATTATAAGAGAATTCATTCTAATTTTGGGGGGAAGCCTGGACCTGCCTGCCAATCTGTCCTTACTCATATTCCTACTCTTAATCCTCACAGCTTTCATAGAAAATGCTACAAACACACTAGGCAGGAATTTATTGTAATTACCAGCAAGAGATGCATTAAAGAAAATGTCAAGAGAACCATTAAATTCCTAGTCATCAGGAAAGATAGATTACTGCAGAGCTGAAGAATTGAATAATGGAGGGCCAATGGATGGAGTGGCCCAAATAAGATGCTATATTTCTGAACAAGTCACCTCAGAATAATCTTTAAAAAGCAGCAGGAAGGAGCATTAATTTCAGAAAAATATGTTAGTATTTATTTATTTATAATGTGAATTAAAAATTCATTTTGACCCATGGGTTTTTTTAGGTGATCTAATATCAAATGGACTTAATCTGAAAGCCCGTACTTATCTTACTACATGCGAACTTTCATTCTCAAGTTTGTTGTGTGGGCAATAGTGAGAGTGGTTCCATCCACAAAATACACACACTAGCTGGGCTGTGTGGCGCGCATGATCTAGTTCATCTTATACTTAATTTTTATTTTTTAGTTAACTTAATCCAGCCTTAGGAAGGTTCTACAGGCTAACCCAAGAATCCTACCTTCTTAGTACAATTCTGCCGCTAACCCGAGATCGAGCCATTGGACTCTGTGTGTAATTGGCTGCACGAGGCAGCAAGCATCCTCCTATCTATATATAGGAGTAGGTGAAATCGGGTTAAGTACTAGTTAGCTTACCTTCTTTTTATTTTTTTGTACTCTGAGTTTTAACCTAAGCTTTGAGCTTTTTATATTTTTGCTGGATCTTTGAAAGCCTACGTGGTTCGAACTGTGCTACTCTGGAGTTGTACCGACGAGATGGATGATCGTTGTTATATCGCTAGAGGTAAATTACCAGAGCCTTACATGTGAAGGGATAATATTGCTTCTAAAATAGTACTTAATTTACAAGTTTCGACTCACATGCCTCACCTAGACTACTAACCTTGCTATTTCTATACTGTTAGTTGTATTATTAAATCTTGTATGCAAACTTTTAAATTCATTCTTCAATTTTTTTAAAAAAAAATAAAAATAAATTATTAAATAGTAATATTTTACTGAAAGAAAAGACAGATATTCTCTTAGAAAATAACCCTTCATATGCTCTATATATATATATATTATCAAATAATTGCACAACTCCAATATACTGATGCATATGTCATAAGCTAATCTCCAAGAAGCATGAGATTATCATGAGGTGAACAAATTAATGATAGAGACATTATACCAACAAATGTAGTTGCCTTGCATTTTCAAGGCTTATTAGGATGCTACAACAAATTAATTTATCTAGCATATCTCCTTGGGTATATATATATACACCCTTTAGGTGTGTATATCACTCATCACTCGATATGACAAGTAAAATAATATTCATTTCAGAATGAGGTGAGATATAGAATATATATCCCTAAAAGAGTGTGCACCGGGCATCTCTCTATCTTCTTCTCTTGTTTGCCCAAGAATCAAATGTTAGTTGGCTTTGGTATCATAATTAACAAGTGTGAAAAGGGAGTTTCATATTTAAGTGTCTATATATAAAGATTCTGAGTATTCATAGGTGAAGTATCATAACAAGTGTGAATGAAAATCATTTATCTCGTTATACTATCAATGAGCGCACGTAAATCATTTTTATTAAAGAATGCATGGACTAGGACACAATATTGGGACAGTACAGGGACTTCGCATACATTTTACCCTTAAATATACTACTCCGAACTCCGAAGAGCTTCGTCCCCTCCCACCATAATTTTTTTTTTTTTTTTTTTAAAAAAAAAAAAAACTTATTCCTCCCGACGCTCCCATGGCGACGGCGATGGCGATGGCGACCACCGGGCCCGGCGCCGCCGCCGCCGCCGTCCTCCGCCGCCACCGCCATGGTATCCTCCCCTTCTCTCTCCGACTTCAGAAGCGCTCCTCCTCCTCCTCCGCGACCTCCCCCCGCGCTTCTCCCCACAGCGCCTTTCGCGTGGTCGAAGAGGGCCGCCCCGAAACCCTAGAGCACAGGGTCTTCTTCTTCCCCGCCGATCCCTCCGGAAACAACAGGATCTCGCCATGGCACGATATCCCCCTCCGCGCGGGGGACGGCGCCGCCCTCAACTGCGTCGTGGAGATCCCCAGGGGCACCCGCGCGAAGATGGAGGTGGCGACCACGGAGCGCCATAACCCGATCAAGCAGGATACGAGGATGGGGAAGCTTCGATACTACCCGTAAGATTATTAATTTTCGCAGTATTTTTCTCTAATTTAGTCCGAATTTCTTCTTTGATTATTGCATTAATTAGTGTATAGGTAATGTCTTTGGTTATGAAATGTTGCATGAATAGTGAAAGTAATGTCTTACTGTTGCATCCAAAGATCAAATTAAAAAACTTGAATGATTGAAAATTTAGATTATTCAGAAACACTCAAAATTTAGAAGTAAAAAAATAATACAGTAAAATTAGGACAGTTATTGTATGATGCAGAGGTGCATTGTTAATTAGGTTCTGGATCAGAAACCCCTAATTATTTTGCAATCCATCATCAATCAATCAATCTCAGGAACAACATAAATTGGAATTATGGGATGCTTCCGCAAACTTGGGAAGACCCAAAGACAGAAATGGAAGGGGCTTTCGGGGATAATGATCCAGGTATAAAACAAAACAACTGGAGCAATACATATCTGTTCTCTACCACGTCGTCGTCTTCGTCGTCGATATTGCATTTTTGAATCTATTTCTTTTCTAGTTGATGTTGTTGAGATCGGGGGAACGCGCGTCAAGATTGGTGATGTTATAAAGGTGAAACCCTTAGCAGCATTAGCTTTGATCGACGAGGGGGAGCTGGATTGGAAGATTGTTGCCATCTCATTAGATAGCCCGAGAGCTTCTCTTGTGAATGATGCGAATGACGTCGAGAAGCACTTTCCGGTACAAATTCTGCTCATTCTTGTTGCGTGACGATCTTCTCCAGAATAGTGAGCGAGTGATTATTCATCCCATCCCAGGTTTGCAGGTTTTTAGAATGAAACAAAATGGGAGGTTTGCTTGCATATTAGCTGTATTTTATCAATCTATTGTTTTCTGCTCTGCAGATCGATGCATGGTGCTATTGAATATAATGGTGTGTGCATGAATTCAAATTTCTTTAATTTGTTGCTTAATGCATGAGCTTTGCTGTTTGATTCAGGGAACTATTGCAGCTGTTAGGGAATGGTATAGAGACTACAAGATTCCTGAGGGAAAGCAACCCAACAGATTCGGCTTCAGCAATAAGGCATTAAACCAGGTAAATTCATATAAAAATATGAGATTTTTCTTGTGTTGTTCAAGTTAAAAAAGAGCTTAAACTTGTTAAATAATTAAAAGCATATATCCAATAATAATAAAAAAAAAAATCAATTCTAAACTAAATATAATCATATTTTCAGGATTATGCTCTAGAGGTAATTATGAAGAGCAATGAGTCCTGGAGAAAGTTAGTGGAAGGGTCTGTTCCCTCCGGAGAGCTTTCCTTAGTGTGACATCTGCCATGGTCACATTTTTATTTTATTTTTCCAGTTATGCTATCACAATTCAAAATTTCATGTGTTGTAGTTCTAGTCCTCTAACCATGTGATTTATAGAAACAGAATTTGTATTAAGTCAGTCGTGTATCCCATCTGGAGGTTATGATATAGAATGCTCTATATTCTTCTTAACAATGTTACCCATACAATATAAATCAAATTATAGCTGTAAATTTTAATCCTGGCATAGAAGATGTACCGTTTGGTAACGAAATAAGATAATACTAGTTATATCAAAAATAAGTATAAAATACAAAATTAGTATAAAAAATATTTAAAATGATTACGAAAATAAAAAATTTTATATTTGATACGATAATAAAAAATAAGAAGAATAAAAAAATTTAATTAAAATAAATAATCTATTTACTCTCAAACTTTATTATGTGATAAAATTTGTGGCACAAAAAACGAGTGCCTCGGATACAAGAAAAGAGTGCACAAGAAAAGAGTGCCTCGAAGATAAATTTGAAAAATAAAATATAATAATATTTTATTATTGGAACGGTAATTGTTAGTTAAGCTAAAAATATCATAACAAAATATTCTCTTATTAATCCTCATGTATTTGAAAGAATAAAAAAAATATTCCCTTATTTCCAATCCAAACTCCAATATAAACACAGCCTTGGGCCCATTTGATAACGAAATAAACCGGAACTAGCTATTCTACGAATAGGTATAAAATACAAAACTAGAATAAAAAAACGTTTAGAATAATTTCAGTAATAAAAAATTTTTTATTTAGTATAAAAATAAGAAATAAAAAAAATAAAAAATATTAGTTAAAATAAATTATTTTTTTACCCTCAATTTTATTATGTAATAATAAAGTATCAGTTTATTCTAATTATACTGAAACAAGCTATACCGATTAATTCCATGTGCGTTTAAAAGAACAAAAGGAATATTCCTCTAATTCGTTTTAATTCTATGTGCGTTTGATAGAACAAGAGGAATATCCTCTAATCCGTTTTCAAACGGCCCCTAGATTATAAAATTAGAGATGTCACTTACACTACTCAAAAAGCTCCATTCCGTTACCTTAAGAGCAGGATGCGATTTCTCAAAGTACCAGGTTCGAGCTGTAGAATCTTAGTCTGCTTGCATTTTGGATACATATAAATTTTCAAAATATGAGGGACGGTTTTTATTGTCCGGTTCAGATTTTCAAAATCCAACCCGACGGACATGTAAGGTTTAGGCAAATATATGCCTCCCTGCAATCAAACCCGACGGACATGTAAGGTTTAGGCAAATATATGCCTCGCTGTAATCAAGGACATGTAAGGTTTAGGCAAATATATGCCTCGCTGTAATCAAGGACATGTAAGGTTTAGGCAAATATATGCCTCGCTGTAATCAAGGACATGTAAGGTTTAGGCAAATATATGCCTCGCTGTAATCAAACTAGGGTATAAAATTTAGATTACTATATTATTGATAATATCAAATCATTGATATTATTAAAATTTTAATTTTTAAAAAACGAGATGTAAAAAAATAATATAAATTAAAAATTTAAAATAAACAAATAAGAGATTTAATTGTGTTTGATACTATCTATAGCATATCATAATAGTCTGAACTATGAGGTCCTATAATTTTAGAAGTAAAGTCACTAATATTTATAAACTTATGTTGGTGGATAAAAAAATATATAATTAGAATAATAACAGATTCCTCAGCTTCAATGAATAATTAGTATAATAGCATACTCTAAAAAATAAAATTAATTAAAAAAATAAATAAATAACTTACCATCGCAATTGCTTGCTTGTACTTCTACAAACATTATGCCAGGATATATATATATATATATATATATATATATATATATATATATATATATATATATATATATATATATATATATATATATATATATATATATATATATCGAGAGAAAAAACATAGAGATTATATACTTTCCAAAGCAAAATCCAATTTTACTTAAAATTTTTATCATTAAATTTGTATTGAAACTTATACTATTATACTTTTTTTTCTTTTTAGTTAGAATAAGCCTCAATACAAATTCAATTATAAAAAACTCACAAATATAATTAAATTTACTTTCAAAAGTATATAAACTCCAGTCTCAGCTCTCTATATCTCTCTATATCTAACTTTTATATATATATATATATATATATATATATATATATATATATATACTGAAATACTATCGATAGTAAACGAACATTATTATCAATAATCTAAATCATGTTCAACGTAACGACCATCAATTCGAAGACTCCATTATCAAAAATAAATCGACAGCAACAAAATTTATTTTCGACCGAACATTATTACCAATAATCTAAATCATGTTCAACGTAACGACCATCAATTCGAAGACTCCATCATCGAAAATAAATCGACAGCAACAAAATTTATTTTCGACCGATCATTATTACCAATAATCTAAATCATGTTCAACGTAACGACCATCAATTCGAAGACTCCATCATCGAAAATAAATCGACAGCAACAAAATTTATTTTCGACCGATAGTATTCTAATCCAACTATATATATATATATATATATATATATATATATATATAGTCTGGTTGGAATACTATTCATAGCACAAAATAATTAATGCTATCAAATTCAATAACACAAAATAATTGGTTGTATCAAATTTTTAAATGTGCGATTAAAATTATAGTGGTCACCTAAAATTTTTACTATTCAATCAATCATCCACTAAATCCTAGAAAACGACTATCATCTTAACCGTATATTTTAAAACTTGATAGCACCAAATAACTTAATATTTTCGATAATATTCAAACATATATATATATATATATATATATATATATATATATATATATATATATATATATATATATATATATATATATAATAAGACTATTATATTTTTATGAATATAAATTATACTTTAAAATTATTTTTTATGATAAAATTTTCAAATCGCTGTTAAATATGACACAGAACACTTTAAACTTAAAAAGATAAGACTAATTTTTAAAAATTATAATAAAATTTATCAAATGAGAATAGTCAAAATCGAACACCAACAAATTAAATTCTTTAATTTAAAATCAAAATTATAAATCTCTATTTAGACCATGAATAAAATTTTCGATCAATAAAATTTTTTTAATTATAAAATAAATAATATCAAAAAATTATAAAATTTTATTTTAAAATATTTTAAATTTTTAAAATTATATTTAATATTCATCAGAATGAACTGAAAATTCAGCCCCACCTGAGGCCTGGACACAATCACTGAAACTGAAGAGGACTAAATAGGGATGAAGGAAGAGTTCTCAAACTGAAAATGGGGATGAAATATGATGAAAAAACTCGATTTTGTTTGGTTTGATCAAATTAAAATTTTAACTTTTAATTAAAATTTAAATTTACTATCCATATTTGTAATCAAAATTAAAATCCAAATTAAAACCAACAATGTTAACTTAAAATTTAAATGTAAAATTGAATTTAAGTTCGAACTAAAAAAAAATAAAAATAAAATTTGAATTTATAGTTTATTTTAATTTTAACTTATATTAATATTTAAATTTAAATAATTGATAGTGAAAAAAATAAAATCTCAAATCTTTTCCGGAATTAAAAGTGATACCCTCTGATTCAAAACATTTTGAAAGAATTTGATTCCCTCAAAACAAAGGTAAGAATAAGAATGAATCATTCTGATTTCTATTCCAAACATCAGATCAAAGATAATATACTCGTACTACAATTCCTACATCCTAAAAAAAAAAAAAAAAAAAAAAAAAAAAAAAAAAAAAAAAAAAAAAAAATCGAAAAAACAACAGGATGATCTCAAAAGCAAAGGAAACATCGATCAAATATATAATTTTGAAGAAAAGAGATGTGATAAGCTCTTCTCAACCCCACACAATCTTAAATTCGTAACCAAAATACGAGAGAACGAAAACTTAGCATCTTAAGATCCATCACCAAACACAAACTGCGATCAAAATTAGAGAACACATGCGAGAACAAGAACTGCTTAAAAAACTACTACCCGAGTAAAGAGGAGAGATGAGCGATCCTACCACCTGTCCCCTTCGGAGGCCCCAACGCTCCTCCCGTAGCGATTCCCACCGTCGTAGCCGCCGCCTCCGTAGCCACCGCGATCGCGATCGCGCCCGTAGCCGCCGCCTCCCCCGCCACCTCCGCCGCCGCCGCGGCTGTACCCGCCGCCGCCGCCGCCGTTGCGGCGAGGACCACCACCGTAGCCTCCGCCGCCGCCGCCGCCGCCGCTGCGGAACCCTCCTCCGCCGCCGCCGCCGCCGCCGCGGGACTGGGCCTCGTTGACGGTGATGCTCCTCCCGTCGAGGCTCTTCCCGTTCATCCCCTCGATCGCGTCCCGCATCGACTGCTCGTTGGCGAAGGTGACGAACCCGAACCCCCTCGACCTCCCCGTCTCCCGATCGTTGATGATCTGCAGCCCCGATTACCAAATCTCAACCATCCGATCCGCTATCGACGGCCTCAGATCTCAGATCTCAGATCTCAGATCTACGAGATCTGGATCTCAAATCCACAAAAAAAAAAAACAAAAAACAAAAAAAAACCAAATCGAAACCGGTTAAAGGGATTAAAAGATTAGAAATCGAACCTTAGACTCCAGGATCTCGCCGTAGGGTCGGAACGCCTCCTCGAGGGTGTGACTGTCGGTGGCCCACGCGAGGCCGCCGACGAAGCAACGGAACTCCACGTCGGTGGACGCCATAGAAACCCTAGAACGTACTGCCGAGAGAGATCAAGGAAAACGAAAGAGAGGGGGAGGAGATCCAACCCACCTCTACGAGAGCACGAGAGAGATGAGGAAACCAAAACCCTAGATTTATAGATCAGAAGCGAGCGGTAAACTCACCACCCTCCACGTACGATCACCGCCGCTCCTTATCGTCTTCGTCGCGTCACGCGCAGATCGTGCGGTGGAGAGCGGGGGAGCAGAGAACAGCTTTACTAACCTGGGCCGCGGAGTACCGGACTACTTCCTTGGAATATACGGGAATACCTATTTATAACCACGTCGACGAAAACATCTCAAGCCCAAGTCGAAGAATCGTTCCTATTGGGCCAGCGTGGCAACGCGCATGTGAACGTCTCGCTTTTCGAGGCGATTTTTGAGCCAATGGGAGAAGAGTTTCAGAAAAAATCGTCGTATTTTTTTGTCGCCGTGTTACCCGAATATCGCGGTGGTTTACTTTTCTTTAAAAAGTGAGCTGTACAATAAGAGGGCGCGTGATACAAGGACGCTTTCTATGCGGAACTCCGTATAGCGCGTTTTTAAGGAAGTGGGTGAGAGCCGTTGAATTGTGCTTTTGTGGCATCCGAGCGAAAGGCATAGACGCTCTATGAGGATCTCCGCATAGAGCGTCTATACCTTGGGGGGGGGGCGGTTGTGGCAAAAATATCTAACGAGTGGAATTACCGTCTTAGCCCTGGAATAATAACAATAATGTATATGATGTTTCATCGTTATCCTTCACCCGTGGACCGGCGTAGTGACCGACACGTGGCGGTCGCTCGCTGGTTGGTGAGAAAGTGGACTTGGTTCACCACGACGAATTTAATTAAAATTTAAAATTTAATATTTTAAAATTTAAATATTTTTATACTCTATTCAATTATAAAATTATTTTTATATATTTAATATATTGTTTATTTTTATTTCCGTTGTCACTCAAATAAATTATTAAATTTTTTGGAAATATTTTAAAAAAATTGTTACGAAAATTAATTTCAACAAAAAGGTTGTCACTCAAATAAATTATTAATTTTTTTGTAAATATTTTAAAAAAATTGTTACAAAAATTAATTTCAACAAGGAGTCAAAAAAGAGAAGGTCCCACCGAGATTTGAACTCGGGTTACTGGATTCAGAGTCCAATGTCCTGACCACTAGACCATGGGACCATTTTGTTTAAAACAAGTGAAAATATTTTATAAAACAATCATATAATTAACTTCTCGTGCACTCCACCTTAGACTTGGACCATTATTGAATGAGGATGACCATCTTGCCCCACTCATCCACGCGTGTTCTGAATTCAAAGCACCTAATTTACAAAAAAAAAATTATGATTGGCATGGCTACCTTCTAGTGCCAGTAGGTCAAGCGTTGCGGCAAAGATAGAAATTGATTTACATTTACCTAGTTTTTGGTATGCCTGCTTTTTTTTTCGTTGTTGTTTACCGTTCTTATTGCTGATTGTAGTACTGATTTGAATTGAATCATTGAATAGAACGTAGGTCCCACAAACACCCTTTATAGTCTAACTAATTCATATGTCGGCTCTTTTTCTGAATGTGTAAAGCTTTGTTTATTGATGGAAACAGTAATTTTCGTATTTATGAAACAATCTGATATAAAACTAAAATTACTATTCCAGACTTTTTCTTGGAACAAACTTATTTCCACTTATGAATAAACTTAATTAATATAAATATACTTTTAAATATTATATAACTTTTTAATTAATTTAATTATTTTATTAATTAATTATTTAACTATTAGATAACTGACTAATTAATTTATTAAATTATTTATAATTAATTAAATTATTTATTAAAAATATTTATTATTGTTAATTATTTTATTAATTAATATTTAGGATTATCAAGTAATAGTAAATTAAATAAGTTAAATTATTATTTAATTAATATTTTTATGTTAATTAGTTAATAAAATATTGTTATTGTAAAATTATAATTACTCTTATTCTCACTATTTTAATCTAACTATTCAAATTATATTTTTCTTATTCTCGAAAACAACCTAATTTTTTTCCGAACACAAATTTGATCTTGTTTTAACTTATTTTTGAGCGTATACCCAAACGCAACCTAAAGTTATCCCAAACAGGTTAATTATCGAACCAATATCTTTCTTCTCAGTATAAATATATGTCTCTAAAATTATGCACGCTTATAACACCCTAATAATTTCAGACCAGATTTTAAAAAAAAAAACTATAATTTAAAATATAAGAATAAGAAACTTTAATAATAATAACCAAAATAATTAAAACGGGTGACTTAGACCCAACAAATTATTAGTTAATATTGGATTGGTGTTAGATATTATCTCACATCACTGATTGAGCAATACTTAGGTGTACATATCACATCTACTCCATCAAAGATCAGTAATTTTCTACTTATCACATCAACTTTTTCTTTTTTTTTCTTTTTTTTTTTTTTACTAAAAACTGTTTAAAATTTTCTATACTCATGTAGGCCCTGTTTGGTTGGGTATATCCTTTATCTCTCAATTATTGCCAAACAAGAGAGAAAAAAGAATAAGGATAAAAGTCTAAAATATTTTAAGCTTAACGGGTTATTCTGGAATAATCCGTTAATTTCTATTCCACCTCCTCCTGGAATAAGGTTTATACCTAGCAACAATGAATGGAATTTTTTATTTTATTTTTTTTTTGCTGTAGCTTAGCTTCCTATCTAAGACTATATTTACTAAAATATACTATTTACTAATTATGTTTACTAATTTTATTTAATAAAATATGCTATAAAATATAAAAAATTATTTTATATTTTATTTCCTAATTATGTTTACTAATTTTGTTTACTAATTATTATTTACTAAAATATATTATAAAATATAAAAAATTATTTTATTTAGGTAAGATATAATTTATTAACAATTAAATTATCATTTTAATTAATTTATAATAATTAAAATTAATTTATATATATATATATATATATATATATATATATATAAGGTAAGGGTAAAATTGGTATTTTAATAAAAAATCTACCATCTTTTTATACTATTCTCCACTATTCCATAATTTTAACCAAACATAATTTTTTTTATTATAGAGAATACCAACTTTTGAACCAAACGCAATTTAATTTTTATACTTGATTATCCCGAAATAGCAAACTATCCCAGATATAAAAAAATTTATACCTCTTAAATTTATACCTGAACCAAACCGGGCCGTAGGGTGTAAGATCTAAAGTTCCCTTTTTTGGTGTACAAGGAATGTTTTATTTACTAATATATTAATTATTTTTATAATTGTAATTAGCGCCTGTAGCTCAGTGGATAGAGCGTCTGTTTCCTAAGCAGAAAGTCGTAGGTTCGACCCCTACCTGGCGCGAAGTTTATTTTTTATTTTTTTTCGTTGTGTGCTTTTTTCGTACAATAATAAAAATAAGTTTTATTTATGTTTTATTTAAATATAGAATAAATAGTTTTATTTCATATTTTAACAAATTTTTTTACTTGTGTGCTATTTTCGTAGAATAATAAAAATAAGTTTTATTTAAGTTTTGTTTAAATATAGAATAAATAGTTTTATTTCATATTTTAACAAAATTTTTTACTAGCTCATATTTCAACAAAAATATTATCTTATAAAAAGTTGCTTTCAAACAAACGGTAAAGATTAATTTTGTATTTTATAATATATTTGACATATTGAAAAATTTTATACTTTATACATAAATTTATTCTATATTTTACTGTTTGAATTGCATCTTTAAAAAATACTATATTTTAATTCTTATATAAAATAAATTTAAAAAACTTGTATTAATCAAATATAAGACAAATTAGTTTTTGAACAAAAATAATTTATTACTAAATTATATCAAATTGATTTTTTTTAAAAAACATGACTACAAATTAAATAACTAAATAAATATTATATTAAATGTGATTTTCTATTTTATCCTAAAATCTAAAATATAATAATTTTTATCGCAAATTTTGAAACATCATAAATTTTATTTTTTTTTTTATTATCTCCTGTCACTTCTTCATCATTCGAATTTTTTATGAACTAAGATTATGATAGATTTTTAGTATAACTATTAAATTCAAAAAAAATAATAATAATAATAATAATGAGATTTCCTTCTCCACTTCTTTCTCTGCGATTTCTAAGATAGTGGCGGTGATCATCTCCTTCTCCTCCTCTTCCTCCTCCTTCAGCCCGATCTCCACCACTACCACTCGCATCTCTCTTCTCTTACTATTATTTCTTCTCCTGTCATGATCGTTACAAAAGTGGCGCTGTCATCGTCGCTAGCAACAATGGCGTCGATGATGATATCGACATCGACGTCGGCGACAAAAATAAAGGGAGAGAGAAAATATGAGAGAATGAAAAGGAAGGACAAAAAAGAGCGAGAGATGGAGAAGCACGATGTCGGGGACAAGAGTAAAGGGAGAGAAAAAATAGGAGAGAATGAAAACGAAGGACGAAGAACAATGAAGGAGCGAGAGATGAAGAAGCGACGCGAAAAATAATTTTTTTTTTTCAAAAAAAATCTACGTAATTTTTTTTTTATCTCAAAATTATTTTGTAAGGTTATTATAGAATAATTTCTTTATTTAATCGGTTCTTCCAAACGGGCTAAATAAAAAAAATAGAATATTTTAAAGAATAGAGTAATATTTGATCTATTACTCTGTATCAGGAGATTGCGGAGGAACAACGAACTAACCAAAGTCGGCAACGTATACACTGTACAAGGAAACGCGACGCCGACTTCGGGGCCTCTAACGGCTTCTTCGTATCCGATAATAATATCTCCACAGAATAAGAGAGAAAGAAAGCACGGGCGCGATAACAATGGCCACCATGCGCGTCGGAACCCTAATCCGCTCCGCGGTTGCTCCGCCGCGCGCCGCCGCATCCCCCGCTCCCGCGCCTCCGCCGCGCCGCCTACTCCTCCTCCTTTCCTCCTCCGCCGCCGCCGCCTCCTTCATCGCCGCCGCCGCCTCCGCCCCCTCCTCCGCCGCCGCCGCATTCTCCATCGGAATCCGTACGCGTTCTTCTCCTCCTTCTCCTTCCACAGGGTTTGGTTAATTTGATCGGTGATTCGTGAATTTGGATTCGGGATCGGAAGCGGGGCCGAAGGAGTGGCTGAGGGACCAGAAGAAGAAGGCGGCGAAGTACGTGTTGGCGCCGATCGACGCCTCGCGCCGGACCCTACGCAATGCCTATCAATTACTCGGTAATATATCTCGTTCTTATCATTTATTTCAATTTTGTTTTTCTTCTTCCTTTTTATCACTTCTACTATTAGTCTATGAGATATTGCTAAATGTGATTTGGTGCAAAAATTCCTCAATGAAATGATCCACTTTTAGTGCAATAAGATATTAGTGCATTATTTTGTGCAAAATGAAGCTTTGTGGAGCAAATTACAATGAGAAATTTAGCTTATTTTCGATGCTTTAGAATTGTTGTTATTTGAAAGTCCTGGATTGTTGCCAATGGTGGCAGAGGCAGCACCGGATTCAGCGGCGGAGAAAACAGAAGAGGTTCGTAGCCTACTATACTCGGCGGGGAGGGACTGCGTGCCTGAGCAGAGGAATTCGCTCGTCGCGTTTCAGGCTCAAACAGGGGTCGAGGTTCGAGCCTCTCTATTTCCCTTGATCTCTTCAGAGTACTAGTGGCTCTCAAATCTCCCGAACTGCTTTGCTCTGCGGCAACATCGTATTGTAGATTCAGCTCTTGCGGACTAGAAGCTCATTTTAGTTTCTTGCCGCAGTGTGAAGCTCGTTCGTAAGTCATTCCACCAGTTAGAGCTTCTGCAATAGTGTTGTTTTGAGTAGATTTATCGGGAAACAGCTTCATGCTGCAGCAGAATTATAAAAGATCTCATTAGGCGAACACGCTAGCTTTTACATAACTTGTTCAAACATCCAAACAGATGCTTGAATTGGCCTGTGGTAATTGGTTGATGTGGAGCATGAATAGATGTATACAGCAGCATAATTTATACGACTTCTAAATTGTTTTTTCTTGAAATGTCATAAATCGCCTCGTAGTGGAGCATACTGTTGCAAAAAGTCAGAATTATTCAGTTATCACAAAAGCTAAAAACCAAACATCTAGAATCACAAAAGAACATTCCCTCATTGCACAGGATTATGGCCTGATAACTAGTTCCAACGTCCAAACAAACGTTAATGCTCGGAGGAAATCTTTTGCAGGTTTGCACATTTCGCTTGTTAGTAAATAATGCGGCTTCATTACTCGACGATGGGGATCCTGTGCGGTTGGAGGCAGAAGCCAGGCTTGCTGAAGTCATAAGGTAGACTGCCACTCATTTCTTCTTACTTTTATTTTGGGTTTATTTTTAGAGAACTGCTATACAGGTAAGTAAGAAAGTCGCCTCGGCTGCTCCTGATGACTAAGCTTTACCTTTTTTCGGTATATTAGGAGCTCAGTTCTTTTGACTTTAGTCTAATTCTGCTTCCACATGGGGATTACTGACTCACCACTAGAATTTAAGGGGACCTGGCTGCTGACTAATCAAGCTTATTTCTAATAATTGGGCTCTTTCTGAAAGTAGAATGCAATTTAAAGGTGGTTGGTTGGTTAGTAAGTCAAGCGAAACACGTAAGCCTTGTTTTGTATTGAGTGTGCCTGTTTGGCTTGACTATTCTACTTTAAGAAGCTGTAGCTAGGCATTTGGCAACCGAAATTTGCTTTTACCATGATCGGAAGCTGAAATGAGTTTCTAGGCCCCAGAATGAAAGCTGCTGCTTATGTAGTGGGAAGAAATTGAGGTGCTCTTTACCACGGCAGAGACTGAAGACCAAAATTGAAGCTTGTGCTTTTACAACCTAAAAGCTCGTTTCATCCCTTTTCTTCGGAACAAGCTCTAGACTCTTGGTTTTCCAATTGGCCGGGTGCTGCTTCTCAAAAGCCAAACTAGTCTATGTTGGCATTCACTTTGACTAAATTTGACAGGCATATATGCCTTAATTGGATCTGCTTTCTAGTCCTATTCAAAGAAATGTTCATCTATGTGCTTATAGTTTTTGTCTTGCTATGCAGATCGTTTTCCTCTATTGGGAGTGTAATCGACCAAAGCAACCTTCAGCTCGACAGTGATAGGTATGCAAATCTGCGTTATGCTTCAAAAAGATTTTGCAACTATTATGGGGTGGATGAGGTGAGGCAAAACACTATTCCAGGAGCTAACTTCTTGTTCGGGAGTTAGCAGAATAGATGGAATAACTCGATTAACCCCACTGCTGTCTGAGATACAAACATAGCATAAGGACATAATTGGATTAGTTAATTCATGAAAATAAGGGTATAAAATTTGGCATGTCCATCATCTTAGTATAATGACATGGCCCTTAAATTCATACTTGGGCTGATTGTTGGTTTCTTAGTTTATCTTTTTTTTTTTTTTTGGGTGCTAGAATGAGCTGAGGATGGAAAAGTACTTAAATTCCCCTTTATACTGCAGGGAGAAGTTGAGAGAAGGATTGACAGATACGATCTCTGCGCTCGACGAATTCGAGCAAGGCATCAGAGACTGTTTGGGCATCTAGCTGAGGAAATTTTCTTTTGAAGAGATTATAAACGGAGAAGTAATCGCTCGTATCTTTTCTGAACAGGATCTTGCTAATCAATTCATTTGTTCCTCCAACACTACTTTTTCTTCGGTTCTTCTCAGCTTTGATGTATTGTATTTTTTGCTCTCTGTTCTCATTCATTTTCTTGTTTAAGATCATCTTGTTGTATTTTGTTTGCTATTTTGTAAGCTATATCCTCAGCTAAAATTCTCTGCTTTCATCTTCTATCTTTTTTGTTTTTCTCCTTATTGAGATCTTATAGATTTCCCTGTGAACACTAACTATTAATATCTTCCTGTAGTCATTTGAAGTGTGAGAAACCAAATAAATATGAAGTGGCAGCTGCATCTGCTTGGTCACAGTACAACTTCAGAGCAAACCACCCCATTTTGATTCAATGAATTATTGTGCCCAATGGCTTACACTGATATTAGATTTTTTTTTTTTTTTTTTAATATCAATTTGCTAGAAATTTGTAACTTATTGATATCATTATGACAAAAGCAGAAAAAAACTTGTTTCTCTGATGATGCATGAGTCAGTGATCGAATGATGATGCATGAGTCAGTAATCGAATTACGTAAATATAATCAAAGTAATGTATAAAATATATTTTTTTTTACAAAATCTTAGTTTCAAAAGTAGTTCATGCTTTTTTTTCATCTATTGCATGGAATTAATAAAATTGGTGATATATTTATAGTAGTGGATGAATTTTAATATAATAAAAAATACAAATCTATTACGATTTAAAATAATTTTAATAAAATTAGGCATAATTTAAACTTAATTTAATAAAATAATTCAAAAAAAAATTTAAAAAAGAAAATTTTGTGTAGGCATTTTTTATTCTTATATGAGAAATTTTAATTTTATGTTAAAGCGATGGTAAAAAAAAAATATTATTTTTATAGAAGAAACAATTTTATTTAAAGAAAATGGACGGATGAGATTGAATGTAAAGATGAATGGATCGGGTGGACCAGGTCCACCCGACACCTTCCGGTCCCCCCGCTTAAAGCTCATCCGTAACCGGCACAATTTCAAAAAATGCGCCATATGGCGGGAAGAGCCATTGGCGCCGGATTTTCCCGCGCATTCTCCTCCCATCAAAAACGCCTCCTCCTCCACCAAAGCCCTAACTCCCCCGCCCTTCTCTCTCCTCTCCGTCCCCTCCCCCTCTCCTTCTCCCACACCACCATGTCCCAAAATGGCTTCTGCGACCACGAAAAGCTGCTTCTGAGGGTCAAGAAGCTGTCCCAGAACGCCATTTTGCCCTCCCGAGCCTCCGCCCTCTCGGCCGGCTACGATCTCTCCAGGTGCGTAAACTCCCCCCTCTCTCTATCCATTTCGGAATTTTCTCAAACACCTCTCTGATCCCATATCCAAATTAACAACCCATCTTGCGATTTCTCGCGAAAAAACTCACCTGCTGTGTCGATGTCGAATCCGTTTCTTTCTCCAGTGCGGTGGAGACGACCGTGCCCGCTCGCGGAAAAGCTTTGGTTGCTACTGATCTCAGCATTTCGATCCCGGTTGGGACTTACGCTCGCATCGGTGAGTTCCCGTTCCCATTCTCTAGAGCGTCTGCAGGAATTGCTTGAGTTGTGCTTTATCTGTTCGATAAAATGCCTCGCACAATGTGGCGTGCTTTGGATAACGCAGCTCCGAGATCCGGGTTGGCGTGGAAGCACGCGATCGACGTCGGGGCGGGGGTGATCGATGCCGACTACCGGGGCCCGGTCGGCGTCGTTCTGTTCAACCATTCGGACGCCGACTTTCATGTGAAGGCCGGAGACCGGATCGCTCAATTGATCATCGAGCGCATCATGACGCCGGAGGTCGCGGAGGTGCTCGATCTCGATCCCACCGCCAGGGGCGAGGGAGGGTTCGGATCGACCGGCGTTTGACCCGAAATTTGGAGTTCCAATTTCCTGATCTGGAGGTCATAGCAATCTCTCATCTGTGCCTTTTGTTCTACTGTTTTGTCGAACTTGCAGTAGCGTCGATGTCGTCGATGTCGTCGATGTCGTCGATGTCGTCGATGTCGTCGATGTCGTCGATGTCGTCGATGTCGTCGATGTCGTCGATGTCGTCGATGTCGTCGATGTCGTCGATGTCGTCGATGTCGTCGATGTCGTCGATGTCGTCGATGTCGTCGATGTCGTCGATGTCGTCGATGTAGGAACAAGTTATTTAGCTGTAATTTATTTATGCTGCTCTATGTGAAAATTTTAGTGTGTTTCACCTGCGTAATGATTTACTCCTGAACAAACAATCATAAAAATGAGAAGAGAAAAGAGTAATCCTGCAATGTAATTACTCAAAAAAAATACTCGTATTCCAAAAGTGCTATGAGCTTTGCCTTCATTGAAACTGAAAAATACATTCTTAAGCACCAACAAAATCCCCCACCACTCACTGCATTTTAAGACCCCTGCGAAAAATTTCTCATAGATGTGGGTGAGCTCTGTGTTTATGATTTGCAACCGGATTGAACTCGTCCCCCTCGGCGCTCGAGTCCGATAGGCCGCGGCAGGGGTACTCCGATATCGGGCCGCTGTACTCCCCGCTGTACTCGGGGCTGGCCACCACAACCTTTCTGATCCGCTGCATGTTCGCCGTGTACGAGCTCGGGGACTCGTATTCGGACCCCGAGCTGAAGAGCATGCTCTGCCCGGGCCGCATCCCTTCGTTCAAGTCCTCGAGCGAGACATCACCTTCCAGGGCCCGCACGATCTGTCGGTCGTCCATTGTTCAGCGCATTATCAGTAACAGCTCAAATTTAGGTATCAGTTTCAATTCAGTCCCTCAAGAACACAATTGAAAGTCAGAAGAGTTGAGCTATAGTAGTAGCTTTACATATATATACCTGACTCATCCTGGGGCGCCTCCTCGCAGAGTGGCGTACGCAGGCGGCAGCGCACGCCACCATGCGCGCCATCTCCATCATGTCGTAGTTGCCGTCTAGTCGCGGGTCGGCCAACTCGTCATAGTTTCCGTCAGCCAATGCTAGCGATAGCACGGGCCTCGCCTGTCAAAAGCATCGAACACGAAACATAGAATTGATCCTCTGCTAGTAAAACCAAAACTAGAGAAATGAGAAACTCAGCAAAGTAATGAAAAGTAGTGATTGGTTTTTGCTTACCCAATCTACCAAACTATCCTCCATGAATGTGTGATTGCTGTCGACGGGTCTTCGCCCCGTTATCAGTTCGAGGAGCATCACACCGTAGGAGAAGACGTCGGATTTCACGGATAGCTTGCCGCTGGAAGCATATTCAGGGGCCAAGTACCTTTTTTGTTTTCCGAATGAAAATGAGAAGATTGTAAATATAGGATTAATAGCTCGACAAATACCGAAGAAAAGAACTCGCAGAAAAGAACTCGCGGGCTCACCCGAAAGTTCCCATGACGCGAGTCGAAACATGCGTGTGGTTGTCGGACGATAGCTTGGCTAATCCAAAGTCCGCAACCTATACAATTCGACACGAAACACGATCATTTAGCTAGTATCATACCTCAAATTATCATAAGAACACCATATGACCACTATAATGATCGAAAAAAGGGCGAAAAAGAGAACATGAGTTTGGGAGTCCTTACCATGGCTTCGAACTTGAAATCGAGAAGAATGTTGGCGGATTTTATGTCGCGGTGAATAATGCGAGGGTGACCTTCGAGTTTCGTGTCGAAAATTTAGATTGATGAGCAATGAAATGTTTGAGAAGTGAAGGAAAAGGTTAATAGATAAGAAGTACTCACAATCTTCATGTAAATAAGAGATGCCCTTTGCTGATCCTAATGCAATTTTGAGCCTTGTAGGCCAATTCATTACAGGTAATCCCTTACCTGCAGTAATCAACAGATTCAATCAGATTTGAATGATTCAATCAGATTTGAATTTGAAAAAAAAGAAGAAGAAAAGAAATGGTAAATATTTTCAGAAATATCAATCAAATGTTGCGCATCATGCGGAAGTAAAGGTATGCACGAACCATGGAGGTGGTGCTCAAGAGTCTGGTTGGGAACGAACTCGTAGACAAGCAACCTTTTCTCGGCGGAGATACAGTAGCCGACGAGGGACACGAGGTGGCGGTGGTGGACGCGGCTGATGATGTCGACCTCCGCCTGGAACTCCCTCTCCCCTTGCCCGCTGCCGGCCTTCAGCTGCTTCACCGCGATCTCCTTCCCGTTGGGCAGCACTCCCTTGTGCACATACCCGAACCCGCCCTGCCCCAGCAGGTCGGCCTGCGCGAAGTCATTCGTCGCCGCCGCCAGCTCCTCGTAGGTGAAGGAGGCGCTTTTGTTGAATCCTAAGGGGAGCGCCGGCGCCGGCGGCGGCCGCGGCGGAGGCGCGAGCGGGCCCGAGTAAGCCGAGCTCTCGTCCCCGCTACTCATCGCTCCCAAAACCATCCCCGCCGCCGCCGGCGGACGGGGTTGGTGTCCATTGTTCGCCCATTGGCCCCCTGGTCCGCTAGTATAATAACTACTTCCTGTAATATTATAATATATAATACATAGCTGAATCAACTGTTACATTATCTTTTTCTAAACTAATCAACGAACCTTTCAAACTATAAGGATCCGCGTCCGTATAATACTTCATGGAATTATGAGGCTTTTTCCGCTTCCTCCTCGACGTGCACATGCATGCAGCCACCATGAGCACGAGGAGCAACCCGGCCCCGGTCGCCACTCCGATGGTGATGGGCACGATGGCGCCGTATCGGTGGCCCGACTTCGCCCCCTGCAGCTGCTGCGGCGGCGGCAGAGAAAACGAAGAGCCATCGCCGGAGGAATCCGGTGGCGGCGGCGGCGGAGGTGGCGGCGGAGGTGGTGGTGGTGGTGGCGGTGGTGGAGGGGATTTTGATGAAGGCATACTAATAATAATAATAATAATAATAATAATAATAATTTAGAGTCCTCTAATGCAAAAATAAATAAATAAATAAATAATGATAATAATAAAATTGTAGCGAAAATGAATCTAAATTGCGCAGAAATGTAAAAAGTAATTCAATCAATTATTTTCACAAAATCATATAATTTAAGAAAAAGAAACAAAAAATACTAGCTACCTGTAATGAGATTGATGATAAAAACAAAAAAAAAATCGTAGTTTAATCAAAATATATTCAGAAAAAGATTAATTAACGAACCATGCACTAACATTTCACAAGCACCTACAAATCCAACATTCATAACATAAACAATTTTGGAAAAATAATAGGAAAAATTAATGTGCTAAATTAAGAGAGAGAAAGCGAGAGTACCTTAATGATAATTTTCCCCTCTTATGAAATTTAATGAATTAATTAATAAGGAGGGTTCTTCGTGTAAGGACGAGGGTGCTTCGTCCCCTCCTCTACTCCAATCCCATTCGTTTTATTTTTATTTTTATTTTTATTTTTATTTTTTTCCCTTTTTTTGAATCATTCCCAATAAGATAAAAATTAAGGAAAAAAAAAAGGAAAAATTATAATAATAATAATTATTAAATTATTAATAAAATGTAGAGAGAGAGAGAGAGAGCCTATTTCTGGGTGGTGGTTGGTCATTTCCCATAACTTGTCCCTCACACGTGTGATGGTCAACCCTTGTTTTTATATTTTCTAAAATTTCAAAATTTTACGAGTGCTTTTAAATTTTTTTTTAAAAAAAATATGATTCTTTTGAAAATATAATGTCGAATTATAAAAAATAAAATAAAATTATTACACCAAAGGTTTGAGCTTTGTTTGGTATCGTGTTTATTTTTTACTTTTTTTTTAAGTAGAGTTTTGTATTTTAAGTGCAGGAGTGAATAGTAAATTATTTATAATTCTTTTGGACCACAGTATTTATCTGGCAACTAAAAATAAAATTTAAAATTAATTAGTATTTTTTTTATAATTTTTTCAGTATATTAAATTATATATAATTAGTGTTTTAAAAAATAAAAACATAATAATAAGCTTAAAATTTTATTTTTACTTTTATGCTAAATTAAAATAATAATATTTTATTTTATCAAAAATTTTACGCTCATCTACTTCATAAGCTAAATTTTAGACCATATAAATTTCAATTTTAATTCTCTGCTTTTCATTTCATTTTTTTTAAGTAAAATTCAATTGAAGTTTTGTGAACACCAGAAGATGTGCAATATGATGTGCAATATATATATAGGGTGGGGTGAATTTCACCCATCACTTCGAAGTGATGGGTGGAAAGATCCCCACCCTTGGATGGGTGGGATGTACCCTCTACATCCACTTTTGGATGTAGAGGTAGCATTGCCCTATATAGGAAAATGCTACTTGTACACCCGTAAGGGGTGTACATCTCACACCCCCACCCATCTAAGAGTGGGGGTGTGATGAGAGGTCACTTGATGTGACCCGTAAAAAATATCGCCACCATTAAAGAGGTGGAGATGTAAGATGTACACCCCTTCCGGATGTACATGTAGCATTACTCATATATATATATATATATATATATATATATATATATATATATATATATATATATATATATATATGGAAAATGCTACTTGTACACCCCATTTGGGGGTGTACATCGCACACCCCACCCATCCAATGGGTGGGGTGTGGTGAGGGGTCACTTCACAATTTGTGAAGTGACCCTCCCACCCTTAGATGGGTGGGTGTAAGATGTACACCCCCTTTGGGGGTGTACATGTAGCGTTGCTATATATATATATATATATATATATATATATATATATATATATATATATATATATATATATATTTTTTTTTTTTTTTTTTTTTTTTTTTCGGACCCTCTTAGGCCAATGAACCGGGCCGGGGCTCTTAGGATGACGTGGTGGACCAGGCCCACGCAACACCATGTCTCTGCTCGGTGCACCTAAACCCCACCGCATAGAAGCCACCGTGCGCCGATCCAACCTCAACTCCACACGTTATTCACGAAAATACCCTTCTTCTTCATCTTCTTCTTCTTCTTCTTCTTCTCTCTCTGTAAACACAAATGTTCGCTACGAGAGGAGCAACACCGAAACCCTACCTTTTTCCCTTGTTCCCTTTCATGTCCATCTCCTCCACCTCCCCCTCCTTATCTCCGGCGAGGCGCCGCGGCGGCGGCGGAGGTGGCGGGAGCCGCCCCAAGAAGAAGGTGTACCACCGCGAGCGGGAGCTCGACCGCGCCGTCGACATCCAGAAGAAACCCTACCTCCTCCTCCGCCTCCGCTCCCTCATCCTCTCTTCCTCCATGCCCCGCCCCCTCCTCCTCCGTGACCTCGAGAAGGAGGTGGGCTTCGTACAGAAGTGGACCTTCCTCTCCCTCATCCAGCGCCACCCTTCCGTCTTCAAGGTCTCGGGCGGCGGCGGCGGCAGACCCATCGCCGTGCGCCTCACTGAGAAAGCCGTGAGGATCTCCGGCGAGGAAACCCTAGCTAGGGCCCTGATGGAGCCGATCTTGGTGAGGAACCTCCGCAAGCTTCTGATGATGTCCATGGATTGCCGAATCCCCCTGGAGAAGATCGAGCTCATCGCACCCGAATTAGGGTTACCTCCGACCTTCAAAACCTGCTTAATCCCTGGATATCCCCAATTCTTCTCGGTTCAAAACATCCGAGGGGTCGACTACCTCTGCCTCGAGAGCTGGGATTCTTCGCTAGCAATCACTTCCCGCGAGGAAAAATTGGATCTTGAGACCATTCCAGTTGATGCCAAGAGGAGTTTTTCTAAAGATGGTAACTTTCTCGGCCCCTTCGCATTCAAACTGAGGTTCCCTGCCGGGTTCCGGCCGAACAAGAAGTACATCGAAGAAGTTCTCAAGTGGCAGAAAATGGCGTTTCCTTCTCCGTTTCTGAACGCGAGGCGGGTCGAGCCTGCAACTCCGCAAGCCCGGAAACGCGCGGTGGCGGTGCTTCACGAGCTCCTTAGCTTGACGATGGAGAAGCGGTTGACTTCGGATAAGCTCGATGCATTCCACAATGAGTATAAATTGCCTTGTAAATTGTTGCTATGCTTGGTTAAGAATCATGGGATATTCTACATTACGAATAAGGGGGCGAGGAGTACCGTGTTTCTTAAGGAGGCATATGATGGCCATAGCCTGCTCGATAAATGTCCTCTGTTAAAATTTTATGATCGGTTTGTTTCACTCATCGGCCGGCCGTGTTCTGACGCGAGTAATTCAGTGCAATTATAGAGGAAAGGAAAATTTGGCAATTTGTTGTTTTTACTAAGATGGAATTATTGAAGATTGATTTAAGGTAAAAGAAGTGGTGGATATGGGACAATCCATATCCAATTTATGTGGAGGCTTATGATGGCCACAACCTGCTCGGTAAATGTCGGTCAGTGAGATTCTTCGATCGGCTTGTTTCGCTCATCGGCAGGCTGAGTTCTGATGCGAGCAATGCAGTGGTAGTAACTTGTCAATAGTTCGAATTGTTCTTAAAGAAGAATTCGATAGCTTGAAGCTTTCATTAAGATCACTGCTAAAAGATTGATTTGAGGTAAAAGAGGTACTCAATATGGGCCAATTAGCAGTTCAATTATGTGGAGGATTATTATGGCTGCGACCTGCTCTAGAAATGTCCTCTGTTGAGATTCTGCGATTAGTTTGTGATGCTCATCAGCAGGCCATGTTCTGATGCGAATAATCAAGCGGAAGTGTGGTAAGTTCTCTATGGTTTGAGTTGATCTTAAAGTTAAACTCGGCCTTTTGAAGATTTCCAATAAGATCAATTGATCGAAAATTGAATTAAAGTAAAAGAGGTAGTTCATATTGGTCAATTATGCAAATATACATTGTTATTTTTCTTCTTAGATACTTTGTTTTATCTTGTAATTTAGAAAATTATTCAACTTCATTAGCTGTTTCTCTCTGATGCTTGTTATACCTACTCCTTCACCGGCACTTCATCAATTATCTTTTTCGGGTAAATTCTTTCCACCCTAACAAATGGTCTCATCCTTCGTTTCATCTGGTTTTGTGGTAATTAAGGTGGAAATCAATTCTCTACATTGTAAAACCTCTAGAAAATGTAATGAGGGTAAAAATCATACGAAAGCCTTGCTAGCTTTCCGCAAGAAATCTAATTATTTGGTTCATCTTTTTCTATGATTGCTGCATTGTGAATCTGATCTATGCTTAGCGTAAACATGCATGAACAAGTAATCTAGTGTGATGGAAAATTCTTCTTAATTCTTTTAAATGAGCTTTCTTGGACTAACATCTTTAATATCTGAAACAGCTGTATTAATGTTTTCTATGTTTGAAACATTTCTCGTCATTAATGAGATTTAAATATTTTATTTTAAAATTAAGATTCTGAAGCTTGATTATCTTACTGTTTGCGAACATCAGAGATTTAGGCCTTCAAATTAGACTACCTACTGTTTTACCTCTGCTCTGAAATGCTTTTCGAAGCCAAGCATTTCGTAGCTATACAGTATACCATTTTTTCAAACAGCAAAACTCAAAAAATGCTTCTGAGAAAGCTCCGTGGGGGCTCCAGACAAGTATCTGATATAATTACTATATCATCTTCTTTATTTGTAAACTCTTATTTTCTTGTAACATTTTGATTTACTGAGTCATCCAACAAGGTGCAACCTCCCACAGCCACCTATCTACCATCATGAAAATGCTGGCCCTGCATGTATAAGTTAAATTTAGTTTCATTAGGAAGAGCTAGTAAAAGACATTCATAATTTGTTGGGTGAAATGCTTCAAATCTTTCATTTCTTGTGCCTTCTTTAATCTTAGATAACATGGATTTTCCAAGGGGCACAATCTTTAACCTTTTTTTTTTTTTTTTTTTTGACGCATGAATGCTTTTCCTCGTGCCTCTTTCTTATGTGAATTTAATGTGCATTAAGCTCTTCGTGTTTTGCTTTGTTAAAGTTTGTTTGCATCTCATTCAGCTAGCTGGCGCATTTGTGCACAGTATGAAAGTAAAGTTGTGTTGTTATATCTACTGAGTGCTGCCGCTTGTGCTATTTTCGCTTGGCTTTTGGAACAAGTTCGCAATTCCAACAAGTTTTTTGCTATCAGAATTTTCATGGAAATTTATGCATCTATTTTTGAGACTTTCATTTGTTTGGCTGGGACATTTTTTGCTTGTGAACTACATGATATGATACACTTACTGCTAGACACATTATTGGGAACTTATGGAAATACCTACAAGAGATTGACTAGAGATTTGACTGAGATATATGTGTGAAGCCTCTATATATAGAGAGATAATATGAACCACTGTGTTTTTATGCACCAAAAATTGTTAGCAATTTAGTGTATCCTTTTTTTATAGGAGCTTCAGTAAAAGTAGTGTTGGCTGGGTATAATTGTTTGAAGAAACAAACTATTTCTGTTTTTCCATTAAGATTGTTTCTGCAGCCTTGTCTTTCCAATGAAGTAGAAGTTAGTAGTTCCATGTTTGAGCTCTTCTTTAGTTGCTAAAACTTTTGTTTTGAATATCTTTCTGCTAGTAAAAAGTATACTAAAATTCGATTATGATTAATATCTAACTAATTTTTTGATAAGTTAAAAATAGACTTACAGATTAAATAATTTAAAATATTTGATTGATCCGGAAACGCGTGTATTTTCGTTCTTACTCGCGGGATTAATCGAGAACACCATCTCAACATACGATCGAAATTTTTTCGTTGATTTTTTTTTGCACCAAAAAAAAATAATAAATAAATAAATATATAATAAATTGATATTTTAAATTTTACTCCAACACTTTCTGCATCATAAACTGCAGATTTATTTAGTTGGAAATGGTTGTGATTGACTATGATCAAAATCTAGTAACTTTTGCTGTATTTGGAATTGTGGCAAGTATTCATAATGTGCTTTTGTGAATAGGCTCTTTTTAAACATTGCCAGCCCCCAAAAGCCATGAAGAATATTTCTGCATGTTTTCGCCCCAATTTTTTATTATCACGTTGCATCTATCACGATGAGTGGATTACTTCGAATATTTTTTTTTTTTTTTTGTAAGAGCGAAGAAAAAAAATTTATTTAGTGAGGATCTTAAATTTTAATTACGATATTACTAGTTATATTTTATCTAAATAAATTTAATTATGGTAATAATTAATTTTTTATTTAGATTGTATGTTTAAAATATTATAATTTTTAGTTGGTTAAATTTTAATATATCTTTTATATAATTTACACATTTAAAATAAGATAAAAATTAATTTGTTAAATGTTAATAAATTTTAAATTCAGGATTTTATTTGTTGTATTATTATAATTTATATATATATATAATAATATAATTGTTTTAACTTTTATTTTATAATTATATTTCTAATTATATTATTTTTTATTTATTATTATAATTTATTATTTATTAAGATATAAAAAGAATAATAATATTTTCTAGAATTGAAGCAACATAATTGGTGCTATTAAAACGAAGTAAAGTGAAGTAGTTTTCAAAAGAATTTTAGTTAACTTTTAATATCTGTTTGACTCTCGGGATATATAATAAGTTGAATTATTATTTTTTTCTTTTTTTGTTAAAATTCAAACCATTGGTCTTTAATCATCACTGATTTTTAAGTTGGTTCCTGATTTTTGTTACTTTGGTTCCTATCTGGCTATCTTCTTCACTGTTTGGTTTCTGACAAATATGTAAAAAAGTATTTTTTACAAAAAAAAAAAAAAAAAAAAAAAAAAAAAAAAAAAAAAAAAACACATTTCATAGAACAATTTTTGCCTTTTAGAGCAAAATATTTTATTCATTATTTGGTTGATAGGCAATCTAGCACTACAATCAAATTATTATATAACAACATTTTTTAAATATTATTAAAAATTTTTAAAAAATACTGCAAATAAAAATATTGAAAATATGACACTTATTATATCATCATATAGTCAGTAGGATTCTTCTAGGCTGCGTTTGATTCAGATATAAGCTTGAACTGTTTATTCCAGAGATAAATATAAATTTCGGAACAAGCAATAATAAGACCAATTTTATGTTTGGATGAAAATTGAGTTGTTCTTAGGAATAAGAAAAATAGCGTTTGGCTAGTTAGATTAGAATAGTGAGAATAAGAATAATTATAATTTTAAAATAATAATATTTTATCTAAATAATTAATATAAAATATCAATTAAATAATAATTTAATTTATTTAATTAATTATTATAGATAATTCTTAATATTAATTGATAAAATAATTAACAATAATAAGTATTACTAATAAATAATTTAATTAATTAATTACAAATAATTTAATAAATTAATTAGTTAATTATCTAATAGTTAGATAATTAGTTAATAAAATAATTAAATTAGTAAAAATATTAGATTAATTAAAGAGTTAATACAATAATTAAAATTATATTTACTTTAATTAAGCTTATTCATAATTAATTGCTAAAATAATTAATAATAATGAGTATTATTAATAATTATTAATTTAATTAACTACAAACAATTTAATAATTTAATTAGTTAATTATCTAAATACTTAAATAATTAGTTAATAAAATAATTAGATTAGTTAAAATATTAGATTAATTAAAGAGTTAATATAATAATTAAAATTATATTTACTTTAATTAAACTTATTCTTAATTAATTGATAAAATAATTAACAAGAATGAATATTATTAATAATAAATAATTTAATTAACTACAAATAATTTAATAATTTAATTAGTTAAATAATTAATTAAAATATTAGATTAATTAAATAGTTAAAATAATAATTAAAATTATATTAATTTAATTAAGTTTATTATCAAATGGGAACAAGCCTTGTTCCAGAAAAAGACTGGAATAATAATTCCAGTTTTACAGAAGCTTATTTCAAAAAGACGAGAACTACTGATTATATCGATAATCAAACACGTTTGGATATAAAGGATAGGATAACCCCTTATCCCTCTCCCGTTGCCAAAGGCAACCCTAATGCAGAAAAGAGCTGCCGGTAGAGTTGAGTTCTACGTAGACAGACGTTGAAGAAGAGCCGGTTCTTGGCAGAAGTCCAGCTCAAGATTCTTCTACTAGTCCAGGGAAGAGCTGCCGGCAGAGTTCTTTGTAGACGGTGAAGAAAAGCCGGTTCTTGGCGCCAGTGCTGTGGTTGTTAGTAGACCGGCAGAAGTCCTTGAGCTGCGTCATGTTGAGGGTGCCGAGCGTCTGGCCGAGCAGCATGAACAACCAGTTGATGTCCTTCGTCTCCGCGGGGATCACCGGGCCCACGCACTTGGAGCGCCCGCACGAATCGCACGCCGGCAGGACCGACTTCTTCCAATCCAGAAGTGCACGGTCGTCTAAGCAGTGCCGCTGAAGTCTGCTCATGAGCTGCTTGGTGTCCGAGAGCTTCGACTCCAGTTCGTAGGAGATCACCTTCCGGACGCCGCAACTGCTGCAGCTCACCTCGCCGTGGATGTGTGTGATCCCGTTCTCGATGAGCCATTTGTAGGAGCGAACACCCATGGGGTGCTCGCGGGCCCAGGAGAACGGAGGACGAACTTCGATGAGTGGCTGCGGGCGAATAGGCTGCCGGTTTAGATCGATGGCCGGCAGGGCTGAGGGCGACGGTGGGGCTGGCGACGGGACCGAAGGGGGTCGGGCTGATGGCGGGGCCAAAGAAGAGGTGGCCTGACGGCGACGACGGAGAGGCTGCAAGGCGGCGGCGGTAGCACCGACTGCGCAACGACATAAAAACAAAAATAGTGTGGTTTTGCAAGTTCAAAAAAGAAAAAAAGAACAAAATTAAGATGTTCAAGAAGGACGCGGACGCTGTCGCTTGCCAGACGACGCCGATTTATTCGGCTGCAGAAAAGAAGTGCTTTCTTGCTGCTGTGGCTCCAACGGCGGCAGCGGTGGATCTTCGTGATGATCTTCGACCCGCAGCGGCGATGGATCTTCATGATGATGTTCTGCAAATTTCGAAAAACCAGGCAATGCCAAAGAGAGTTCCAGATTTATTTCATTGCATCCTCCCTCTCCATCTCCATTTCCATCTCCATCTCCATCTCCATCTCCATCTTTCATTGTGATCTACTCACGCTACTTCATCAATCACTTGCATGAGTTATACTCCAAGTTCTATTAGAATTAGAATAATAATAACAAGATAATGAAGAAATTATAATGATAATAATATATATATATATATATATATATATATATATATATGTATATACAGAGAGAGTTCGGTTAATATACTATTAATAATACTATTAGTGCCATCAAGTTTTCTATCCTTAGATCAATTTTTTTGATCATTTTCATCCGCTAGATTTTATTATTTTTTCAATCACTTATTAAACCTAAGGGGCCCACTATCATCTCAACGACACATCTTTTAATTCAAGAATTAAAAATTTAATAATATATATATATATATAATAATAATAAAATAAAATAAAATTAAAATATAATCAGTTCACAATTATTATCATGAAGTTTGTTACAGTTATTTTTAAAATTTCACACAAAAAATATAATAATAATTGGCACCCGCGCAAAATTTTCACACAAAAAATATAATAATAATTGGCACCCGCGCAAAATTCAAATAGACCGAGACCGGTGCGAACTCCAAATATTTCAGAAGAATCAAAATAATTGTGTTGATTTAAAAATATTTCTTCATTTATTTTTATTTCTTATATTTACTAATTGAATTGAATTCTAGAAAGATATTATAATAAATTTAATTAAATTTGAAAATTTTGAATGGTCGTACAGAAAAAATAAGCAATTTTTTTTTAAAAAAAATATTACATAGAAAAAGTTGTAAAATTTAAATATTTATTATTTAAATATTAAGTTGTCTCAAAAGTTATTGGTGGGAAAAGAATTATTGTTTGATTAATTAAAGAATATATTAATGTCAATTTTTTTTTCATTATATATATATATATATATATATATATATATATATATATATATATATATATATATATATATATATATATATATATATATATATATATATATATATATACCTTTTAAATATTGTTGTAGAAATAATTTGCAAATTTTATCTATAAGTGATTTGTCAAATTTAATGATTTTGATTGTTTTAGTAAAAAAAAAGATTGATTAACAACTTGATAAATATATTAAATTAACCAGACAAACTTAAATACAAAAAAATTAAAAATGCTGGTGAAAAAAAATAAGTTGCGGGAGTATTTCAAAATGGCATATAAATAATTGTGATTTTTAACAAAACTATATCACATCCATATGTGAATTCATATGTGAAAATGTATGAGATGCAAAATTTTTATTACCATGCATGTCTATTTAAAACGTACTGGAATTCATATATGATGATTTAAATTTGTATTAAGATATATATTATTCAAATAATAATATATAATAATATACATATATATATAAATATAAACTAAAATAATAATTAGCTCGAATAAAATACACAATGCGATTAAAGATTCACACTCATGTTCAAATTTTATATGTCTATATATTTTATTCAATAAAATTTAATTTCTAATAAATATAAATACAATTTTAACATATAAATTAGTAAAATCAACAAAAATAAAATAAAAAACAACTTTATCTTCCTACAATATGTATTTAATTCTCTCTTATCTTAGAGGTGAAAATGGTCGAATACATGGAATTTGAAAAAAAAAAAAAAAAAAAAAAAAAGCATATTTGCATATATATATATATATATATATATATATATATATATATATATATATATAAACATACAAAAATACTAAATTATAATATGATTGAGATAAAAAGAGAAAAAAAAAACAAAATTTCTTTTTAAATATATTTACAAAATATTTTATTATGATTATTATCTCTACCATATATTTGATAGAGATGTTTTATATTGGTCGTTAGGAAGTTAACCGCTTAAAAAGTCATTTATTTGTTATAGTGAATTGCTGGATAAGAACTAATTAGTTGATATATATCAAATGAATTATTTGGGGAGCCCTCCGAAATTTACTGTTAATCAAATCTATGTTGACTATATTATCAAAAAAAAAAAAAAAAAAAAAAAAAAAAAAAAAAAATCTTTACCAATTTGTTAGTTTTATAATTTTGGTTAATTAGACTTTTGGTCGAAGTAATTTTGAATTATTTATTTATTTATTTATTTATTTTTTTTTTTTTATGATTTTACATACAAATAAGCGTACTCTAAACTAAGGAATTAAGTCTGGCACGGTCTGGCATGGCTCCGTTTGGCATGGTACGGTACGTCACGTGTACCGCTTCCGTTCCGATGAATACGTATGATTTTTCAGTGACACGTTCTGATATAAATTTTTTTTATTTTTTTTATTCCTAATAAATTCTTATAATATTATTTTGAAATATTTAATAAAAAAAATTATAAAATATTGACTATATATAATTTATTATATTTATCGATTGTCATATTGATAATTTTTTTTATATATAAAATATAATTATATATTATAAAAAAATATAAATAATAATATAATAATAAAATTCACAAATATAATAAGTATTTAGCAATGTGTTTATTGTAAAATTATATATATATATATATATATATATATATATATATATATATATATATATATATATTGGAGCTTATATATTCTCAAAATTACAAGCCCAAACATGATTGTGAATTTTTTATCATTGAATTTGCATTAAAAATTGTGTTATTTACTTTTTCTTTCTCTCTTTAGTTGACTTTATAAAATTACAAATCCCAATGCAAATTCAATGGTAAAAAATTCACAAACATATTTGGACTTGTGCTTTTGAGAGTATATAAACTCTATTTTATATATATATATATATATAAATTCGGCACGAACAACAGGGTGATACTCATTGTGTATCGCTCTGTCTCGAGTGATACCCAATGGATATCTCCAGAGAGGAGATATTCCGTACAATGCCGAGCGACACGGGACGGTACTTAATACCTTGCTCTAAACTAGAAAATGTTAAGTAACAACCTACGATAATTAAAAAAAATAGGAGCACGCCAGAAAGAAGGAGTCCAGACCTACGATAATTAAAAAAAAAAATAATAATAGGAGCATGCTAGAGGGAAGGAGTGTTGCCAAGACGGGAGGAGATATCTTGCTCAAAACTAGAAAATGTTAATACCAATGGATACCGTCGAGACTGGAGGAGATACCCAGTACTTAATATCTTGCTCTAAACTTCTAAACTAGAAAATGTTAAATAACAACCTACAATAAATTAGAAAATGTTAAATAACAACCTACAATAAATTTTTTTAAAAAATACAGTAATTTTTTACGATTTCACCTTTTCGCTATGGCGAATAAATATTTTTATTATTTTGATAATACAAGAATTACGAGTAAATCGCTAATATCTAGAGCTACATTATTTTATAGGAAAATGCTATGTGTACACCTCTTTCGGGGTGTACATCATACACCCCATCCATCTAAGGGTCGGGGTGTGATGATGGGTCACTTGATGTGACCCGTAAAAAGTATCGCCACCATTAAAATGGTGGAGGTGTATGATGTACACCCCTTCGGGGTGTACATGTAGCATTGCTCTTTATATTTTGATTTGGTATATTTACGTCCCCGCTCATTTTAGGTTTTCGTTATATATATATATAGACAAAACCGACCCGACCCGACCCGACCCGACCCGACCCGAGAAGAAGCGGAGATCGATCGATTTTGATCGAACGATCGATCGATCGAAATCGACCGCAAAAAATCCCGCAAAAGCGCCAAAAGCCGAAGCTCGGAGAAGAAGCGCTTCTCAACCGAGCTAACCCTAGAAGAAGAAGAAGCGTAGCAGCAATACCAAGCATAATGGGGAAGAAGGGGCAGAGGAAGGGGCAAGCCGCGGCGCCGGCGGTGGCGGCGCCGCCGCAGACTGGAGTCGTCACCGAGGCGACGCTCGTGCGAATCGGGATGGTCTTGGAGGAGTTTCGCGCCTCCGATGCCCAAGGTTCGTTTTATTTTAATTTGTTTTCCCCTGATTAAGTTTCTATGCTATTTCGCATAATTTTGGGGGTTTATTATTAGGTATTCTAACTCAAATTTGTGAATTTTTGATGTTTCGTGTTGCTCTTTTGATAGATTTTGTGAATTAGAGAGAGATGAATGATGGAGGTTTTGTTAGCATTGGATGTTTTGGGTAAACGCGTACGTTTAGCAGAAAATGTAAAATTTTATCAAGATATTGAGGAAAGATAACGATGTAGATAGTGAAATATACGGTTATTAAAGAATAAAAGATTTCATTTTTTTTTAAAAAAAATTTAATTTAAGGATGTATAAATATTCATAAAAAAAAGCTGAATCTTTTTGTAGATTAAATATTATTGGAATTTGAAAATTGTACATGTTTCATTTTAGATACTATACTATACTATACTATACTATATGATTTTATGGTTTTGCAACATAAATCATAAGATAGCATATTATGAGAATGCATTTGTCTCAATAACTACCAAAAAACCATGTTCACTCTTTAACTTTGAAGTTTCAATGTAGTGAGCTGTTCTGATTTGTGTGATTGAGATCAAAATTATCCAATTAGTTGCCCTGCAAAAAGTACGATATGTTCGAAAATTGCAATTGCCATTTCTGACATAGTGGGTAATTATATATTGCTGCTGTAACTTCCATATGGCTTTGCTAATTTGGTAGACTAATCCAGTGATCAGTAAATTGGATATGTGTCGTCTGGCATGAAGTTGGGATATTGCCCTTCTCCATATTTTGCGTTGTGGTCGAGCGCTAGTATTAGTAAATGAGCACGGGGATTGACCAAACTATTGATTTTGGTGAACTTCTGAGAGCTGTGGAGAGAGTCCTTGCAGTGTCTTTACGACATATTAGTAAATAGTTACACCATTTTCTGAAATCTTCTGCAAAGAACCTGGTAGTTCATGATATTTACTGCATTCAATTTGACTATTTTTGAATGATGATGTTACGGATCTCAAATTTGCTGTTTAGAAGTCCTTGCTTCTTATAGGATGTGTGGCTATTGAAGTTCCTGGCCAACAGTTTGATAAATTAATATCACCAAGGCATTTGATGTAAAACAATTTTTCTTTTCCCTTTGTTAGATAATTTTTCACTGTAAGTAGGGTTTAGGCAATCCTTAAAGTATGGCAATTGTTTTCTTATAAAACTCATTTTGAAGTTAATTGTCTTAAAATATCAAATCCTTTCCTTTTCTAGTTAAATTACATTTCCAAAGTAAACATCCTCTGCATTTTGAATCCATTATATGGTAAATATTTGATTAATTGAGAGTTCATATTAGTCTGAAATTTTAACATGGTTGTTGATTCTGAATGTCCTCACTTTCTTCTTTCCCTGTCTTTTTTTTTTTTGAAATATATTTGTCTTCTCGTGATCTTCTTTATATTTATTCTAGTTTTATTATATTACTCGACCTGAAAATGGGCTTTCTACCACTAATGCTTGTTTGCAGTTTACACTTTTGAACCTGGTCTGTCTAAACAAGAACGAGCTGCTATTCATGAAATGTGCAGAAAAATGGGTATGATATCAAAAAGTTCTGGGTGAGTATAGAATTAATATGTATTTGTAGCTTTCTCCCTTTGAAAACTGACGTACCCTATTAAGTCCTTCATATTGAATGCAAACTTTTCCATATTTCTTTTGAATGTGTTTATATTTTTACTTATCATCTTTGCTGTTAATTCAATACATGAGTTTTCAGATCTAGGAGATCACATAGCTTGTTTGAACAAATTTTTTGTATATTATTGCTTCTTCTAAATAGCATATAACCCTTGAGAAGTGGTTGTTAATGATAGTTATAGTCCTCACACTTAATTATGAAAATCCCGAGAAATTGGATTATAAACAGCCATGTTAGAAAGCTTGAATATAATTGCATAAAATATAGCTTTTTTGGTGTACATAATCATTTTTTGAAGTGAATGGACACAAATATATTTGGTTCTTTGATAGTTTGCATGGAGGACTGAACACACACACACACACACACACACACACACGTTCTCACAGATGCTTGCATACTGAAAAAGGTTACAATGCATGGAGACCTCATTAGCTGTAGGCAATCTGAAATAAAACCCCAACTATATCAGTTTGGACTGACATCTTCTCAACTTTTTCTTGTTTTGATTAAGTTATTTTTATCATTTGAATTTGAGAGTCTGTTAAATTAACAGCTTTATTAGTATTTAGTACCTGCTGTTACTTCATAGAAGGACCAATAGTTCCATTAGCAAAAGGTTGAGAGAACTGTTAACTTTAAAAGAATCACCCGTTAAATTTGATAGAATCCCCAACTTGATTGACAAATTAACGGAAGAAAAAGTTGATTGAGTGTCGATCATAAAGTGAAGTTTGGGGGGCAAAATTCAAAATCGCATATAGGGAAGTCTCCATCCAATTTTACCATAAGAAAACAAAATATTTGGTCAAGGTGCAGCTTACATTTAACAGCATTTGAAGTATTATTATCTATGTCTTGTAATTTTTTAACAGAAATGGACAACGGCGGAGACTATCTGTCTACAAAACTAAAAAGCAGCAGGGACCCACTAAGAAAGACGAAGATCGTGTTACTTATTTGAAGTTTTCTGAGGAGGCAAGAAATGTTCTACAGGATTTATTCACACGCTATCCCCCAGGTGATGGAGAGTTGAGTGGAGATGTACAAACTAATAGTTCAAGCGAGAAAGTTGGTAAGGTACGGTGGAAGCAAGATAATAGCTTTTGCAAACCATCGATGCGCAAGTCTGATATAGCAAAGAAGTTGGAGCTGCTTGCTTCTAAAATAAACGAGTCAGCACAGCTGAAAAAGGTGCCGCCTTATCTGTTTTAAGAGTTTTCTTTTTGTTTCTTTTTCTGGGGCTCTTTCACATGTATTATCAGTCTTTAGGATTTATCCATTTACATACATATCCCTGTAAAATCTGATTTTTATTGTACCCATAAAAACCGTTGTTTGCTATAGAAATATTCTTATCTTAATTTTCTTAATTTTGCAGACTCTTCCATTTCGGGCGTAGAAGTTGGTTTTTGCATCAGAATTTTTTTTTAAAGAGGGGCTTTTTTTTTAAAAAATAACGATTTAAAACTCCCGACAGTAGATATGTGAAAGATACTAAACTTTTGAACTGCATATGTTAAAATTCAAAATGTTGCATGGACACATGTAATAAATAATTTTCAGCAGCATATAGGTGGAAATCTCGTTTTTCTTGCGTTTATTTTACTAAACCCATCAAGAGTGCAGTTTATTAAAAAAACTCTTTGAGTTGGTAGGTCATCCAATTTACAGGGGGAAGGTTGTATTGCAAAAAAATTTTAATGAGGCCTTTTTTTAGTATGAGGGATTATATATGAATATTAACTTTTGAAGGGCATATGTGGAAATTTCAGATTTTACAGGGAACATGTAAATAGATTATTTTGCATGGTTATATGTGCAAGTTATCCGGGTTTTTGTCACACAGTGAGTTTCAGAATTTCCATGTCATCTGGTCTGAGTAATTAGGAAAGCATGTATGTGCAGGTTATGGAAGACAGAAGTAAACTTCCAATTGCCTCTTTCAAGGATGCTATCACTTCAACATTGGAAAAGCACCAGGTCCTCTACCTGTTTTCCAACTTAATTCTCCTCTTTGATAAAAGTGATGATGCTTTATATTTGATTCCATTTTATTTATGCAAAATATACTCTTATCTCCTTACCCCTAGTTCTGGGGCTGATATATTATGCACAATCAGAGTGTGAAAACTTGGAAAGTTATCAAGCTATTTTCTTAATTTCATGTAAGAGTATTTCCTTGTTTATTTATACTGCTAGATTTATCCACTGACTAGTTTCAGATGCATGTAGGATTCAGTAATCGCATGAATAGTTTAAGTTGTCTGGATGCATTCGGCTATATGATGAATCTGAATTTTATTATGGAAATATCAAAATTGAGAATGAGGTGAAATTATCTGTATAAAACCTCTATAAGTAGTGTTATAATGGAACACTTGTTAGATGTGTTAAGAAATGATTGCATATTATATGACCACTAAGAGAATTAGACGTATTATGAAGTGATTGCATGAGTTTAGGCAGCAAAGAACTGTAGTGTTAATATTGTGAAATTCTGTTCATGAGCTAATGTAGCCCTCTAAGCTTTTTGACATTTGGTTTTGTGATCACTTGATTTATTATTCATTTCACATTTACCTCGCTAGAAAGATGAATTTTGGTAATCTGCGCTCATGAAAAATTAAGCCCCTTTTTCTTTCAATTACCAGGTGGTGCTGATATCTGGTGAGACGGGTTGCGGTAAAACCACTCAGGTTGCCAGCTCTTTGCTTTATGTTCTTTCTGGTACATTAAACATGCCCGCCACGGGGAACTACAAAAGATAATTCTTCTTTTACTATTTTACTCTGTTTTATTAATTTCTTCATTCTAAGTGTACGGCGAGTCTGCATTCATGAATTTAAGTGATGCATTCTTCTTGAAATCCATATTTTGGATGTAAATTATCCAATTTTTTTTGGTATTACTGTTTCTCTATTTTCTTCTCTAATATAATAGTTTTGTGAGGGAAAGTGATATTATTGTACATAATTGTTTACTTGATCGCGAGTCTTTTATTGCATTTATATTTCTGTGTGTCTGTGTACAACTTTGGATATATCACTTTTACTTTCTTTAGAATTCTATTTTTGTATTTCTATGAAATTCACCTAGTACTACTTAAACCAAAAATTGGGTAAAATTTATTTAAAGTTCTGTGATTTAAAAGACTCGCCTCATTTAGTTTTTAAGGTTCTATAATGTTTGTATAGCTTGTAGGGCACCTTTAAGTATCTCATATTGAAAGGAATTGCATAAAATTGTCTTGCCGTTTGACTCAATTGATTAACGAGAAAATTTCCCTCCCTAAGTAAGTACCCTAAGTCATGTAACATGGGGGTTTAAGGTTGAATATCAATAATACAATTTAATACCACTAAAAAATATTCTGCTTCTAAGTTACCTTCAAGTTTTTTGCCTTTTTTTTGGAAATATATTTCACTTGTAGCTCAGAGCTATGACACCTTCTATGTGTCATCTTTTTCTTGCTTGTCTCAGTAATTTATTACTGGTAAATTTCAGGTCCCTCAGTATATCTTGGACTGTATGTGGGGTAAGGGTGAGACATGTAAAATTGTTTGCACACAACCGAGACGCATATCAGCAATTTCAGGTAATTTCGTACGTTATCTGATATTTCTGCTTCTAATTTTTGTTATATTATGTTCTTAACTCTTCTATTTTGGAATCTTGAGTTGCCGAGAGAATATCTTTTGAGAGAGGAGAACCTGTTGGGGAAGATGTAGGATATAAGGTACTTGCTTCTTCTGAAACTGTGCACTAAAAGAATTCTTTATATTGAGCTTCCTATGATTCTGCATGGAAAAGTTCTGCGGCCCTTTTATTTTTAGTGTTGTATTTTATAAGGATAAACCTAGCAATTTGTTTGGAGGCACATCAATGTATTTAAGCAGAAATGTACTTCACACTGGTGTTCGTATAGCTTTTTTGTGAATAATTGTCGACCAATCGTTGGCAAACAATTCAAAGTGAAGGCGTAAGTTGTGCATATCTAACTTTATGATAGGGTGTTGGTGGTGATTATTGGTGACAAGAATGCCTTACTGTTATCGTGAAACTGTATTTCATGTAAAATTCAAAGATAAATGCTTATCGTAAGGCCATTACCAAGCTATAATAACTCTATGAATGCTTTTCTCAATGTTCTTTTGTAGCACATGCAGTTCTCAGGCTGTTTTTATTCAATTAATTGAAATTTTGTGATTAATTTTTTATTATCCATTATTTATTTGGAAACATTCAGATTCGATTGGAATCCAAAGGTGGGAAAAACTCATCAATTATGTTTTGCACAAACGGTGTTCTCTTGAGATTGTTGATTGGTAGAGGTGCAAATATTTCAAAGTTAGAGGCTATGAAGCGCTCAAAGGAGGACAGTATTATGGGGATAACCCATATTATTGTGGTATGTAATGGTATCTGTTTCTGGAATATTCTCAACTTTATCTGTGGTACTTCTGTTGGGCCTGATAAAATTTATTTAACAGTGCTTAGTAGGGTAACCACTGAAGTTTGTTGGTATGGAAACAAAATTTGTTTTGTAGATAAAAAACCGAAACCAATCAGTGTAAATTATGTTCATGTATATCCTAAGCAAAATTTGGCAGATAGGGATGGTTCTAGAAATTTACATGCTGTTTGTTTTTAGGATTTTGTATACATAATTGTAAACTGTTCATTTTTATTTTGCAGCTGGGAATTCGAACATCATGAAATTTATAATTAACACAACATGAGTGAGTTTAAAATTTTGGATCGTAGTACGAAGAACTGACATAGTATATCAAGTTTATCTCCTCATTTCATGGAGAACAGTCCAATTGGTTGTGGAGTTCAAAGAGGAAATATATATTAATGTAAAATTAACTGATTTTGATATCCACTGCTTTTGCAGAAGAGAGATTCTCTTTTATTTGTGTATTTTTTTGTATCTTTTATTTATTTTGACCACAGATTTATAGCTTTGCTCTATGTCTCTTTCCAGGATGAAATTCATGAGAGGGATAGGTTTTCTGACTTTATGTTGGCAATTCTCAGGTACCTGAAAACGGCATTCTGGTTTAAATTATTCCTAGATACATGCATCATTACCCAATATAGCCCATTTGATGTTCAACTCAAAGCAGAATATGTTGATAATTATCTTTACTGTATCCGTGTATATTGTTACTTTGTTTATCTCTAATTCATAAAAGTGGTAACTCAACTAGATGGATTAGGTGCTGAATATTGCTTCCTCCCAGCTTTCTTTCTCTTTGATTGCGTGTCTAGACTATGCTTTTGTGAGCCATTATCAATATAGTCGAGTCACCTATCAAATTAAGTTGGTGTACTTACTAGGTTTCCTGACGCAGTTGACGTGATCCTAAAGTTGAATAGGAAATCTTGATCTCCCTTTTCCAAACATAGCCAAGAAAAAAAGAAGAAGAACAAAACTTAGGGTTAGGTTTTTTGGGTCAAACCTGATTTTCTAGTACAACCAGGAACTACTATGACAACACATCAATGGATTAGTGTTATCCCTCACTTTACCCCTAGTTTTCCTTGTAATTAGTACATTTTTTCCCCCTATATCATCGTTAATATTCATATAAACATTAGCTATTTGCTTAACTTATTTTATTTTATCTTATTTGCAGAGACCTCCTGCCTGCCTATCCTCATTTACGCATGGTGAGTATTGGTTTTATCCTCATACTTCCCACCACATACTAATATAGTAGCATCCTATGAATGCAGAATATAGAATATAATAGTTCATCATGCTTGTTACTATCCATGGTGATATATCCATTTATTCAATCCAACAGGTATTGATGAGTGCTACTATCGATGCTGAGAGATTTTCACAGTACTTCAATGGCTGTCCTGTTATTCAAGTCCCAGGATTTACATATCCCGTAAGAGCTCTCTTTATTGACTTGTTATCAATCTAGGGCATGTTTGGCCTGTTAGAGCTTCTACAAAAGTGGTATTTCAGTAGAGTTGTTTGAAAAAAATATTAATAACTTTTTCATTAAAATCTCCGTTACTGCTTCTCGCTACATTGTAAGTAAAAGTTTCAAATTCGTGCTTCTGCTTTTTGGTCCAATACTTCATTTGCTTTTGAAATTCAGACTATTTGTTTTTTTCTCCCTTGGTTTGTGAGCTTCTGCATTTGCCAACCAGCTATAGACAAGCTTTTGGGCTACATTTTCTTTTTCCTTGTTACTCAGATGTATTTGTTCTTCAGGTAAAAACTTTTTATTTGGAGGATGTACTTTCCATTTTAAGAGCTGGTGCTGAGAACCATCTTACTCCTATGGTTGAAAATGATACAAAAGACCATACCCTATTGACAGAAGATTACCGAAATGCCCTTGATGAATCAATCAATCTGGCTTTTTCAACTGATGAATTTGATCCTCTTCTCGAACTCATCTCTACTGAACAGAACCCAAAAATCTACAACTACCAGCATTCACTCACCGGTGTATCACCACTTATGGTTTTTGCTGGAAAGGGCAGAGTAGGCGATGTTTGCATGCTTTTATCATTTGGTGTTGATGCCTCTCTTCGAGATAATGAAGGAAACTCTGCATTGGATTGGGCTCAGAAAGAGAACCAGCAAGAAATTTATGAAATTGTCAAGAAGCATATAGAAAATGATGCATCAAATTCGGCTGAAGAGGAAGAGCTATTAAACAAATATCTAGCAAGCATCAATCCAGAGCACATCGACACTGTTCTTATAGAGAGACTATTAAGAAAACTATGTACTGATTCTGATGAAGGAGCCATTTTAGTGTTTCTCCCTGGATGGGATGACATAAATCAAACAAGAGAGAGATTGCTTGCTTCTCCTCTTTTCCGAGATGCATCAAAATTCTTGATTCTCTCTCTTCATTCTCTGATTCCTTCTTCGGAGCAGAAAAAGGTCTTCAAACGACCGCCGGGTGGGGTCCGCAAAATAATTCTCTCTACCAATATTGCAGAGACGGCTGTCACCATTGATGATGTGGTGTATGTTATAGATAGTGGTCGCATGAAAGAGAAAAGCTATGATCCTTATAACAATGTATCAACTCTTCAATCTTCTTGGATTTCGAAGGCTAGTGCAAGGCAGCGTGAAGGACGAGCAGGCAGGTGCCAGCCTGGCACTTGTTACCACCTATACTCGAGGTTCCGTGCGGCATCTTTGCCAGATTATCAAGTTCCCGAAATAAAGAGGATGCCAATTGAGGAACTCTGCTTGCAGGCAAGGATTTACTTCTGTTTTTCAGGGTTATTCACAAATTGAGTTCATGAAGTTTGATCCCGATTTCAACTATGTTCTCAAAGTTTAAATTTCAACGGTTTTGTCCAGTAAAGGAAAACAATTAAGTTCTTCTTTTAGTCTGATATTTGAAAAGAATGCCACATTGGTATAGTTGAAATTTAAGCCCAAAAAGATAGTCGTGTCAACAAACTACAGTGATGTTGATTGAGTGACGCCTAAGACTAATAGATGAACTTGATTATTATGCTGGACAAGCTTCAGATACTGAAGTTATTTTACAATTATAATTCAATTACCTAGTTTGAGATTAGGATCAAATTTTATGGACTAATTTTGTAATTAATCCATTCTTTTATTTATTTAATTAGTACGAAAACATTATCTTGAAAATTTCTCCTTGCAGGTGAAACTCCTTGATCCGGCGTGTAGAATTGCGGACTTCCTACAGAAAACTCTAGACCCTCCAGTCCCTGAAACTGTACGCAATGCAATAATAGTCCTCCAAGATCTCGGTGCTTTAACCCAAGATGAACAACTCACCGACCTCGGCGAAAAAATAGGGTCCCTTCCTGTTCACCCCTCCACAAGCAAGATGCTGCTATTCGCCATCTTAATGAACTGTTTGGACCCTGCCCTAACCCTAGCCTGTGCCGCCGATTACAGAGATCCCTTCATTCTTCCAATGGCCCCAGATGAGAGAAAGAAAGCTGCCATGGCAAAAGTTGAGCTGGCTTCATTATTTGGTGGGTACAGTGATCAATTAGCAGTTGTTGCTGCTTTTGAATGTTGGAGGAGAGCGAGAGATAGAGGTCAAGAATCACAGTTTTGTTCGAGGTACTTTGTTTCTTTGAACACCATGAATATGCTATTCAATATGAGGAAGCAACTTTTAAGTGAGCTTGCAAAGAATGGGTTCATTCCCCAGGATATATCCAATTTTAGTCTAAATTCTCAAGATCCAGGAATTCTACGAGCAGTTCTAATGGCGGGTTTATACCCGATGGTTGGGAAATTGCTTCCAAGGAGAAAAAATGGTAAAAGAGCGATTGTAGAGACTGCTAGTGGGGCCAAAGTTCGGTTACATCCGCATTCATCGAACTTTAATTTATCTTTAAATAAAAATTGCGGTGGCCCGGTTATCATCTATGATGAGATTACTCGTGGGGACGGTGGGATGTATATAAAAAATTGTTCTCTTGTTGGTCCGCATCCATTGTTGTTGCTTGCAATGGAAATGGTTGTTGCTCCTTTGGAAGAGAATGATGAGGGTAATGATGAGAGTGGTGACGATGATGATGATGAGGGTTCAAGTGATGAGGATGATGATGTGGCCATGAATGCAGATTCTGGGCCTCAGGGCGACGAGATTATGTCTTTTCCAGATAACACTGTTTCAGTTGTCGTTGATCGATGGCTGAGATTTGAGTCGACCGCACTTGATGCTGCTCAGATGTACTGCTTAAGAGAGCGATTGTCTGCTGCAGTCCTGTTCAAAGTAAGACATAAAAGAGTTACCGACTTTATGCTTCTACTATAGTGTGATTTGGAATGGATACCTGAACTTGAAAGAGTTTTTATCTTTCTACCTAATATCTCTTTATAGTCGATTATATTATTAGTTGGTGAAATTTTCTTCAAATTTATCTTAAATAAATCAAGTCCGTTGGAAAATTAGTTGGTTAAATCACAATTTTGGGAGTCCAGGTATCCATTTCTAGAAGTGCTATAGTGTCAAGTAAGGGTACCTACAATTTTTTACCTTATTCAAGCCAACCTCTATTTCACTTGCTTAGTTGTTGTTGTATTCTCTTTTTACTTTATTTTTCGCCAGATTCACTTTTTATAGAAAAATGATATTCTTTTTGCAGGTCAAAAATCCGCAGGACGTTCTCCCTCCCATGCTTGGGGCATCAATGTACGCAATTGCATGTATTCTCTCGTATAACGGCTTGCCTACTATCATGCCTTCTGATTATTTTGTCGAATCAAAATTCACCATGGGTGAAACGAGCAAATTTAGTGGAAGAAGAGGAGCAGGTTACGTCTCTCCAAGCGGTTTCTTGAAATCCTTGATGTCCGAAAAACCAAGGAATAATACAATGCATAGAAGTAGCGCCTCTGCTCAATCTCTTCCCCAACGCGTGGTTCAAAGGGCCTTTCACCATGAAAAGCCTTTTTTACATGGTAACCCCGCTGTTAGCCCCACCCCAAGGAATAGGTCGTTTAAACGGCAGCGTGGAAGTGCTTCTCGATGATACAAGTACTCTTGCTTAGTCTTCTCTTTCTCTGTACCATGTTGGAGTTGATGCATATGGTCAAGGATCGACACGACGGGAACATTGAAAAGGCTTAACGGCTTTGTATAATGCTGTTCCGATCAGGAGTCGCAGATCATCCGATGGGAGGAAGTTGTTGCTTATAGGGGTTTGGTGCGGAGTCGTCGAATGTGCAAAGGTGGTGGAAAAAGTGCTGCTTATTACAGCAGTATAAGGTGGTGATCTGTGCTTCTAAAATTTTAGGGTAATACATCATGTAACTCAATAGTTTCTTTTCTTTATCACCCATCTTGTGGATTTCATGGTCTTATAATTTAAGATGCCCCAACTCTGTTCTTCAGAACATGAAAATGAGGTTTGTATTTTAGGCTGCTCAGGATAAGTAATTGCAACAACAACAACAACAACAACAAAAAAAGTAAAAAAGAAAAAGAGACTTTTTTAATTTTTTATCATTGTATTTGTGCTGCAGAACTGAAGAGAGAAAAAACAGAAAAAAAAAAGAAGAGTCAATTGACTCACCTGATAGATTCAGCTGGTAAAGTGCTTTTACTAGCAGCAATTATCAGATGGCTTAATAGGATTTGGTTTTGCAGTTGGGTGCTTTCTATGAACCTACTGGAACTTACTAGTAACATGCTACATTTTGTTGTATTTGGATCTCTCATGACATTGGTTGTTCCAAACATCCATGTCACATCTAAGTTAATACAAAATTATACTAAAAGGGGGTCTTGTTGCAACCAATTTGGTGCCAGACTGCCAGTTGGTATAATTCTAAAGCAATTACTTTTGATTTCATTTTGTTTATGTTTGCTTTATATTCTGAAATCTATACAGCCTTGAAGTGGCCAACAAGTGATATGGTGGACAGGTGAGGCATAATTCCCTGCAATAAATTCTAGTAATTATATACTATTTTTATATACCTAGAGAATATATATAAAAAATATATGTATTAATAATATATTTTTTTTAAAACATCATTTCCATGGAAATGTACTATATTACTAGTGATTATTCTCTGTATTATCTCACATAATACATGGTATATGTTGTGCTACAAAGAATGTATATATATATATATATATATATTTAGAGAGAAACATTTAAGATGTGGAATTGAATGCTTGGTTCCAGTTCTCCCATGGGTGTGTTAATGCCCATGAATACACTACAGGGACATTGACAGTGTCCTCAATAAATTGACCATACTTTTAATAATGTGATAAATTGACCTTACTATTAATAATGTAACTAGTTGATCATCATTATTTGACCAGTACTCACTTTTGCAAGATGTGCTCATGCAAAATTAACTTGCTTCTATTGTATTGTTTTTTTTTTGTTTTTTTTTTTTTTTTTCTAACATGGTTTTCTTATACAATACTTAAAACATACCAAGTTTACATGTACATGTATATCATGGAAAAACTCATAAAAGATCATTTCAAATAGTGATTTCAAAAATCAAATCCAATATATATTTTATACTAAAATGGTCTAGATTAGACCTTTATATATATAATAACAAAAAAAAAAAAACTTTATTTAATCTTGAACTTCAATAGTTTAGTGTAAATCATCTGAATAACAAAATTTGGTCCACTCTAATCTACTATTTTCTAATATATTAATCTAATCCATTTTAGATTAGAGTTTTGTGAATAAATGGTCAAAATGTAATCTTATTTAGTGTACTCAAAACATATCCACAAATTTGTATGTGAGACTGAAAACAAGGAGCTAAGTTATGATACATATACTTTTGATAGTAAAAAATTATTTTTTACTATTAACTATTAAACTTTTGAATTTATAATACCACTACCATCAAATAGTAAACTCTTGTCAGATAATAAATATTCTTATTTTCCTGCCATCAATCAATAGATAGTATCCTTGTTTTTCTCGAAAACAAATATAGATGGTGTTTGCCTTTACTTTGGGAAAAAGTAAATTTTTGAGAAAATATTTTTTTTTTAAAATAATTTTATAAAACTGTTTGGCAAATTTTTTTCATTTGTAAATAATAAATTTTAATTAAAATTTTAGAAATTTGAATTTAAAATTTAAAAATTTTAAATATGAAATTTGAAATCTAATGTTTACACTTTAAATTTTGTATTTAAATTTAAACTTAAATTTTGAGTCTAAAATTTTGAGCCTTAAGAATCACAATAATCGTCAAACATTACGTGGAAAGAAAAATCTCTTTTGATTATAAAATCATATTTGATTAAATTTATAGTCAAATTCTAATTAAATTAAAATTAAAATTTAATTTGGTACCAGGTCCTTGATTTCCAACAAAATCTATCATGTTCCGTGATGGGTGTACCAATCAAACGGTCCTGATAGATGCACTTTTTTAAAAAAATTATTAAAATAAGCTGTTGAAAATGAGAATCCACAGGATAAAGCAACCCTAATTTGAGAAATAAAATTATTCTTAAATTAAAAAAGGGAACAGGTCACAATAACTCTAATTGGGGGGGTATCTTTTTCCAATTGGGTGTGGAGTGGTGGCGTGAATTAATAGTTGCTGTGTCAATAAAAACACCTCCTTTTTTTTTTTTTTCTTGTTCACATCCTCTTTCTCTCTCTTCTGCTGCTGCTGCTTCTGCTTCTTCTTGTTATTGTTCTTGTTTTTCTCCTTTTTGGTTCATGGATTGCGTGCGCTTCAGTTCCTTCCTCTCCAATCCAACTCTGACACCAACACCTCAGCAATCCCACTAGACCCAATCAAAGGTACCTCCTTTTTCTCTCTGTTTTTCTATTTGATTTGCCCTTTTTGGTGCTCTTTTTGGGATAAAAATTGGTTTTTTAGATCGAGGGGGACGGAATGCGAATTGGGTTTTCGATTTTCTTGTTGTTCTTGGTCTGGGCTGTTGGTTAATCGTGTGTTTATTTGGTATTTGAGCGCTTTTTGGTGTTTATTAGGGAATTTTTTTCCATTTTTTTTCATCCCCTGTTCTATGTCTTGATAGATTATTGGTTTTTTCTTCGCTTGATTAAATTTGAGTGTTCGGAAAAAAATTGTGGATTAATGAGTTGAATGAACTAAATTTGGGTGGTCCTTTTCTCCTGATTGATTGATTGATTGATGTATGTAGGAAACATCTATATCACTTCATTTATAAATGAATAAAAAGTGCATCTTTTCTTTTTCCAGTCCCTCAATTTTAGATATTACCTCAACCTCTTCTGTCACCGTTTTCTAATTCATATCTTAAAAAACCTGTTTAATTTGCAAGATTCTTATGTTCTTCCTGGACTGCTAGAAGAATTTCACACAATTTTGCAGATGTTTTTCATCAATTGTGCATTAAGTTTCCACTATGATAAATCTGATTAGAACTGTGTTTCGGGCATTCGATGGATTAGTATGTATGTTTCTCTAAATTTCACCAAGTTCATTTTTCAAATGTGTTGATCATGGTGTTGTGTCAGGATATATTATATGATGCAGGCCTCTAAGACTTCGGTAATGTCGGTTAAGTCGTATAAGTACCAGGCGGAGGCGCTGGTTAAAGATTACTTACTAGCTGATCCGTTCGTCCCGTACACCGCTGTTCTCGGTGGCGCTGTCATGTGCAAAATGGTATTTACTGTCATGAACTCGATCTTCTTCCGTTTCGTATAATCTATTTTGAGGATTTAATAATGTTGGTTGTGAATATTTTCGCATGCATACGACTTTTTTTTTATTGCGGAAACAAAGATGATGCTGACGAAGAGGCGACACACAAAAATTAGAATATAGTTTCCATGCACCCTGCGATTTCAATATATGAATCGCGTAAGCTGTTAATTTGGGTTGTGCATGACACTAGAAGAGTAATGAGCTGGGTACGGGGATCTTCTAAGTCAAGAGAAAACAATACGAATATCTTTAACTTGGTAATGACATTTATTAGGATATATCTAGCAAAATAGGTACTTGATGTGAGAGAGTGTGCGCGAATGGAATCATGGAGTATTCTATAGAACAAGCAAGGGATGCAGCAACTGGGTATTTTACTTTGACGAGTCGTTAGCAGATTTGTACAATTAGAGAAGCAAATACACCCAATACTTGATTTCGGTTTTTTTTTTTGCCTATGATTTCGCATAGGAATATTTAATATTTGATTATCTTCGACAATTTAGGGAAAAGAAATGTCCGGATAGTTGAGGGATACCCGAGGGATACAAGTGATTTGTTGACTTGTTGAGTTTTAGATTGGAATCGACTAAAGGCACTTCACCAGAAACGCTGAACCACTTCATCACTCTGTTCATTTTGCTTTCTTGCTTTGATAGTAATATCTATTTTTGACGACACTTGCATTGTGCCTTCGTGGTTGATAAAGTTCAGTTTTATTATTTGCTCTGATTTATTATCTTCGCAACGAACAAAGCCACTTCATCTGAACTATTCCATTATGTGTCATTATATATAACAGATTAAGAATTGCGTGTTAGAATTTGCCATACTATTCTCTCTCTGTATCTGTGCAGCACTGTATATTAGAGGATGGGATAACGAATAGTTGGACAATCAATATCCCGTAGTTTCCAATTGCACCGATACTTGTAGTCGGTCTAAGTGAGCCACCGTTAACAACTATTGCTGCAATTTTGCTTAAGATTGAGACCGATTTGCTATCTAGGAATTTCATGGCAAGAAATCTCTCCTTCTGTTAGTATTTATTATGCTGATCTAATGATTTATTTTGGGCTGTAACTTTTGCTGAACTTGATGCAGATTTTTCTATCAATTTGGCACCTCAATCTATGAAAATTGATATAAACTGTAAGCCTCGTGCTTGTCTTGTCTGAGTTTTACTCCCACTGATGATTGACAGATGATTTCTGCTGATTTGTGCTGAAATATTGTTATATTAAGGCCAAATACTTGAAAAAAAAATACGTTGCATGCACGCGGGTCGAGTTTAAAAACAAAACCAATTCATTATAGTAGGATTTTTTTTTTTTTTTTTTTTTTTTTTTTTTTTGTCATCTCTTTTCTTCTTCTTATTATTATTATTTGACAATAATCTATCTTTTCATGGCCAGGCATATAATGTCACACATTTAATCAGCTCTCTATATTTCAAGGAGTATGCATCCCTTACGAAGAGTCAGCGGATTGAGTGGAACAACAGGTGAGAATTTTCACCGGCTATTGTTATCCTCTTCCATCATTTTTTTTTTTTTTCTCTTTATAGATATTTTTATATATGTACCCGTGTGAAATTATACATGTTATACCCCGCAAAATTTGAATTTTCACGTATGCCTCTGAACCTCTTAATTCAACTTCCCGCATGAATTAAATTAGGCATATTTGTAAGAAAATAATGCTTAAGCGGAATATATGAAAAATCAAATTTAACAAGGGTATATATATATGTAAATAGATGATTTTGCACAGGTATACATCTAAAAGATCCTTTCTTAAAATCTCGTTAATATTTTTCTTCGACCTTTTGTAGGGGAATGTCCAGCGCCCATGCCATTTTTATTACGGTTATGTCATTATATCTGGTGTTCTTCTCAGATCTATTCTCTGATCGCCTTGAAGGATTAGTTACATTTCGAAGCTCAAACATTTCCAATTTTACATTAGGGGTAACAAAACTTCTATCATGCGACCTTTTTCTTTTCTTTTCTTTTCTTTTTTTTTACTATTTAAATACTTCTTATTAATTATTTCTTTGTTGTTAATTTTACAATTGGAAGTTTTACCTTCGATAGGTTTCAGTTGGGTACTTCATCTCGGACATTGTGATGATACTTTGGCTGTATCCTTCCCTCGGCGGAATGGAATATGTTAGTAGCCATCTTCTATTTTCATTTAAATAGCAGTTAGATATTTGACGAACAAAACAAAAAGTCTGAGCTTTTGCTATGATGGGAAGCTAAATTGAAGCTTCTCAGCCCCAAAATTAGAAGCTCAAATCGGAAGCTTTCGCTTGTGCTTCAACTGTAGGCTGTCGATAAAGCCGTTTAGTACTTCTCTTTTGTAGCTTTGCAAATTAATCAGACAAATTACTTAAATATTCGATGAATTACTTTTCAGGTTCTCCATCATTTGCTCTCTATAATTGCTATCATTTACGCAATGTTATCTGGGGAGGGGCAGTTATACACATATATGGTTCTCATCTCAGAGACAACCACACCAGGGATAAACTTGAGATGGTAAATTTTTCAAAAAATTACTTGCGCAAAATGGCATAGAAACTACACTATTCTGAACCTTTTTACATTCTTTATCTCTCTGTGTTGTTTAGGTTTCTTGACACCGCTGGAATGAAAAGATCCAAAGCCTATATGGTTAACGGAGTTGCGATGTTCGTCGCATGGCTGGTATGTAAATACTCTCTCTCTCTCTCTCTCTCTCTCTCTCTCATAACTGAAGCTTGATATACTGATCATGTTCCAAAATGTTACAGTATGAAAATTTGTGACTTTTAATTAGTGTTTATGCTTGTTACTTACTTTTTTAGTATGTTGCCTCAGTAGGTTTGAGAGTTTTCTAAATCTCTATTTGCTTTTTGCAGGTGGCGAGAATATTTTTGTTCATCTACTTGTTCTATCACATATATTTGCACTATGACCAGGTAAAACATCTACCTGAAAAATGACTCTTTCAGCTTGAAGAACTTTTTCGTCTCGACTGGAACTTCTGTGCTAGTACGATTTGACGCAGCACTAACTTCATAGATTAGAGCTTCTGCTTTTGAAACTAGAAGCCCATTTCGTGTTTGCGAAGTGCTTCTCAAGCGTGCAGTTATTTCTAGACCATTATAACAATACAATTTACTCTTCTTGCTTTCGACAGATCAAACAGATGCATATCTTTGGGTATTTTCTCACATTTCTAGTGCCCACAATATTATTCAGCATGAACATGATGTGGTTTGGAAAGATCCTAAAAGGTCTCAAGAAAACATTAGCCAAGAGGCAGTGAAGAATGAGAGAAGATCAAGTTCACATGGCAATCTGCATTCATCCCGACCGACTTCGGTGCAAATATAAATATTTTTTCCTCTTTTCTTGTATAAAAGTTCTTAATCTTTAAGATCATGAAGGGAAACAAAACAATATAGAGGTACCTTGCTGATTAGTTGCAGAATTTAGGTTAGAGAATGGTTCCCCCATCTTTCTCTTTTCCAGTTAAAATTACTGTACATTATTACAACTTACAACTCTCTCTCTCTCTCCCCTGATTAAAGTTTTCTTTAGAAGTACTTTTTGAGTAAAGTTGTTCAATGTTCGTAAACTGATGTGATCGGTATCAAATTCTGCGGAGTGTGAGATTAAGGATATTTTGATTTTGATAATGTTACGTATAAAAGAAAAGAAAGTAAAAGAGATTTGTTCCTAGTAAGTTTTAGTGATATGTGAAGTAAGTTGCTTTTATCTCCATTAAAAATCAGTTTCTTTAACAATCATAAACTAAAACCACAATATACATAGGGACACGTGTTGCAGTTTTATTGGTGCGGTCCACAAATGACGTGGAAGACGAGGCTCGCAGAATAGTTTGGCTCGGACCACTAATTACAAATATTAATTAATTGTAATTAAGTCATTAATAAAAGAAATATATAATCCCGTTATTAGTGATCTATAATTTATAAAATTAATTGAAGTTTACCTAAGTTTGTAATAAAATTTAGAGGGGCATCTCAAACGTGGTTTATAGTTGAGGGGCTTGCATGCACTTTTACCCATTCTCACCGAAAAGGGCACGCATAGGCATGCATCTACCTGCTAGTCTAAACCCAACAGCTCGTGCTTCACCTACAAATCCCTAAATTTTTCCCATTCCAACAATTTCTCACGAGAAATTGAGAGATTCCCCTCCAAAACCCTACCGATCTCTCCAATTTCTCGTCCTCCGCTCCTCCCATGGCCTCCAATGGGAGCTCCGCGGTAGGTTTTCGCTTCCCCCGTGCGATTTCATCGCTTGTTATTGGTTGATTAGGGTTTTCGCGATCAAATTCGACCCGGATTGGATGGGCGAGTGAAAAGTTTGGATTTTTTGTGGTTTTTTTGGTGATTTTAGAGGGTTTCCGATACGGAGAATAGCTTGGAGAAGATCAAGAGGCAGCTAACGTCGGGCTCGGGGAGGTATCTGCTTCAGGGGCCTCTTCTCAAGCGATCTGAAACGGTGGGAGCTCCGATCCCTTGTTCTATACAGCTACTATTTTTGAAAATTGGATCTTTCACTGAAATTTTGTCATATATTTTGTTCCTAAATTCATCATTAGTCACTGAATTTACAGCGCAGTTTCAATTAGGCCACCGAGCTTCAATTTGATTTCTTTGAGACACTCAACTTTAATTCCTGATTCACTTGGCTCACTCTTACAATAGTATTTAGTTGTAATTGATTCTGATAATAATCTTCGAATGACGTAGGAGTTGAATCAGTTGACGAGTCATTGCCATATTGTTTCTTGGTGGCGAAAATCGAAGTGAATTAGGAGGAGTTACCCAATTGATATAAATATTGGAGTTCGATCGTGCGCCAATTGGAACTTGCTTACCTAAATAATACTTCAACCGCAAGTTTAGTGAGCAATGGTCTATAACAGCTGGTTGTGTTTAATTCTTTTGTCATTTTCTTGTCTCTTTGTATCTTATGTTTGGTTTGTTCGATGAGATCGACAGTAACATAAGAACAGAAAATTTTAGCAACTAGTTTTGATGCTCGAAACCGAAAGCGGAACTTTTCAGTTGTATGCAGTTTTCTTATGCCGTTTTCTTTCTCAACTGGTTACTACTAACTACGAAATGGAGGTTTCGATAAGCTACATCAACCGTATATATTGTAGTGAATCACAGAATTATAATCTGTTATGAGTAAATGTGGCCGGCAAAAAAGAAACATATCTATGTGTGCCATTAGAACATTTGCAATGTATCCTTTATCTGTTCTTCTTGTTCTTTTTTGGTTTTGACTTGAGTTCGTTCTAGCATTGTGAATGAAGTGCTTAGTATTACTCTGGTATTAAAGGCTTAACTTGAAAATCAAGGTCAAGCATTGAGCTTGGCTATCAAAAAAGAAAAAAAGTGGATGCGTGTTGAATAATCCTTGTGGAAGCTCACAACAATAACAGGGATTTGTCATTATGGTTATAGTTGTCTTCAACACAATATGGCTAGCACTTTAAAAGATACCGGCTGGTTCAATATTATAACCTCACTATTTCCATTAGCAGCTAATGGTAGGACTTTATAATCATTCACTTTTTTGGAGTTTTTGCTAATGTGCACTAATTTAATTATATTATTTAAGCAGTTGAGGAAATGGAACGAGAGATGGGTGATATTAGATCCAACAACTGGGAAGATGGAATACAAGTAAGCATATAGGGCTTGCTTGAAAGGCCCCACTTAGAGGCCCTAATTGTTGTTAGTCTTTTAATTGTTGTGTTTATTTATTTCTTTATTTATTTCTTGCCATAGGACTCGGAGAAGTGACCCAGTTGTCAAGGGAACAATATTATTTGATGCAACTAGCACAATCTCTTTATCTCCTGTGAACTTCCAGTATGTCGGTTTTCTTTTCATGAATTAATTTTTCTTGTTCGGTAGTTAAAAACCATCTGATCTGTTCTTTTCTTGCTTGTTGCAGTGGATTGCAGAAGTATGATGGCTGTTGTTTTTGTATCCACGTGCTTTTTATTTCATTACGCTCTGATTTTCATTACTTTTCAGGCTCTTGGCTGTATCTTTAATAGTGTTGGTTACTTAACTAACTCACTAGATATTGGAACTCTTCAGAAAAAGGAGTATTTCCTTTGTGCAGAAACTCCCGGTGCTGCAAAAGCTTGGGTATCCACTTTACGGTAGGCTTGTGCTCTTGTGAAATCTATATTCTTGGGAAATCTATTTTCAACTAAATTAAGTTGTGAAAAACCATGTGTTATCCGCATCTTTCAAAGGGTCAGGGTTGAAATTGCAATGTATTAGAAACTTAGGGACTAAAGTGTTTAAGTGAACAGTTTAGGAACTAAGTCGTGGTGTAGGAATGGTAGAGGGACTATGCATATATTTGACCCAAAGTGATTTATCCATCAGTACATTTTTGCAATTCAAGAACTGTTCCACTTCCTAGCATTATCATTAATGGTCATAACTGTTTCAAAAGTTCTCCTTGTCTGTGTATTCTCCTTTTTCATCCTCATATTCCCGCAAGTATGTTTCCATGTATCCCTGCAAAATCTAATTTGATTATTTCTCAAGGTATATATCTCAGTACTTGCAAAGATAACCCCTCTTTAGAAAATTATTCTAATATGTGATCAGCTTCTAATGATTTGGATGATTACCCAACTTAAGATAAGGGTATTGTCATGAGAAACTGCAATCTCAAGAAGCATGTATGAAATTCCAGATATATAAATAGATGATTTTCCGGGGATATCTTTTGTGAAAGACCCTTCTGATAATGATGCATCCTGTTCAATGATTAGTGCAACTCAGTTGGTACTCCGAGCTCACAAAGAGGCGGTGAATTCTTTGGGCGGTAATGGTTCTTCGAAATTAGGAACAGTAGCTGCTGTGGTGGCAGCTGCGAATGCAACTGCAATGGAGGCCTCTAAAGAAATAGAAGCAGCTATGAAGATCTCTTTGAAAGCAGCTTTGGGCGTGATGACAAGTAAGCCGAATGAAGATCAACTTGATGATTTAACGATCATGAAGGTGTGCATTATTAGCTACATTATATGTTCGTTCTTATGATCTTTTGACCAAAATGTCCGTTCTCTTGATCATAAGCTAGAAACTGGAGATCAAATTTTCTACACCAGCCTTCTTAACTTGCTTAAGTTTAAGATTAATAAACCATGCATTTTTCTTCTGATGTATATGACCCATTTTAGATCTTGGATGCATAATTTCTATACCGGCCTTCTTAACTTTCTTAAAGTTTTGAGATTAAAATAAAAAACCATGAATTTTGCTTCTGATGTATATTACCCACTTTAGATCTTAGATGCATTGTTGCCTTCGAAATCAGCATGGTCTCTAAATCACTCAATCAAGGCCTTCAGTAGTTATATTGACTATTTTTGTAACGACCTAGCCCATTAGTACTAGCAACTCATTGGGTCCAAACTAAGGATTTAAGTATTCATCGGCACGGTCCGTATCCACCGTGTCGTATCGTGCCAATAAGATACCGACACGATACAACCTCCGTGCCAATGGCACAGTTGAAAATTTTCTTTTCTTTAAATTATTAAGTAATTTTCTTAATAAAGTATAAAATATTTGATAAAGATTCATAATAAGTAATTAGAAAATTTTGTTGTTAAAGAAAATAAATATTTCATGCCATTATGTGTCGGCAGTCGACACACATGTATTTTTTGTGACCGACACTCACCAGCACCACTCGGCACGGCGCCGTGCCGTACCGTGCCAGCAAGTTTTCGGCACGACCCCGTGCCACGACACTTAAATCCTTGGTCCAAACCATTGGCCTAAAATGCTTTAGCCCAAGTTATTAGTACTAGAGTGCTAGCCATATTTAATGCCCTCACAATCTCCAATGTTATCCGAGGTGGGATTATTGGGGTGTCATAATTTTGTCTTAGGATTAATTGTTTGAAATATTTTTAAAATGGTTTGGTTTTGTCCATCAAGATCATATGTAATGCTGACTAAAGAGGACCAATTTCAATCATGTTGAAAGCAGCTTTAGGATGAAGAAGGGACCTAAAAATATATGATATCCATCTATTATGGTTATCCGCATTTAGTTGAAAATATATATATAAAAAAAAAAGAAATTGTCTTGATTTCTTTCTATTAGTTGATTTGAAAAGTCTAATGCTACAACAGTCAGTAATGGTCAATAACACATTTTCAAAATTTATATATAAATTGATATTAGTGCCTGTCCATTCTTATCTACAGGAGACCCTTCGTGTCAAAGACGAGGAGCTGCAGCTATTAGCTAAGGATATTCGTGCTCGAGACTCCACAATAAGAGAAATAGCAGATAAGCTAACGGAGACTGCGGAGTCAGCTGAAGCTGCCGCTTCTGCAGCTCATTCAATGGATGAAGAGAGACGGCTTCTCTGTGCTGAAATCGAGCGCCTAAAAATTGACTCAGGGAAACAAATTGAATCAGCCTTGCTCAAGGTGACAATTAATTTTGACTACTTTGATTAAACTCAGACAACTAATTTTGCCTAGGTAGATTGGACTTAGTTGAAGTATAGAACTTTGTTCAATGTGAAAACTTTTGCAATTTTCAATCCCAATAATGGGGTAGTACTATTAAAGATATTCACTTATTATAGCTCCCCTGCAATGTCGCCTCTTTACATACGTCCCTGCGGAATATGAATTTTCACGTTTGCCCTGTGTATCCTTGTGCTTATAAGAGTGCCCCTCTTTAAAGAATAGAAATTCTTTCTAATACAAAACCAACTTGCAACTTGAACTGATGACCCCCCAACTTAATGATGCTAATAATATTTTTCTTTGCACTTCTCAGTTAAGAGAATCAGAAGAAAAGGTGATAGCCCTGAGTAAAGAAAAAGAGCTTTTGCTGAAGCAAAGAGATTCAGCCCTTCGGGAGGCACAATTGTGGCGCTCTGAGCTTGCGAAAGCTAGAGAGCGTGCAGTGGTGTTAGAAGCAGCTGTTGCTCGAGCAGAAGAGAAAGCTAGAGTTTCAGAAGCAGATGCGGATGCCCGAGTAAAGGATGCTGCGGAGAAACTGCAGGCTGTTGCAAAAGAGAAAGAAGAGCTCCTAGTTCTTGCGAATCTTTTGCAATCTCAAGTCCAGAGGTTTGGGTCATGATCTTATAATTTTTAATAACATTTCTATAAACAGGTTTCATCATTAAAGTAGGATATGAAGAACCAAACATCTAGCTAACAATTATTATTTTAATACATTTTTGTGATACCTCACTACTAAGAATATATGATGGATCCCTGGAAAATTAAAAAGTTACTTTCTTTTGCAGAATTACAGAGACACACACACACGCACAAAATTACATAATAGTCGGTATACTTCTGTTCTATTAAAGGGTTCATTATCCCTAGTAACAGAAAGATGCATATTAAGGAATCATGGGTAAGTTGCACAAGAGCTTCCAACTTTTTTGTGTGGTTTCATTTAGCCCGTCGAACTTTCAAATGTTACAGTTGGATCTCCGATCTTTCCACTTTGTTACAGTCTTGTCCTATGTTAGTGAATTTCTAGTGAATTTCTTGGTTACATTGAATAGAAATACTCTCATAATTGCCATATGAGAAGTGCAAAAGTTAACTGCATGGTAGTTATATTTCCGGTTACAAAATTACATTTGATTCCTTTTTCAGGGAACAAAGCAGCACAAAGCAAGTCTGTGAGGAGAGACCAGAGTCATGCTCCAGTGGGGCCCGCAACACTCCGCCGCTGACGAAGCACGTGGACTCCTCCGAGGATGATGTGGACAAAGCCTGCTTGAGTGACTCGCGAATGGTACCAGTTTCTGAAAACAGCGTGGTACAGCTGGCGGTCGATGGAGTCGACATACGTTCGATCGGCGATCCAGAGTGGGCCGGCGATTTTCAGCCATCCGATGCAAGAATAGCCGATGTTAGAGAAATCTCCCCTGAATCAGAAGGGGGCAGCTTGGATATCCCAGTTGTGAGCCCACCAGTTAATGAGAGTTCTTTCCAACCATGATAAAAAAAGGGCTCTTAATGATAAAATGATAGAGAATGCTTTTTTTTTTTAATGAATATGATGTGATTGTAGACAACAAATATAACTAAGAAACTGGTGTAAATTTCTACTCTTGAGGATGATAGAGGAATAGGGTTTTCTGGTGGTGATATTTGGTAAGATATATACTGTTTTTTATGTAATGTCTGAGTTGTATTAAATTATAAAGATGAATAAAAGGTCATTAGTAGTGTTTGTTTGTGATGATTCAGTTTGTGTATGATCTACTGGATGGTAAATTAGATGGCTTGTATTTATTGGTAAATTATTCATGATAAATTGTATTGTATTGTAGGTTCATGTTTGCAAGTCTCCTATTTGTAGGAACTGTAACTGGTCAATCCTCTTGAGCATGGTGAAGGTCTAATTAAGAATAGGGGCAATTTTCTATATACCCCTCAAAATTTTCCTATTTTCAGATTTACCTCTTAGAAGACTAATATTAAAACTACCCTTCTTACGTTCCAACTTCTTTCCAAAATACCCCTGAAGTTAAACTCTGTTAGTGTACCGTTTGGAGCTGCCGTTATCTGTGTGAAATTATCATTTTGCCCTTTCAAATATACCCTTCTAGCATAACCAACTTTTCTTATGTACCCTTAAAATGTTTTGGTAGATAGGGGCAAAATAGGTATTTATGATAGTTTTCAACTCTGATTATTATTTAACTCTAGTTTAATCCTAGTTAACTTAACAAAGAAAAACGGTAGGAATATTTTTAATAACGGTGGAACGTATGAGGGGTATATTGAAAAGAAAAAAATAAGAGGGATAAATCAGATATTTCTTCATATTTCAGAGGTACACAGGCAATTATCCCTTAAGAATAATATGGTAACTTTATACAGAAATAAATAAAATAAAAAAATTACTTACCATCTTATTATGATGAAATTGTCGATATTGAAGGTAGCTTTCATTTGAAAGTTTTCGGAAATAAAATCACTTCCCTTGTATTTATGTCTTTATGCCTGCAAAAAAAAAAAAAAAATTGAAGAGTTGGTGTTCTATCTTTTCAAATATTGACATTTAGAACTTAAAAATCTGGAGAGGGGAATCTTGCAAGTTGCAACCATTTCTAAGGAGAAACAAGATAAAAAATCTCACAAGGATTCACACAATTCAAATGTTTAACCAAATTTAAATTCATAATCAAAATCAACTCAGCAACACACATGACCTTCACCAAAATCAATCATTCCGGTCCCCAGATTTAATGTTCCTCTTCCAGTGAAAGCTACGTACACTTCTTATGGATTACACTTGTTTATATACATCACAAAATGATACAAGTTGGTGTCCTATATGCAAATAACAAAAAGAGAAATGAAAGATAAAACAAATAGTATAGCATATTACACATTCAAACAAATTCCATATCATCATCTTCTGTGGCGCCGCGACCAAGCACTGTCCTTTAAAGTAGCTGTAGATAACTCCTTTTAATCTTTAGATTGTTTGATATTACCTTTAAAACATCCAACTTTGTTTTTTGTTTCTCTTCATTTCTTTTTAATTGCACTATGTCACTTGTTCGTTTTCGTTCTGTGGGGTATCTGCGAATACTTGGCCCTGTTCTCGAACATCTCTAAACATCGAAAAAAAGGAAACCAACCCATCAGAAGCGCCGCCTCCCAGTAGCCAAAGCAGGAGAGAACCGAACGGGTTCAGCGAGCCCGAACCGCCTGGCCCATTGTTCTCAGGTTGTTGCGCACTTGGGTCTGGAAATCGGAGAGGGTTGGCAACTTCCTCCTGGTTAGGATTTGGGCCTGCTTGTTGAGTTTGAGCTGTTCTTGAAGGGTCTGGAAGATCGGCAGGAGGATGTTCCGGATTGTCCCGCACATTTAGTCTTGCAATGTGAAGCGTTGAGGTGTATATGGTTGACGAAAGGTGAAGCTGGCCTCGGCTTCTAATGAACCTATGAAGAGCAGGGACCTGAGAAGGGGCACAGAGAGTGTAATGACCAGTAAAAAGAGTAAAAGCGTAACATGCTGATAGAAGGCTAAATGCAGCAAACTACCTGTAGGTACTGTAATTCTCACATCTCTAGGGTGTTATTCAGTAAAAGATGTTAGTGAAATAATAATAATAATAATAATAAAAAGTAGCAATTTATAGAGAATCATTGGATTGGAAAGTAAATAAAAAATGGCAATTAATATCTATAGCAAAGGGTTCCAAGAGACAAATGAATATCCACTAACTAAAACAGAGATAAGTTACCTCGAAGCGGTTCCAAAAATACAGTATCAAGTGTTGCATGAATGCAGCAGTTGCGGAGAAAGCCAGATATGAAAACCCTTATTATCCAAGATAAATGCATTAGGTTTCTTTCAAAGGCACATAGCTCTGTATCTTTGAATTTAAGGCGCTTGAGATTGCATACCGTAAGCATAAGAAAATAGGTAGATGTGGAAAACCAGGAAATAGAGCAAAAAAAAACGAGGAAAGAACTGCATCGAGATCCGTGTCCGTACACTGTATATCATTTGCAGCACAATTTGATTATTGCATTCATAATACTTAAAAAATGGGTGGTCAGTATGACACTATCAACAAAGCTGCACCAAGCCTGGCCAAATAGGCATTAGCCCTACTAAGCTTTTCCTTCAACTAATAAAAAGGAAGTTAATTACCTGATCATTGTAAAGAGTTCGCACAACCATACAAGAGTTAAAACGAGAAATGCTAGTAATTGGTCATCATAGAACTCAAATAGGAAAAATAGGATTCCAATCATAATCTGCAAGGATCAAAAAAAAAAAAAAAAAAAAGCATCAGAGAGATAATATGCAAAAATTTCAACAAGTATATGCTTACAGCACTGTTTATCATTTGGCCTATTCTTAATTCTACAAAAACTTTTTCTCTCACCGGCACAAAAACCAACGACTCAATGACATGCACAAAAATCAATTGAAATGTGGGAAGCTGGTGGCGCGCATGGTGTTGAAGCTGCACTGAATTTGTTATTGAAAAAAGAGTAAGTTATCTTCGATTAATGATAAGAATAGTATCTAGCTATCATCCACTAAATCCAACAAAAGAGAAGCAACTTAAACCTGTAAATTTGAGCATGCGTGATTGTGTCTCTCTTAAGGTAAATGAAACTGACATTGTGGTTGTGAAGAAAACAAATAGTGACATGATAAGCACACCACATTTGGTCACAAAGTAGTCTGCAGGAGTAAAAGATCAAGTAAATTAGCCAAAATAATGCAAGTAGTACATTTCAAACACACAAAACAACATCCAAAACCCTATAGCGAAAAGAAAGAAGCTTTTAAATTCATATTACTGAAACATCTATTTACATATATAACGATGTATAATCTGTATCTAACATATCCCCTCAACAATTCAATTTCTTATAAAAATACCCTTATCTGAAGTAGTTGAGTAAGAGGTAAATGCCCTGTATGAAAATTCAGATTTCGCAGAGTACATGTGTTAATGAATACTTTTGGATATATGTAAATACTTCCATAAATTCACTAGGTTTTCTAGAGATAACAACAATTATAATTATGATGAAAATAATCAAAGATCAGAGAAGAATTCACTAACTATGCTGAGAGAAGAATTTTTTAAGTGCATAGGACTCGTTATACAAGATTCAGAAGACATAGTAGCAAACTAAATTACAAAGCAAATGACACATATTTTAAAGAGAATGATTAAGAGAAAAGAGTAGTAATTCTCCAAAGATAATGATAGTTTGGCAAACCTCCGAATCTAGGAGCTGTTGCTGGTTCATGTCCATAACTGAGATCATAAAATTCTTTTGTTTGAAAGTTATATAGATAACCTGCATGAAGAAGCATATAATGTTGAAGTAGAAAGAAAGCAAGGTAAAACAGATCAATAGAAAAAGCAAATAACATCACTAATTGATGAAAAATAATGAATAATATATGATAACAAAAGGAAGAGCATATCCTACCTTTCCCAGGAGAACTCAGTAAACTGTTTGTAAGAATAGTATCATAACCAACAATAGCATTTATCAGAAGCTGTTGCCACCTGAAAAGGCAAAAAAGATTGCCATGGCGTTACGCCCCCATGAAATAAAAAAAAAAAAACCCTTATGGTTGCTTAGCAAAAGAACTGAACAGTATTCTTTGTTAAAGTTCATGACCAAAATACAGAAAAAATCTAAACAATGTCGAGAAGCTACAGTGTTGACAAATATTCGAGTTACCACAAGTCACTATGCAAAAATACTATGAAGTCCACACATTTTCACAATTTTAAAATTCCTTAAGTAAGAGATCAGTAAGAACCTATTTCCGAAGCAGGAACTTTGGGCAGAAATTGTAATGTTGATAGTCCGAATACCATGTCGCGACTTAGCTCCTTCAGAAAGTAAGAAATAACCCTGCAATATAAAACAGAAGCCAAAAGGCACTCCTTAAAATAATATACCTTACATGAAATAAGAAATTAGGCTACACCTTTTATCTTTAGTATTCAAATTATCCACTAGTTAAGAAAGGGTGACACAACTTCGAATTTTTCTTTCCCTAAGATTATCATACAAATCTAGCATTAAAGACCAAGTAGTTGGGATTGAAGGCTCTTCCATTTTATATTGTTCAGAGGTTGAACAAATCTTTTTTCCCTAAAGATGATAAAAGCACAGAGAAGTACTTAAGAAGGATCTAACAAATAAGGATAGATAAAAAACCCAGTGTTTGACCAAGATAACTATCTCAAGCCATTAGATGCTTGGGAGATAAGAAGATTACATCGAGTCAGGCCATCCTTACTCAAAGCTTAATGAAACTACTTATACCTGAGTCAATATGCATTAAATGAACATAAACATGTACATAGTACAATACCTTGTCTACAGTGTAAAGATATGTTGGCTCAAATGCTTTGCTTCTTTTCTCGAGCCATTTCACTGTAATAAACACCAGAACCTAGCCAGAAGTTAGGGAAAATGAATGCTGGAACTAAAAACAGTATGGGAAGCTCAATGTGCGCACCATTCATATTAGCTACCTTAGTGAAAACTTTTAACAGATGAGGCATTATAGGAATATGTAATATTGAGAACTTTTATATGTCTTACCTATCAGTGAGCTAAGATGTTCCACCCGATGCATACGTAGACTCTTCAAGTTATCAAGAAATTCATTCCACCTTGAATTGTACTGAACACATAAGGCAGCAACAGGTAAGTTAATCTTGTATATCAAAAGAAATATATGTTATACAAGAAAATGGCCTTTTTTTCAACTTAAAACACCGAAACTGATGCATTTATTGTTGAAGATTCTAACCATCAATTGAGCAGCATTAACCGCAACAAGCCTTGCATTCTTGCAGAAGGTAATACTTTGTTTGTACCATTTACTGAAGAAATGGATAACTGCTGCTCTGAATAATTCCTTCATACCCATTTCACCTTGCGTAGTCTTCATGGCAGTAGTAGTAGTATCAGCTGCATGTTCCCATTGAGGTTCATGATATTCTTTATCTTTATCGCCCTTTGAAGATCTAAATATTAATTTACTCCTCCTAGTGCCTGAACCGATCCAATTTGACAAAAACTTGGATGCCAGAATAGCAAACTCATCGCCATTCACTTCAGAAAGTTTGGAGTTTTCAGTTGGATTTTCATGATTTTGGAAACCCACCGTGTTGTGGTTAGCAGCATTTGCATCCCATAGACCACCACTGACTATCTAAATGATTGTAAAGTCGTAGTACGCACAATATTAGTAAACATGTGATAGAAAAAATATCAAGTAAAAGGTAGATTGAAATCATATCGAATATGAATTACATCACTTCAAAGTTCATAAACTGGAATTAGAGGTGAAAACGTGTAGTTTGTGTGCATAATGTTTTAAGGGAACACATGAAATTTATCTCAAACATCACAAATCTAGCAAGCGAAAGCGCTAATCAACTAAAACCACGCAGAGGATGAGAGTAAATTAGATGTACCTTAATCTGAACAAGTTGAGCTTCGGTAAATTCACTTCCTAAGAACTTGCTTGAACAGCCGGGCTTAACATGTCAAAATAGCATATTTGAGTAAGAGAATATTAAGGGAATACATATGTGCTAACTAAGACAAAGAAAAAGGTGATCTTTAGTAATCCAATCACAAAGAAATACTTGAAGACTGACCAAAAATCAATGATTTCTATCTATGCATCATATCAGTTAAAGTACTAGCCATCCTTCAACAATTTCGATCAAGATGATACAAATAAAGAACTAGAAGAGCTTCCCACTCTTAAATTGAGCATTAAGCAGTAATCATGCTCAAAACCTCAGTAGACTATATTAAACTACGTGCTTTTGCCCTATGGTTTTTGGGTGTTTAGCAAATGAAAAGCATAGAGTTTCTGGATTTGGCCGAAATCTGAAATGACTTTCCGCCCAAGAAAAGCAAAAGCTCTAACATGAAACTGCTACTGCTTCTAAGTGCAGTAGGAAACAATCTAAAGAATTATTTAGTTGCCATACTTCTTCAGGCAGGTTCTAGTATTCTACTCAAACAACATCTTTGCAGAAGCTCGCTCCAATAATAAGAACAAAAGTACTTCAATTCAGATTGAATTAATCCAACATGCAGCATCAAAACCCTAACTCCTTCCCAATACTTAAGTACTCAACAAGTACACCCAGCAGCTCAATCCAGCCCAAACAGTCCCAAAAGGGACGATATTGGTAAATAATATGAAATAATTATTATCCTCTAAAAATTTAAGCTAGTAGAGAACAGTATTTTATATTTTTATATTTAATACTTTTTCTCACGTACTTTTTAAAAGACTCAATATGTGGGCTTCATTAAATAGGGAAAAATTAAACAAAGCTAGTAATCTGGTAGGACTGGAACTCAAGACTCAGAATCTTCCGCTCTGATACCATATTTAAATAAATATGAAACAATCAACCGTTAATTTTCAAAAAGCTTAAGCTACTAGATAGCGGTGATTTTATATTTTTATATTTAACAGATATTTACAACCCAATTGAAGCATTTCACACCAAACCAACCCCGAACCCCACGCAAAAACCCTAATTCCTCCGATTTCGCAATCAAAGACACCATTAAACACCAAAAAACAAAGATAATCCAACCCCAACCCTCACCTGCTGCACGAAGTTGGTGTGCATGACGACGAGCAAGCAGAAGAGGACCACAGCGACACCGAGGTGCGCGTACTCGAGCGTGAGTCGGATCCTCGGCGTGAGGAGCTGCGAGAGCATGCCGGAGAGCCGCGCGTGTACGCGGAGGAAGGTTTGCTCCGGATCCATCTCCACCACCGCCCCCGCCCCCGCCCCCGCCCCCGCCCCCGCCGACGATTCTAGGGTTAGAGGAGAACCTAGGGTTTCCTCCTCCGCTTTGATGCTCCGCTAGACGATCGGAGCGAGACGAAACCCTAGAAAGAGGGAAAGGGATCAGGGAGAGCGGGCGAGAGGAGATCGGGAACGGGAGAAAAAGAGAAAAAATTCGATTCCGTCCTCGTCCTTTTCTCGTCCTTTTCTGTAATTTTGTGTTCTTTACGGTAGTTTCGTTGTTGTTTTTACCTTTTATTTCCCGTGTGCTTCATTTTTCTTTTCTATGTGCATTTTGGGAGCGTCCTCAAACTCGAACGCTTTTACATTTTAATTCTTAAATTTTAATTTATAATAATTTTTATTTTAAAATTTTAAATTATTAAAATTAAAACCGTGACAATTTAATATTTAATAAATTAAATTAAATTGTGAAACTTCATTATAACCATTCAAAAAAATTTAAATAAAAATGTGTATTAAATTAAAGGAAAATGCTATATGTACACCCCTTTCGGGGTGTACATCATACACCCCACCCATCTAAGGGTGGGGGTGTGATGATGGGTCACTTGATGTGATCCGTAAAAGATATCGCCATCATTAAAATGATAGAGATGTATGATGTACACTCCTTCGGGGTGTACATGTAGCATTGCTCTAAATTAAAATTTAAGGACCGAATATTATATTCCTTATAGTTTAAGGACCAAATATTCAATATTAATTTAATTTATACACCGTACTGGTCAACCTGTTCCTCTCAACGACCATATGTAACATTTCCCATCCACCAAGAAACAATAAAACTTAATATAAAAATAAAATTGGACTAAATTACAACTTTTGTTTCTCATAATTATCTAACTCAAATATTTTAAATTATCACAATTAACTTTAGAGTTGAATTTGGTTGGTTGACAAATGATGCGTCGTTAATGTAATAATAATAATAATAATAATAATAATGTAACATAGAAAAAAGTAATAATATGATGCTAATAATTAAGATATAATAGTGCTATCCAATTAGCAAATTAATAATATGGTAATAATTAAGGCATAATTCTAAATTTATTTTAAATTTTAATTTCAAATTTTTAAGTTTTAAAATTTTAAATTTCAAAAATTAAGTTTAAAATTTTAAATTTTAAATATCAAAATTTAAATATTAAAATTTAAATATTAAAATTTAAAAATTTATTAACTACAAATAAAATCTTCTTTATTTTTTTTTAAAGCAAGGCAACCTTTAAAATTTTTAACTAAAATCAATTCTCCAAAGCAACAATATATAATTCGTGGGATGAGCTTGTAAATTGTTAATTAGAAAAGAAAAAAAAAATACAAATACCTCTTAAACTTTAGAATTTTGATAAATAGTTTTCCAAACTTTTAATTTGTCTTAAACTTTATAATAAAATTAATTAAACATTTATTCTTGACTAGTCTTTGCATTTGATATTGTGAAGCTTCAAACAGCACACTAATTTTTTTTATAATTAAAAAAAAAGATTTTTTTTTTTTTTTTTTTTTGTATTTTAAAACTTTACAAGATTATCCGCAAAACTTATAATCAAAAATGATATTCAATTAGTAGTGCAATGGAGGAAAATGTCAATTGAACTGCTTGATAAAGTTTTAAAAATAAATCTAATTGTCAAAATTAAAAGTTAATAGAGGATTTAAAAACACTCTAAAGTTTATAGGGTGTTTGTTTCTTACTTGACTTGCCATTTTCCTTTTAACTAAAAACCTCAAAATAAAATTTAAACATTTGGAATCACAAATTCTTTGATTTTGTATTGGTAGGTTATGTTTAAGAAAACTGAAAGGAAAATTAAGTGTTTTGGTAATTTATTATCATATATTTTTAAACTAAGCATTTTGTCACTAATCATTACACTATCAATTTTTTGTAAATATTTATCATTATATTAATGTCCTAATAAAAGTTTGTGAATGCAGAGAAATTTTGAGAAAATCCTCGTGTGATTATTATTATTATTATTATTATTATTATTATTATTATTATTGAGTCAATTCTATTTTGTTATAGTATGTCTGATATCACTTGACGGATCGTTGACGTTAATCATTAATTCCAAATATTTGAATTGTTAGAAATACACAACCAATTCACTTAAAGTATACATACAGACATAACATTCATAAATTTCGACCGGACTCAATCAATCGACCAGACTCAATCAATTTAGACGTCAAGTCTATTATTTTGTGCTTCAACTGTTAGATTTATTGTGAATCGCAGGCTCACTCAATTTATTAATTTTCTGAGTCTATTATTACCAAACAGATTGTTGGTCCTAATTTTAATCGGTAAATAAATAATGACTTAATATTTTTTTTTAAAAAAAAAAAATGCTATGGATTCTCAAAAATATTGTCCATCTAGTTTTCATGTGATGTCCCAAGAAATTAAGATAGCAAAACCTCTCTCCTAAATTAACAAGTAAACATCAAGATTCCCATTTTCAAAGAGAAACATAACACAAGTTAAAAAGATCAAAAATTTCTTTAATAACAAAGCCAATTTATTCAACATATGAACAAACAAATAAACATGTCTCACACATTACCAAATAAATCAAACAACTAACTAACTAACTATTTAGAAAAGATAATTAAACAAGTAATCAAACAAATTAGTTAAACATTTTCCTCTCCTTGATTCATTTCTCAAACATGATGATCTGGCCCTTGCCATTGCTTCTTTATGTGAGCTGCAGGAGACGAATCCGCGGAGCCCGGCGGAGGCTGCGGGACGCCGTAGATCTGCGAGCCGACCCCAGTCCGCGCATCCTCGCGCCCCCTCGCCTTTCCGAGGAAGTAGCATCCGAATCCGAGCAAAATAGTGAAGAGAATAAGAGGAAGGGAGAGTACAATCACAAGACCCATCTCTCTCTCTCTAACAGTTGTTAATTGAAGGATTAATTGTGTATGTGTGTAGCTTCAAAGGAAAGAGTTGTTGTTATATAAATAGAGGAGTGGGGCTTTTGTTCATTGTTTTTTAAATGCTTACACTGAGAGAGTAGTGACTCAACTTGACCGTTGGGTACGTAACGGTCGAATTTTTTTGATCCAATCATCATTTCTATAGTTTGGATTATTTATTCCAACGTAACATGATGGAACTTAAAAAATGTAGCAGAGTCTACCTAAATATGTTAATAAATTTTTGGATTAAAAATTTATTAAATAGTAAATATATTTTTATAAAAATTAATTTTTTATATTTATTTTTTCAAAAATTTCATCAAAATAATAGATATATTCCTATAAAGTTCAATTTTTTATATTTATTTTTTAAAAAAATCTAATTTATATATATATATATATATATGTGTGTGTGTAATTTCTGATTTGTTACTATTAGTCTATTATTTAAATACCAATTTTATCATTACAAATATATTCTTTTAAAAAAATAAAAAATATAAATTTATCTCACTCACTAATGAAGGTTAAGTATTTAATTTATGATTAATTTTATTTTTTTATTAATAATAAGAATATATATAAATAATTTAAAATTTTGAAAAAAAATAAATATAAGAAAGTTAAACTTTGCAAAAATATATTTGTTGTTCGATATATTTATAAAAAATTATATGAAATTAATTCTAAAATTTTAAATATCATTCTTTGAGTGTTTAAACTTTCGAAATTTGTTTGAATGCCAAAATAGATGTAATATGAGAATAATTTTTTTTGTGTTCAAAATTTATTTGTCTCTTGCGATAGTTCAATTACTTCAAATCAAGCCATACGAAAATTAGTTGATTGGCCTTTTATGTGTTTTTGGATGGTGTTTTTTTTTTCTTTTTTATTTTTTAATTTTTTTTTAAAAAAACCTTGGCCCAAAAATGAATTACTAATTTATATAAATATTTATTTCACAAATTGCTCCGCCTGTCACGCGGAAGAACCGGGTTTTTTTATTTATTGAAAAATAAATTGGCTCAATTTTTATTATTATTAATTTTTTTGGCTCAAATATTATTTGAAAAAAATTAGTACTATTTGCCACATTTATATTTCTGTTTTTATATATTTTTGACTGCATTTATATTTGTATTTTTATATTTTTGATTAGTTTTATTTGCCACAAAATAATTTCATAGCAAAAAAAAAAAACTTTAGAACTCAAATAATGTTGACAAAAGTACTACTATTTGCCGATATATATATATATATATATATATATATATATATATATATATATATATATATATATATATATATATATATATATATATATAACAGAGCTTATATATTTTTAAAAGTACAAAAATATTTATACTTGTAAATTTTTTATTATTAGATTTGTATTGAAATTTGTAGTTTTACTTTATTTCTATCTCTCTTTAGTTGACTTTACAAAAATATAAATTTCAATACAAATTCAATGGTAAAAAATTTATAAGTATGAATGATTTGTGCTTTTAAAAGCATATAAGCTCTCTCTCTAGAGATTTGTATTGAATTTTTTACCATTAGATTTGTATTTTTTACTTTATATTTCTTTCTCTTTAGTTGACTTTACAAAAACACAAATCCCAATATAAATCTAATGGTAAAAAATTTACAAGTATGGATGAGCTTATGCTTTTAAAAGCATATAAACTCTACTATATATATTAATATTTTTGTTTCTATTTATATATTTATATTTTTGATTACTTTTATTTGCCACAAATAATTTAATAGCAAAAAAAGAAAGACTTGTTGACTCAAATAATGTTTTTTTTTTAACATTTTGACTTGATAAAATTAGTACTATTTGCCGCTCTATTTCTATTTTTGCTTTTATATTTTTGTGTATATTTATATTTTTGATTAATTTTAGTTGCAACCAAATAATTAAAGCCATTAAATTTTTTAAAAAATAGGACAATATCTATATGGTTCATATCTCAATCAATAAATAATATTTAAAATTTTCATTCAAATAAGATGAACATAGTTTGTTATAAGTAAGTAATTTTTTATAAAAGATAAAATTTAAATTTTTTAATTTTAAAAAAAATTATAGTATTAAAGTTAATCACCAGCCGGAAGTATGTAACAAGTCTGAAAAACAATGCACAGAATATGTCGGACAGGTTAGCAAGACAAATCTCATAATGATCTTAACGTCATGCTTTGTAACACTCCAATAATCTCATATTTTATAAAAATAAAATTATAATTAAATTTATAAAAAATAAAAATTATTAATAATAATAATTTGACTTTAGTATTTTGGACCGGCCGTTACATAGTGTTAATTATTAATGTAAAAAACAGTTAAGGGAGTTGTTGCAGAAAAGAATATAATTGTGGGGGATATCCATACATTTTCAGTAACGGCACAAACGGTAACGGCGTCAAGGTTCCCAACGGGCGTCTGAGCTGGCGCCCGGGCCCCACCACCGTAGGGCGAGAGTGATTGGCGGAATCGAAAGATTGAAATACGTGCTCGCAAAATTTGAAACATCAAAAAAAAAAAAAAAAAAAAAAAAAAAAAAAAAAAAAATCCTCAAACACCACCACTCATCCCCTCCCCCTCTCTCTCTCTCTCTCTCTCTCTCTCTCTCTCTCTCCTCCTCTTCTTCCTCTTCGTCCCCGTCGAAGGAGGAGGAGGAGAATCGTCGTCGTCGTCGTCGTCGTCGGGGTACGGGTGAGGATCGCTAGGGTTTCCGAGATTCCCGGCTGCGGCGGAGGAGGAGAATCCTCGATCTTTGAGGTGAGCGCAGTGTTGGTGAGTTCGGAATCGCTCTAGGGTTCGTTTGACCCTGATCGGTTCGCCGCATTGTTCGTTTTCTGTGCATTTGTGGCGATTTCTGTTTTATGGCTCCAATGTTTGCTATGTAATTGGTAAAAACTCCAAAGATTCGCTTGTACAGTATTGTGGTTAAAGATTTTGAATCCTTCAATTGCGCTGGTTACGCTCTGAGAAATTCAGGTTGAAATTGTTGGGGATTATGTTTTGTTCCAGTTGGAAGAATGAAATGTAGATCCGATTGTTAGCTCTATTAGTTTTCTTTTGTGATCATAGGGGCCGTATTGGGCCAGCGCCTTATGGTACACAATTTTGATGTACATTATGTGAAAATTAGGGTTAGTTGGGGACTTTTTGGAATTGATTGTTCCAAGATAAGTTTCTGCATGTAATGACTCATTGATTTTGCTTCCCAATCTTTCAATTCTTTTGTAGCTGCGATAATTACATGAGTGAAAGTAAATGTCATGCCCAGGTTCTGTTATGGATGAGCCATTAACTGATTCGATTTAAACAATGAGATTTGAGGTAGCAAAATCTAAACTTTTACAGATTGGTATTGGTCCCAAAACAGGCCAATAGTTAAAGTTATCCCTATATATATCACTGGTTTCTTCCACATTGTTTTATAATGATAACTTTTGTTTGTGTGCAGTAATTATACAAGTGCAAAGATGGTTGCGCAGGTGTTCACTGTTGATCTGAATAAACCTCTTGTGTTTCAGGTACAGATTGTTTATCTGCTATTATTACCCATTAGGATAGAAGTAGGTTTCTCAATTCTAATTTCATCTGCTTTCTAACGCATCAAGGTAAAAAGTTTATTGGAATTGTGAGTATTACTATCAAACTTCTGCTGGATCCCATTTTCTCTGAATATTGAGTTACTTAACACATCATATGCCGTTCTCTTATATCGACTAACTATTTTCCTGCATTCTTATTGCAAATCATGTTTAGTTGATATTCTAATTATTATTGTTCCCTGTGTGTCAAAAACACGATTCTTGCTATTAACCTTTGATCCTCGTTCTTCCGTGGTTTATATTTTGTGAAACCACCATCAAGGTTGGTCATCTTGGGGAACAGTACGAGGAATGGGTTCACCAGCCAATTGTCAGCAAGGAAGGCCCACGTTTTTTCGAAAATGACTTCATGGAGGTAACATATCTGTGCCTATTCGCCAATCCAAAGTTTATGGAAGGATCAAATCACTATGTTTTAGCTCATTCCTACATAAATTTTCAGCTATTAACACGTACTAGATGGTGGGCTATTCCGGTCGTATGGCTACCGGTTGTTTTTTGGTGTGCAACCACATCTATCAGGATGGGCTGTACACTTCCTGAAGTAGGTCTCACGGTTGTTGGCGGAGTACTTATGTGGACATTGATCGAGTATACTTTGCACCGCTTCCTTTTCCATATGAAGACTACAAGCTATTGGTGGGTTAACTTTTTTATTCGATTTTGTTCCCTTTTATTTTAGTTTGTTTTCTTTTTATAGATATTAAAGCTTGATTTTGATATAGAGCTAAAAGATCTAGAAAATTTTGTGGCAGGGGAAATACTCTGCACTATCTTCTTCACGGATGCCATCATAAGCACCCCATGGATGGGCTTCGTCTTGTCTTTCCTCCTGCTGCAACGGCCATTTTGTGCGTCCCGGTATGACTCCTAGCCCGACATTCGTAATAAGGACCGTGAATGTTAGTTTTTAGATAGTATTTTACGAATTCCACCTCTGAAGTTTAATAATATCGTCTAAGCAGAGCAGAATACCTGTCAGCATCATTCGCCGCCCAACGATGATGCTGGCGGGGCATCTTGCTTCATTAGGCTAACGGAACAAGTTAACTCTTTGTCGAGACTGAGTTGTTAGAGTACTCTAGGGATGTAAATGATAATCAAAGTCAAGCTACAAAAGAACGAAATGTGTAGTTATCCTGACCATGTCACTTCTAAGTAGTAATGTGTATACCTGCAAGCATTCTTTCTATTTATTTATACTGCCCTTGATTTTGTTGTAATCTGCCTTTGAGTTCTCAAACTTACTGTTTACATAACTAAGAGTTTTCTTAACAATTTTTATCTTTTCATGAAAATCCGCCAACGAACTCTTTGTGGCCATCCTTGTATAGTTCTGGAATCTACTTAAACTCTTGAGTACCCCATCCGTAACTCCCGCCTTGTTCGGCGGCGGCCTATTGGGCTATGTGATGTACGATTGCACTCACTACTATCTGCACCACGGGCAGCCATCGAACGACCCAGCTAAACATCTCAAGGTGAGTCTCTAATTGGTTAAAATGCAGAATGTCGAGTTTTTCACTAGTGATATATAAGCACAGTTGCTGAAATCTTATAGTTCAAGAAGATGATCATGGAATTGCAATACCTTGTGGGGCAAAAGCGAAAATTGCAATATCTGCAATTTAGCTATACTTTACAAACTCATCGACTGTTTTTGAGACATTTGCATGTGATTCTAACAAACCGATTGCTCCTCTTATCTCAGAAGTATCATCTGAATCATCACTTCAGAATTCAGAGCAAGGGCTTCGGGATTACTTCGTCGCTCTGGGACGTAATATTCGGGACATTACCCCCGCCCAGGACCTCGGCAAAAAACAACTGATAACTTTGCGCTCATCTGTTCAGAAAATTTTCTTTAAAACCCCCAATCTAATTTTGCTGATGTTATAAATGATCCTTTGTTCTTGTGTTGAAGTCATGTTAATTTATTTGCCCTCTTGTAGGTGCTGCTAATGCTAATTGTCAGATTGAGGGTTCTCACTTGTTACCTCCTGCACTTCTCAGCTCTTATAAGAGTGCTGATTAAATTTGTACTTACATAGGTACAATATCTATATTGGAAAGTTGTAAATTAAGGTGGTTTGGTACATTGTAGGCTTGGTTGTTTACTTTTGATTTTTATATTGCAATGATAAAATATGAAAATGGTTGGTCCCTAGACTTTTAATTTAAACAGTTTAGACCTTGGACTTTTTTCTGAAAAAAAGGTTCCTCCACCCTTGGTTGCTGAAAGAGAATAATATACCACCACAAAAAGGACCAATGTAATGCTGTGTCGCATGCTAAAACAAGTCTTTCAAATTGTTGTAATTAGTATATATATATATATATATATATATATATATATATATATATATATATATATATATATATATATATATATATATATATACATTTTTTAAAAAAAACTAAGCCTCAAAAACAGAACGCCTATTTTGCTGCTTTTGATTCTGCTACAGAGAAAATCCTAATAAAATTACTAAAATAACACTCGATCAAACAATACTAATGTCTCTAGCAAGGACAGAAAGGCTGATAATATATCAATAACTAAATAATATTTTAACTTAGATGTTTAATATGATCAAATATATATATATATATATATATATATATATATATATATATATATACCTAGCACAATTATTACACAATCATTTTAGACCGGATCACATTCAGGTTCGACAAAAGTAGCCCAATCTCAGCACAACGATAATTTCGGATAAAAGGGCAGTAAATATCACTTTCGATGTCAGCCTGGACTGGACCGACCCATTTGAATTGGGCGCTACTCCCGCACTCGACAAAATCCATCTATAAAATTCAGAAACTTGAGACTTTTTAGAAAAAAATGCAGCAGCTAATCATAATTAAATTACTCCCTCCGGTATATAGATATAATCCCTACTAACCTGAATTCTGCTAACAATTAAATTAAATAAGTATGTGATTACCATGTCAACAAATTCCCTGGGACTTTCCATGGCAACTCATCCTGCTGACATTACCCTGTTGTTGTGACCAGTTTTTTCTTCTTTTCTTCTTTTCTCAATTGCTGTAAATGCTCGCCACTTCGATCTAAAAGACTATTCCGAAAAAGGAAAGCCAAATCGGAGTACTTACACCTTCGGTAAAAGCGTTTTTTAACTTCTTGATTGCGGTTTCTTCCTCATCGTCCAGAATGCGGCATAGTATCGGTTCTGCAATCCAACAACAAGGGCAGACGTTAAGTATCTGCTGAGTATTCATCTTATGATTCGCGGTTTAAATATAGATAGATCTAGGCTATATGATAAAAATAACCCAGCAGTTTCTCTCCTCTTTCTCAATCATCCCTTTTCGACTTGCTTCAATCTCAATGTTGTGGCTTTACCGTCATATCTCAAATAGATCCAAAAAATTGCAATAACTAATAAAGTCGGATAAACAATCACAAGAACATAAAACATATAATGCAGATTTTACAGCGGAGCATCTAAGTCGCAGGCTGAAAATAAATCTAAAACAAAAAAAGAAAGAGATTTCCATTAGAGCCGCTGAGATTTGCAGATTATTTGACAAAATAATCAATTTATGTGATTTTTCCATTAAGCATAACTATAAAAATATGCCAGCTCATTTTTTGTAAAGACCTGAATTGGTCGATGAGAATTGAACACGATAAAAAACGTAGTGGGGTAACTGAGATAGCGGCAAAAGTATATGGATGGGTTTTGTAATTTTGCCAAAAGTTCTTTCAGATAGAAGCATGGGATAATTACTAGCCAAAAATTTGAGCAATGCATGAGATACTGATTGACGTAAAGTATTTTGAATCCAAAAAACTAAATAATTTGCATTAGATTGAGAAAGTCAGAAATTATAATTTAGTATCATTGACGGAAAAAGAATTTGAATAATATGGTAAGGGTCTAAATTGTGTACACTTATCTAATATTATGTAATGTTTTATAAATTTATGACTTAAAAAGTTTGCAGTGTCTTCACAGTTCTCACCAAAAATCCTGTGTGCTATGTGCGCAGTAAAAAATATTTCAAACAATAGAGATATCTAAGAGAGCTTACTTGCATCATCGATTGCAAATTCGCAGTGTAAGTTGTCTCAATCATTTTCTCCATCTGTAACACAAAGATCATGAAACCATATGAATAATATTGCCACAAATAAGTTGGCCCATTTTTCCAACCACATTTTCCTTCACAGAATCCATGTGATGAATACATGCATCAGAATTTTCAGTCAGTGACATTTTGGTCCATAAAAAGATATTATAGTCAAAATCGGTAAAAACAAAAAGGTGGAATAAAGTTGCAGATAAGGGAAAAAATTAGTCATTTCCTTTCTGAAAAAAGCCCTGTAAGTTATGTAATATTAAAAGTATGAGCTTTTACCTTCATTTCAAATCCGTAGTGATAAGCTATCTTTTTCACGTCTTCCAGACTAAGTTCAATCGACATCTCCTGCATGATATTGGACACATTTACTCTCTTTTAAAAAAAAAGAGAAAAGGAATAATCCGTTCCAAGTCAGGGTATATTAATATATAAATCTAAAATAGCATACATCTTCTGGCCCATAGGAGTCAGCAAAATGATAGAGAAGAGGACCCAAGTTTATCCAAATCTGCTTATTCATAAACATTGATTAGAAGCTTCACAGACGTACAGCAGAAACATTATTTGAGATGTATTTGAATTGCAAAACAAATTGAGATAAAAAATCATGTAGCAACAAATAGAGAGCTACACAAAATGTAAATACTGTTAAAAATAGTGATGAGAAAACCTACTCCGCCATCTTTGAGAATTTTTGATATGATCTCGATGTATTCAACAATGTTATGTGCTGTGTCCAGGAAGAAGCAAGTCACAACAGAATCCCAAGAAGCTGCAATTAATAACAAATGTAAATGGCATGGAAAGAGTTTAGTATATTTAGGTTACACGTATAGTAAGCAAACCTAAAAAACACCAATCATTGAGAAAAGTTGGATAGAGGAGAGCAAGTTACTCCTACATTTTTGTTCTTGTAAGGCGCTATATGAGACTGTTGAATAGCACAATTTAATTCAAGAAGAAAATGTTAGCTTATTTTGAAAATTTTAGCCAAACATTAGTAATTTTGGTTTTCCTACCAAACTCTTCATTACTGCTAATTTCAAGAAATTTCGACGAGTTCTGCTAGAATTTGTTAGTTTTGATTGGGAAATTACAGAATATTTTTTCAAGCAACAGAATATTATGTTTAAAAAAAAGTGAAGTGCAGTTATAAGTTGATGGAGAAGTACTTAAACACTCTGTAATGTTAGGTAGTAAAATAAAAAAGTTCTATAGTTGAGGTGCTCATTTAAAAATGCACTATAGTTCAAGTAAGGTCCCCATTTTTACCTAAAAAATCAACGACCGAAGAGACAAAGGTGAGATGATTTTTATCTGCAATGCTAAAGTAAATGTACTGAAAGTAGTGCTAAAAGCTTAAAAATATGTGCAGTTTGTACATTTTCCTACTAGGAATCCATTTTCTATGAGACGAAGTTGGGTATCTATGCCCTCTAAGGATTAGTTTTTACCTTCTTGGCTTTCATCATTATAGACTTCCACAAAATCACCACCACACATTGAAAAGCCCTCGGTGATTCCTGCGCTGTTGGAAACATAAGAAATATTGGTATGAGAATGAGTTAATCATGTGAAACAACAGTCGTAAAAGAAGCCAAGAAAAGTAATATGTGAAATAACATAGAGAAATGATGGAAAGGATGAACAAGTAGTAACAGAGCAGAGTTAGAACACTAACTCGACCCACCATTTAAACTGATTGGCAACTACATGGATGTCAAACCTTACCTACACTAAACATAATGCCAAAAATCAACATGAATCGATCAAACTAAAACGAAAAGATTCAAATAGTATCAATTATTTTCCACATTGTCAAACAAATAAAGAACATACATATTGTTAACCATTTATTAAGCAACTTCGACTGGCTTTACGCACTTCCAAGCATCAATGAAGTATCATTGTTACTTCTATAACAAAGAATCACTTACTTTCCCGGCCAATGCATGGTAAACCAACAGCATACTTAGGGCCTGTTTTGCCGGGCTAAATTTTCTATAGAGAGATGTTCGAGAAGCACTGAAGGCTTTCTGATCATGATCTCCTGGATTGCTTCTTGCTGCAGAAGAAACAAAAGCTTCAAAATAGAGCTTTTGCACTTTGAACCGAAAAGCTCGTTTTAACTTTCCGCCACAGCAAAAGCTCTAGACAATTTGTTAATATAAATTCTTGGTTTATGGAAGCATCTGCTTTGTAGAAAAGAGAAGTAGCTCTAGGAGCCAGCACAAATCAAGATTCACAACGGCCAACATCAAATAATGTATTGTAGACCGTGTAAAATTATAATGTAATATTTATATCATTTTGCCGCTTCCATAATAGTATACAAAATTATGTTCCCCTTATATTTCCAATTACTGATGGCTAAGATTTTCCACAAAATCAGGATGGAATTCACTTCAGAATTATCAAACACTTGCAATTAAAAGGAAATGCCATGCCTAAAAGTTCAATTACGCTTCTGAGAAAGTTGTTTGTCAATTCGAGCTCCCTTGCGGTGATTTGGGAAAACTTCAAGAACGCTTTCAAATTAAGTGACGATAGTTAAAGGCTAAAAGCCTAAGTTCGTTCTTTCTTACTGCCGATCACACAAGATGGTGGAAATATGTATGTGATTGCCTATAAACAGGACTCACATAACTCGCATACAAAAAGAGCGCCCTTTGACCAAAAACAAACAGGTGAAAAGATCCACAAGGAAAAACTCATGAAGAAGTGTGAATGCTGTTGGTGAAGTATAATATAAAAGAACATAAATTTCCACATATCTGCCAATAGATCCATGCAAGAACCTTGGAGCTTGAATAGCCCCTACATGAAATCACTCAGCAAGACAACAGATTTAAGCAAAAAATTATGATCCTGACAAGAAACTACACCTTTTTTCTTTTGTGCGAAAACTAAAGAACTGTTCTTTTTTAACAATAATAAATTGGCAAGTTATAGCACCAAAATGATTGCATCAGAAGGCAAAAGGTACCTTGCTGGATGAACATCTGGAAAAGAAACAGGTCGAAGTTGGTCATTGTCAGAAAGAGAATTACAATTGCTATGAATCCACGGATAAATTGTCCACTCATAAGCCTCTTGGGTGCTGAAAGATGAAATTACCAACAATAAAAATGAATATCAAAACGAAAAAACAAACCCAGATAAATAACAACTCTAGCATTTTAATAGGTAATACAGGATAACTCAAATTAATTCTTATGATCATTCACTTACTGGTTCAGAATGAAACTGGAGCAGATCATCATATAATATGAAAACTCATTTCCTTGGCTCACAAAACCTACACAAGGAGGCAAAGAGCAGTGACCGTTTGAGCAGCAGAACTGTGAGGAAAAAAACAAGGGTTTTTGCACATATACACCATGCAAATATGGGAAATTATACAAATGTCCCCGCAATGTTTGGATTTGTGTGTGCGCCCTTGCTGGGGTATCTATGCAAAACTGATTTTCAGCAGGGGTGCCAATGGATATAAATACATTTTCTAGGGGCATGCACGCAACTACTGATTCTGCTAGGATATTTGCACAACTTTGCAATGAGAAAAACCCAAAAAAGAAAATGTTCTTCAATATTTTCTGCATACCAAGACAAGAGATTTCCAGAGCCAGTCGTCCCAATCCAGCACCAGGAACTAAACAAGAAGGGGGGCTATAAAGTTCAATACAAAGAATAAACTTTCTGTGATTAATAACTAATAAGGTAGGCATAAATACTAGATTAAGCAAAAACACTTCAAGGCTCTATGTGTACTAAAGAACAGTACCAAAAGTACTATGCCTGGTCAATTAACAAAATTAGGAAATAGTTCACTAAGAATCAACGATGGTCATTAGCAGAAAGGGTAAACCTTTGCTTCCGTCGATCTGGAAAATGGTGATTAAGCTCCTCAAGAATGGGCTTATAACACTGGTCACGTTCCTTTTGACCCTGTGGAAACAGGGAAAAAAAAAGGAGAAATTCTATTATTCACATGTACTTACAAAAAGACAAAAAACTTGCTGGTCTTTAAGGAGAATATTTCATGCCATATTTATTGTAAGACGAAAAAATACCTCCTGTGCCCAATCTCTCACAATGTTTCGTACGATACATCTAACCTGACATAAATATAGAATCGAAGAATGAAAAAGTATCAAAAATAATGCCAAAACGAGGTTCAGCTAAGATTGGCAAACAGTTTTAACTTTTCGAAGACTTTACGGTTTGAGAATTTTTTGTTATAGAAGGTTTTGATGGCAAAATTTATTATTTCAGTTATGTCTTTCAGTTTTGAGTTGAGTGAATTCTACAAATTTGTGGACTCTTATAAAGAAAATATTCACTAAGGAATTTCATGACTGAATAGTAACGCTGTGTTGAAAACCAGAACCTTGTCAACATCAACTAGAGGAACATTCAACTGTGAAGATGGATCCATCCAATCACGCGATGAATTAACCTAATACACAGCTTTAAGGTTAGAAAATCGCACACAATATGCTTGAACCCAAAAAAAATGTAGGAAAATCAGAAGAGCAAAACAATAAATTGAAATATGCTATAACAATACAAATTAGAAGATGATAATACAAAGAAGTTTTACCTGCACCGAAGAAGACCTGTGAATCCCATAGTAAAGCACTAATTTAATCCACTATAAACTAGCAGAATTAAAAGTTCAAAGCACTCTAAAATAGTTTATGGCATAAAATATATGTTTTCTTTGGCAGCAATATATTCTAATTTCTTAATATACATCATTATCAAATCATTTGAGCTCTATTGATGTAAATACTTGCTAATTTCAAAGAAAAGAGGGTTTTGACGCTGGCCATAGGCACGGAGGTTTTATCTACTGAGATCTTGTTGGTACAGTATGATATAGTGGGCACGGGTCGTGCTGATGGGCACTTCACTCCTTTGTACATAGATAATATACTTGAAATTTTACAAGAAAAAAATAATGTGAGGAGAAAAAAGAAATTAAAACAAGGACATAATAGTCTCACATTTCCATTAGAAGAAGAGCCACAACAGTGTGCAGCTGGAACAGCAGCAACTCCAACACTATCTTTGTCACTACCACATGATTTCTTCTGAGAGTGGGAGATAGTAGCACCATCCATAATTGCATTGCCATTCAGCTCCTGCTGTTATCTACAGAAGTCAAATCTCTAATAAAAAGCCTAAATAAGAGTTCCTGAAAGGTGCTGTAATCAGCATCCTTTCTAGAAATAAGTAGCAAAAAAATCTACACCTTGTTTGTGGGTAAAACATATGGATAGTCCCTGTACTTACCCAAGATTGGGCAGTCCTTGCTTTTCACTTAAACATATTAATCCCTGAACTTTCTCATATTGTGCAATCCCATCCCTAATCGCTAAAGGAAATCTAACTGCATCAGACTATATTCAAGAAAATGACTTGTTGTACCCAATCTAAAACAAGAAATCATTTTATAGAAGGAATAAAATAGTCATTTTGCTAGAAAAAACTCATATTCTTTTTTCCCAGTTAGCACAGTTAGCAATGGTATTGCAATATAGCAATATATGAGATAGTTTAAGGACTAAATCTCAACAGTACAAGGACATTCATTTTACCCTTAATTGTAATATAAGGTTCCAAGTATAAGACCTTATCATCACTTATCATATCATCTTGAGGTAGACTGTTTTCTGAACCAAAAGTAGATGGCTTGGGAATTAAAGAATTGCTTTCAGTGATAGACTCAGAGTGCCTTGAGCAATTACTCCTCTCTGATGAACGAGGAATTTCTGGATGATAATGTTCAGCGGTATTCTCTAGATGTTCATCTTCATCAATATCAATGCTCATGTCAAGAGGGGGTTCAAATGCCTGCACAAATCTTTGTTAGAGCAGCCAAGCATGACGAGTTTCACATTTTATCCAAATTCTATTATTGATTACGTATGTAACATTTAAAGGTTTGTTTACCATGAGAACAACCAACTGGTATATAGTAACTTTCAGACAGAGGATACATAAAATAGTTCACAAATATAACTTAGTGAGAAGAAATATACCTGAAGCATGCTCATGATAAAATATGAATTCACAGACATACACCTGCAAAATCAAAGAGTAGTTCAGAATAGTTTCCAACTTGACAATCAACATCTTGCATGTTTAGGCACAGAGATTGTGACTCAAGAGGTTGCAACTTTCCAGTCTTTTTTATCACAAAAGCATATCGCTATGTAAGTGCTGTTTCAACTATCTACTCTTACTGTACAACAGTAAAAACTTACTTAGATGGGCATACATATATATATATATATATATATATATATATATATATATATATATATATATATATATATATATATATATATATATATATATATATATATATATATATATATATATATATATATATATATATATATATTATAATTGGGTCATAAATCCACAAATACTAAGATATTAGTCTCCGTCAGTGCCACAACTAACCAAAAATATAAATGATTTGACGGTAGGCAGCAGGCCAGTATGCCCTTCTCTTGTGCTCCCCTCAGAATTCGAAATTCAAAAGCCACTTACTAAATACCAGATTTATTAAAAAATTTCTGCAGTTAACACCACTTACTTGAAAAGCATAAGATGCTAGTCACTATTGGTCAGTTTATTAAATCAATTTGCTTACGACTGTCCACGTCGGTCTGGTCTGATCTCTGAAATAGTTTCCCTACTTGAGAAGCAGAAGCCAGTTTTTGGCAAATTGAAAAAACGAAGCTTCTCGTGGTGGAACAAAGCTCAAACGACTTCTAAAAAGGCACCATTACGATGTTTACTTCAGTTAATATTTATTTTCTGCTTTAAGGGCCTAGAAGCTCAATACTAAGTGTACTTTATATCAGCATTTTGACATAAAAATGCCAGCAAATTCCGTTGCACACTTATAAATCTCAACAGCAAACTCTAAAAGTAATTAACACCAATATAACATTAACCTGTAATCATCCTACATAATTCTAAGTTACTCTCACAAGGAAGTAGGTTTGAATATATACTTACCGCCTAAGTCTTTGGAATTTTAAGGGAAGATAAGAAAGAAGTGCCTGCACAAGCATGAAAAATAAGTAGACCAGTGAACTAATGTAATAATAAGCCTCGAATAGAAATTCTGGAAAAGCTACGAGTTGTGCATAATCAAATAAGATAACTGTATCTAGACCATCTGCAATTTCATATGGCGGCAAATCTAGACCTAATCAGAAGGGATCTATGACAGACAGACAGACAGTAAGCAGACATTAATAGCAAGCAAAATGTCACCTTATGGGCGGGTGAAAGCTTTCTAAAGGATCTTTCATATCTTCTGACATCCTCTTCTGAAGCATCTGGATAACTAAAAGAGATTTCGCAATAATCATGCAACCATAATAGAATCAGTGACGAGAGGTATTGAAAAGGTAAGTCTCACAAATTATATATATCACATTTCTGAAACTAATAACAGGTAATGAGAAGCTTCATATCAATTCCGTCATATATTGTTATGAAACTAATAATAAGCCAAGGATAACCTTCAGATTTATCCTGGCAAATATTGTTAACTTCTTTTTGATCGTAGGAAGTGATGTTTGCTTCTTTTTTTTAAAAAAATATGATTGAGGAGGCTTCCGAAATCAGACGAAATAAAGTGGATATAATAAAAACATGAACAGTAAAAAAAATTAAACCTTTCAGAGTGGCGAGGTTTGTGGAAGATCAATAATGCGAGAAAGCAAAAATATTGTCCAGCTCCAGTAAAAATTATTTTTATTGTTCCAAAACAGTGAGAAATTGAAGCCACAAAACCACTAGACCAATCTACTGAAAATTAAAATTGCACAATTCGGAATCGCAGAATCAACAAAAAGAGCACGCTAAGTGAAACTCGATTACTCAAAGCAATCAAAGTAAAATAACAATAAAAAACAAACAAACAAATTATAGATACTTGTCCATTTTTAAAAAAAACCAATTGCTTCACTCCATTATCAACTAACTAAGCAATTATTCCATGGCAACAACATTATAGCTATTTGAATGATCCATGCCTCATTGGTTCCAAATCATACTATAACATCACATGGCTCCGATCGAAAAAGACGATCTAAGCGAACATAACATCAATCGACTCTAAAAATCGATGAATATAGGTAAATAAATCGCCAAATCGATGGAGAACAACAGGTTACACGATTTAATGATCAAATTGAGTATAAAAAAAAAACAAAAAATTATGAAATAATGGAGGAAATTGTAGATGAGGGGATTGTGGGGGATACTTGAGATAGGCGCTGATGATTCGGCGGAGGGATTTGATCTCGAGGGCTTGTTCGAGCTCGCTGTAGCGCCGCTCCCCCACTTCTTTCATTTTTCCTTTCTTTTTTTTTTTTTTTTTTTTTTTTTTTTGGGCTTCGTTTTTCTACTTCGGGACTCGGAGGGCCGAGGGCGATATTTGGAGCCGATGGATCCTTGTGAACCGGAAATTTATTCGTAGACCCGGTGTCCCACGTAATCTGTAGACCAGACCAATTATTATCTGACACTGTACTAGCATTCGTATACCTGGTGTCCCACGTCATTTGTAGACCGGACCAATTATCATCTGAAATCTCTAATCTGCTGAAGGAGGTGCAAGGTGGAACGGGTCCACCACGTCATCCGTGGATGATAATCTATTTTGATCTAATTTAAACGAAAAAAATTTAAATAAAAAGATACAAAACTTACTTAAATTATAATTTATTTTAATTTATCTATCTAATTTATTAAAATTTTGTTTTTACTATTCAATCCTTAATTTATTTAATTTGAGTTAATCAACAATATTTTAATTTTAAAATATGTATTTATTGTTTATTTTTTTATATTTAGTTAGTTTACTTTATATAATTATTACAATTATAAATTTATTAAAATTAATAATTAATTTAAATTTTAAAGTCAATATGTTATTAACTGACTCAAACTAGCAAATTAAATGATTGGATAGTGAGATAAAAAATTTGACATATTGAGTAACTGATTCAAAATTATTTATAATTTAAATAAGTTATGTAACTCTTGACCAATAATTAAAATTTACTAATTTTTAAAAAGTAAAAGTTAAGATAAAATGAATAATTGTGATGAGGCATCACAGGATATATATTAGCGAGATTTAGATAATTTTTTTTTTTGAAATTAAAAAAAATTATGCTGTTTCATGGCTACTAAAAATTTATATAATTTTAGTAAATAGGAAAGTGTTAATTATGAACCGGCTAAAATAATAATAATAATAAAAAACTCTAATTCAACTAACTAAAATAATAAAATAAATTAAAATAGAGAGAGACCGGATAATTTCTATCACATTCATACAGTTTACTGCAAACATATCGAATAACAGGTATATTTCTATAAAATTCAATATTTTATATTTATTTTTTCAAAATTATAAAGTTGTTCATATATATTTCTAATGTCAATGTTCGTTAGAAAAATATAGTTAATTATAAACTAAATATTTAATCTTGGTTATAAGTGAGATAATTTTTTGGAAAATGCTATGTGTACACCCCTTTCGGGGTGTACATCATACACCCCACCCATCTAAGGGTGGGGGTGTGATGATGGGTCACTTGATGTGACCCGTAAAAAATATCGACACCATTAAAATGGTGGAGGTGTATGATGTACACCCCTTCGGGGTGTACATGTAGCATTGCTCTAAATTTTTTTATATATATTTTTAGATTTTATATTTAACTATTTTTAAAAACTTTTGAGGTATATATTTATAAAAACAAAATTAATATTTGATTTATCTATACAAATAGATGAATCTCCAATACTCTTTGCCACATGACAATTTTTCCTTCACCCTCACCAACTCTTATATGATTTTTTTTCTTCCATCATTTCTATTCAACGGATACGATTTTTTTTCTTCCATCATCTTTATTCAACGGTTACAACTTTTCCTCTCCTCTTATTTTTAATTATCTCATAATATTTTTTCTTCTTCACCCTCATCAACGCTCAACGTCATAATTTTTTCCTTCCCCTCCTTCTCTCATCTTTATTCAATGAAAGTGAAACCCACCTTATAATTTTGTATCTCTCAAATCTAAATTTTTTTATTCAACGAAGGTGAAACCTACCTTATAATTTTGTGTCTCTCGAATATAGAATTTAGAAAAAGAGCAAGCAAAACCATTCTCGTTTTAAAAGGGAGCGTGTTGAGGGTGCAGAGCAAGTAAGACCCTTCTCATTTTAAAAGGGAGCGCGTTGAGGGTGCAAAGTAAACAAGACCCTTCTCGCTTTAGAAGGGCTTTAGAAGGGAGCGCGTTGAGGGTGCAGTGCGAGAGTGTGTTCCATCGCCTCCTTCGCCACTGCGACAAAGAGCGAGACGAAAAGGGACTTTCGATAACTCGCGTTTTATATTTCGTCGAAAATATGTAATATTTTTATTTATTTTTGAATTGTTAAGCTTAAACATATATATTGATTATACATTTAGATTAATTTATTATTAATTTGAAATGAAATTTTTTTCACTCTTATAATTTAAAATTTTGTAAAAATATATCTTATTAATATTTTTTATTTATTTTTTATTATTATTTTTTATTATCTATCCGCTGCATCACGCAGATTACTACATTAGTAATATATTAAAACTAATTAATTTATGAATATATAATGGGTATATAATTATTTATTTAAAAATAAAATGTACTCTACTCGTGACTTCCAAATAATTAGTAATTTTATCACGTACTAGGGCCATAAGCTTGTGGTAATTTTGTTCGGTCCACGGTGACGTGGCAAATAAATTATAGTGTAGTGTACACCACTATCCAGTGAAAACCATACGTGCGAGAAAGAGTCGAGGGTTTAAGTAAAGGAAAATGCTATGTGTACACCCCGAAGGGGTGTACATCATACACCCCACCCATTCAAGGATGGGGGTGTGATAATGGGTCACTTGATGTGACCCGTAAAAAATATCGCCATCATTAAAATGATGGAGGTGTATGATGTACACCCCTTCGGGGTGTACATGTAGCATTGCTCTTAAGTAAATCATCCTCCCCACTCTTCGACGAGCCTGTTTTGGGCCGCTCCGAGGGCGGCGTATCGTCACCGCCACAAAACCCTAGCCGTCCCGATCTCCTCTCCCCCAAACCCTAAACCCTCCTCCTCCTCCTCCTCTCTGAGCTCTCTCTCCTCTCTCCAATGGCGGCCGATTTGGTCTTAGAATCCGTTTCCGCCAACCCTCGCTATGCGGAGGTATCGCTCTTCGTCTCTCTCGTTTCCTATTTTAAACTTATTTTTCTGGGTTTTTTTTCGGTGTTTTATAACGTATTTTTGTGATTTTTTTTCGTGATTAATCAGGTGGAGAAGAGGTATTTGAAGCTGAAGGAGAAGAGGAATGCTCTCTCGCAAGCCGTGAAGCTCTTGGAGCAGCAGATCGATAAGCTTCAAAGTGAGAACCAAAATCTCAACAAGGGTAAGTATTCGAATCATTAATCATTACTCTATTTATATGTTCATAGATTATTATTGTCATTGTTGTTGTTGTTTTTTTTTTTTTTTATTGTAGTTACTCCTTTAATAATGTTTATATATGTCTAGAATTTTTTTGTGTCCAATAGCACAAACTGCAAATTTTATTTCCATTTTCTCGTGTTTTTTAAGCTTGTAGATAGGATTTATGTGGTTCAATGCAAGGATTTAAGTCCTCACCGGCATGGACCGTATCCATAGTGCCGTGCCAACAAGATACCGTCACGATACATGCCCCGTTGTCCCGTGCTGATGGAACAGCTCAAAATCCTAATTTTTTTAAATTACTAAGTAATTTTTCCAATGAAGTTCAAAAAAATTGTTAAAGATAGATAATACGCAATCAGAATTTTTTTTTGCGAAAGAAAATAAATATTTAATACTATTATATGTCGGCACACATATATTTTTTATGACTATCATTTATCGGTATGACTCGACACCTGCCGTGCTGTATTGTGCCGGCAAGTTTTCAGCACAACTTCGTGTCACGACACTTAAATTCTTGATTGAATGCTATGCTGATTAGCTTGTGATATGGCATAATTATCTGCTTCTTTTTATACTATGGATTTGTCCACTCTTTCTGCTGTTCAATAGTTTATCCTCAAAGATTCCCCCTTTTTTTATTTGTGTGTATTGGTGGTTAGCTTGCGAGGAGGAGAGGGTGCGAGCTGATCAAGCAAAAGAAGAGAAGGAAAAAGAGTCCAGTAAAAGAAATAAGGTGGAGAAGGAAATTGATGAATTGAAGGCACAAATTGATGAATTGAAAGCACAAAATTCTTCACTCTCCAGTACTGAAAGGTGTAGGAGTGCCGACAAAGATTTCGAGGCAGAAATCAACAAACTAAAAGGGCTTTTGACGGAAGAGAAAAAACAAAGTGCTTCGGAAAAAAAGAAGGCCGCGGAAGAGAAGAAAAGGGCGGCAGAAGCATGGAGGCTACTGAAGATGGAAAAGACTAAGGCTGAAGAAGAAAGAAAATTTGCAGAAAAAGAGAAGAAAATAGCTAATGAATTGAGAGCTTCTTTAGAAAATGTAAAGAGTGAAGCTAATGAAGTGAGAGAGCAGTTACTTGTCGATATTCGTAGGTTAGAAGAGTCGAATGAAAAGATAGAAAAGGAGCGGGCTAAGTCAGAGAGGTCCAAAGTTGAAGAGTATAGGAAACTTGTAGAAATTGAAAGAAAAAAAGCGGACAAAGAGAAAACCCGCGCAGATGATTTGTGCAAAAAGTTGGAGGGGGAAAAGAAAAGGAATGAAGATTTACAAAATAAAAGAAAAAATGAGCCCTCTTCTGGGAGAAAGAGGATGTATAGCGACATGGTTATGGAAAGTGCTGATATAAAGCTTCTAAAGGGGCAACTCAAGCGGAAAAAAGAGCAAAAGAAACACTTGACGAAAATGGCAAACCTAGAGAAAGCTAAAAACCATTTGATAAGGCAAGAGCTTCACCTTGTAAAGCAGGATTTTGTGCAGTTGTTGTGTCGGTTCAACATGCTTGACAATTGCCTCACTGACCGCATTGGAGGTATTGACGACATGGAAAAGGTTTGCATCCAATTTATTATTAATCCTTGCTAATTTAATAAGGATAAAATTATTTTCACGAGGGAAAAGATGCTGATATTCATTGGTTGATTATTGTTCCTTATAATTATTAAACATGCAAGATTGCAAGTCTATATTTGATGCTTTTCTGTCTGCATTTTTCTTCGTCCTTTTGCAATTGCTCGGGCATCTTTTGTTTTTCTTTAGAATATCACATTTCTTAAAGACTGATTATATGTGCCAACAGTTTATGTGTTATGAGGTCCCTTGCATGCCTGCATGCTACTGGTCTTTTCTTTAAATATCGTTTCTGAAGTAAATGACTAACTACAAATTTAGTCCCTGAAGTTCGGCCTTGCTACAAATTTTGTCCTTGTAATTCAGATTGATGGAACTGGAATTTGATTGAACTTCAGGGACTGAGTTGTTAAAAGTGAAACTTCACGGAGGAAACTGGTAACCAATATAAATTCAGGACTAAATTGTTGCAGTTGGAACTCCAAGGATGAAATTGAATTCCCAGTCAAGCTTCAGGGACTTTATTAGCTAACCCTAAAATAAACATGTTACACTTGAACTGCAACTAAGAGGATAGCTTATATCGCAAGGCATCAAAAATATTTAGTATGCCAGTTTATTCACTTACATATTTTTCTTGAGATCATTCTTAGCTTCTCGGTAAAGACAGATGATTTGCATTGTTTTTAGCTGTTGGTGGTTACTAATCACTACTTTTCCTCGTCTTGCAGATTAAAGGAAGCCTTTTACCTCCTAAGCTTGTAGATGCTCAGTTGATGAAGACATCCCGTACAAGTTCTTTTGGCTGTTCTGGTTCCACAAAAGAACATAATGGCCCTCATTTGTCTAGGAGAAGCTGTACGAGACCAATTTCAGGTATTAGATCTGAGTTAGATCCTCCTGTTGGGAGCTCTCTCAAAATCAAGTCACACTGTTCCTATCACACATCCTTTTCTGATAGAGAATTCATGGGCTCACAGGGAAAAGATGCTTCTCTTGCAACTTCATCTGCAGAAATAGAAAAGAATTCCAATATGAGATCATCCATTGGCAAGCTTTCTTCTGAAGTGCGTAGAACACCCCCAAATCCGATTGTGGTTAGAAGTCCTCAAGAAAATGTGAGAAACAACTGCTTGACATCTTCCATTCCTGATGCCATGGAGCACATAAATGAAAAGAGTATAGAAAACACTCTGGAATCAATTGTTCGGGCTTATTCTAGTGGCAATATCTTTCATCTAAAGATAAGGGACAAAATTTCTGAGTTAAAAGATCTTTTAGCAAAAGGAGATACTGAATTCGTGAAAGAACCATCCAATGCTTTGCTTTGCTTTGAGGAGATGATACGTGGTAGTGGTTATATGAAGCTACTTGATCTGGATGATGAAGCTGATGAGGAAAGGTATAGAAGAGCAATGGAAGTACCTCTTTCGCCCACTTTGCCTGAAATCGAGAGAATGGATTCCATTCCTACATTTGATGTTATTGATTTAGAGATCAATTCCAATTTATTGAAAGCTGAAAACTGTACATCTCTGATTTGCAATACATTAAGTAATGCGACTCAACTTATTACCAAATCAAATGAAACACTCGCTCCAAGTGTAAGCCGCAGAGTTTTGGATCACGCAACAAGAAATTTGGAAGGTGGTAAGTAGTATCTCAACTTTCCTGTCATTACTTATCCTTTTTTTTGCAAGATAATAATCTAGATGAGTTTGCATATGCAAACTTCTAAAAATTATTTCTGTATTTATATCGCTACCACATTTGAATGTTCATATATGCCCTTTAGAAACTTAATTTCTTACATATATGCCGTTGTACTTCCAAAGATGCCCTTATTCAACAAACCGTATATAATACAAAACATCTTTCTCCCATGAATTGGAGGAATTCCGTACTTAGATGAGAGTATTTTGGTAAGAAAGATGTGCATTCGAGGGGTATATGAAATTCAGATTTTATATATGTATATATGACCCAGCAATATATGTAAGCACTTGCTGATGTTTTATTTGAAAATGAAACAGAAGAAAACTTCAAAGCTGCAAAATATGGTCAAACTAGTTATCTCCTGGTCTCGGACTGCAGTACAAATACAGAAATTACTAAGCAAATGCCCTTACCCAACATCAATTCAGCAGGTGGTCAATGCAGGGGCAATAATGGAAATAAGAGTACTCAAGAGTACTTTGTCATGTTCTCCAGCATGAATGAAAGCAACATAAGAAGGATTGCTAGCTATTGGGACACAATACTTTGTCAAGAATATGCTGCTCCCCCAGAAATTTATGTTGTTGCTGAAGCAATCCACAAAATAGCGTTGGACAAAGAGCTTCTACCTGAGTAAGTTATTTTCTGGTATTAATTTTTTAGGTTCTTTTTATTTGAATTAATCACTTACTCTTTACTGAATCTTTTTTTCTTTTTACGTTAAACCTGTATTCAGCACCATATCTGAGTGCTCTTTCTTGGTTTTAACAGGGAAAAGGCTTCGATCACATTCTCATTATTACTGCGCAACTTATCTTGGATACTTAAATCGAGTTCCAAATGTATCTCGAATGGAGATTTCTCTCTGTGTATTGATTCTCTTGCAAATGAGGTTCATAAAGGTACTACTTTTCATTTTTTGTTGTAGTATCTTGTCTTTTCTGTTTAATATTTATTCATGTGAATTTATGATTTTGCTATTATTTATGTGGTAGATAATTACTCATGGCTTCCTGCATCACCTTTCAATGCCTTCTGCATTCCTAGTTCTTGTAGTTGGTTCACCTTGAACTTCTTCTGGTGGTGATAATATGCTTTTGGAATTATCTGCTATTTATTTTTTACTTCTGTTGTTCTATTTGTAACTATGTTTCTTGCTGAATTAACCTGATTTTATATTTATAGAAAAATTCTCTCTATTAACATCTTTATGATGCCATTGGAGTAAATTTCCATAGCTTTTCCATTTAGATTGGAAAAATCTGGCAATTGTTTAAGTTTGATCACGAACTGAAATGTGGTTATAGATGAACTTTGAGGTGTATATAAGGTGCAGAAACATAAGGGCGTACAAAGAATATGTATAAAAATTAGGGCATGGGTACTGCACAGAAAACTAGAAATCATGGATGTAGATATACTGTAATAACTTTAAGCTAGTTTTCAGATACTAATGTACATCATTAAATTTGCGTAAGTGTCTTAGGTAACATGAAACTGCCTATTTGCCTTGATGTATTATATATTACTCTTATTCTTATTACATCTTTTCTTTTGTCTCCATGAAGACGAGCTATCTATGACTAGGACGAAATTAATGAAATTCTACAGCTCTAAACAAGAAATGTATGGCCTAAAACAAAATTATTAGTTTATAATATACTTAATCTATTTGATGTTTCCGAATTTACCCTTTGTATGTTTTGTCAACAGGTTTGCAAAAATCAAGAAACAAGTTCAATAATTTCATTTTGTGGTTACCTGCTTAACAAATAGTTGACTACATTCTTGCTTAGATCCTTACTCAATTAAGGTTTGAACTGACTGAAATATCTTTTAATTTTTTTTTTGTGTGTGTAGTGATAACCGGCGGCGAAACCCTATTATTATTTTTGGAAGATGGTCTTTTAGGCGTCCTTATCAATTTAATGGAGGACTTTATTACCAACAAAGAAGTTTTTATGTTCTTTGAGGGAAAAAGTGGGCCATTTTCTTCTGCAGCTGCTACATTTGAACAGTTTATTTGTGGGTGCGCTGTATTGGCTTCTATCTGTGCTAGAACTGACCAAATCAGTATGGTTCTAGAACTTTGCTACAAAATTCTTCGTGCGGATAGAAGTTATATTTCTTGGACTTTGCTGGGCCTCCATGTTTTCTCTTCTATATGCGGGGAGAAATTTCTAATTTTGGACGACTATAACTTTCTCATTACTGCAATAAAGTTGGTGGTTTCTCAGCTTGAGAGCAGGAACAAGTCTTTATGTGCTAGTCCTTCGGGTTTTGAGTCAACTTCACCAACCTTCATGCCTTGCAAGAAGTGCCCCTTTTTTATTGGTACAACTTGTATAAATAATTTTATGTGCTTGCTTCTGGACAAGCTACAAGATTGTGCGGCTGGATCAAGCCCATCTTCATTTTATCAAGTTGCAGAATGCCCCATGATAGGTGGAGATGTGAATTGTGGAAGTGAAAAAAAGGGTATGAAGTTTGACTGTGGTGAGGATTGCTATTTATTCAAGTATGGAGACCTTGATGCTAGTTCCACTGACTCTTTAGCTGAGAGGAACCTTTGCTACCTCGCGGATATAGTTTCTTTGGTTGAGCTTGTTGGGTTCCACATGGTATGGACTTTCTTAGCAGCTGATTTTTTTTTTTTTTTTTCTTTTTTAGGTATTAAAAAAAAACTAGCCTGTTATGCTTGTTACTTGAATATTAATTATATATGTCTGTTTATGGTACATTCCTAGTTATATAAGTCTTTATCTGTTATCACATGTTTCTGATGATCAAATTGTTTGTTTCTACAATTAGGGTTGGGATTGGACATACAACGAAGTTGTGGTCCGCCTTTTGAAGATTTTGGACTCATGCAGATCTGAGGCCTCTTCAGCTGCTCTCTTTGTGCTGGTTGGTCAGCTGGGAAGGTGAATATTCTCCCTCTTAACCTTGCATGCTTTGTTTCTTTATTGGCGTATTTCCATTAGTTCCACATAATAATGTAAGCTATGGTGCTAAAATCTATTGAAATGGTTTTAACTTGGTTAACCTGTACAATTCCTATTCGAATAATATTCTCCCAACCCCTCCGCTCAAAACATCCCTCTCGCCCCCCCAACCCCACCAAAAAAAACAAAAAAAAAAAGATAAAGAGAAACATGTGATGTGCTGGGGCTACATATTCCATGCTTCTATTTTTATTCTTTTGTTGCTTAACTGGGGCCTACTAATTCGCCATGTTGAGATCCAGATCAAGGCCTAGGCCCATTAACAGAGCCAATTGTCTTGATATTTTGGTTTTGCCGAATTGATGAGCTTTGTAGGCAGGCAGGCAATTTTTTTTTTTTAGCCCCTTTTATATCTAACATATGCTACAGTGAGTTAAAATCATCTATATAATAATGCGTAGTTTTTTGGCATTTTCTTCATCAGTTTATACTGCAACAGATGACTTGCCATATCGAACTTGACTCCTTATCTATATTCTAATATCAGCATGATCTATATGCTTATTTTGCTAGGTTTGGTATTGATGAGCATGGTTTCGAGCAGAGTGAAGTTGTTGAACTTAGAGACAAATTGTCGCGCTTTACGGAATCTTCCGCCAATGAGAAAAGGAGCTTCCCTATTCAGATATCAGCTATTAGTGCATTGCTTAATCTTCTTCCATTCACATTCAAAGAAATCATCGATGGCAATCATAAATCGCCATCGGATAAAAGCCAGTACAGTCTTTCCTTACAAATACAAAATTGGTTTGCCAAACTAAGCAGAGAGCAAAAAACCGTATCACATAGTCTTTTCACTTGAATTTAAGCGATTCAAGCATCGATCATCGTGTTTCTTATATTAACAGAAGAGATCACATTGTCCTTCTGCGCCAAATGACTATACTACAGCGAGAATGAAAGTGATGAAAGCGACGAGCGGACACGGCAGTTGCAATCAAGCATTTGATCCTTTGGGGGCTTATTTCTTCATTTACAGATTGATTATATCGTATCAGTGGTTCATCCTGCAATTTATTTTTTCATGCTTTTGGGCTATAAAGAAGTTCCTCTATCTTTTCAATGCAGTTTCTACCTGCCTTGTGGAGTCCCAGAGCTTATTAGCTTTGAGGTAGGAATATACTATCTATATGTAGATCGTCGAGAAGCGGAAAGAGTTGATTCGGCTGATCCAAATCTGAGTCGCTGAATCTGAGTCGTCGTCGTTGCGGAAGATCTTTTCCTGTATTATTTGTATTTTCTGATGAATTGAGATGTTGATTTGTAGTTTTCTCCTGTAATTTTGATATTCGCGGGAGAATATTTCTGCCGGGAGCTTTCGCGCTGTACATGCCGGGATTATTAATTTTCTCTTCTCTTGCGTTTTTTGTTTTTCTGGAGCAAACCAGCGTTACTTTAATTTCATAAGATGTTGTTTATGGTGTTATATGTTTTGTGCTTTTGAATGTGTTCTATTAGACATGTCGTATATTTTTGAACCTGACCAAGTTGTGTGTAGAAGACGAATTTTGTAATGTTAAAAAATAATAATATTCTAGAAGAGTTGTTGTAATTTTACGAATTTGATTGGTACAAGTGTGAAATTTTGTGCAAAACTTTGATTCGATCGCGATGGGACTCGAACCCACAATCTCCCGCTCCGGAGGCGAGCGCCTTATCCATTAGGCCACGCGATCACGGCTCATGATTTGAACTGCTAATAATTATTTAATTACTCTCATTCATTTGTAAAAAAAAAAAAAAAAAAAAAAAAAAAAAAATCTAAAACCTTTAGATCTTTGGATTTGCATATTTTTGTTACACTGAAATTTACCAAGCATATGTTGGACTATATAATTTATCAAGCATACTGAAATTTAGCATTAAGATTTTCACGCCTCTGGAGCTGATCTACTTTTTAGTTTGAACTAGTGCGAATTCAATTGTCCCATCATATTCACAATAAAATTTTATTTCTTTAAATAAGATCACATTCTACAAAAGCCGAATCTGAGAACAACACTCTACACTTCAATGTCTCCAAATCTTAATGCTTATATACTTCTAGTTTAAAGTATACCTACAAAAATGTTAGGTAAAAATGTATATAACTTATTTGAAATATATACCATTTTGATTCGACTATCCATCCTTTCAAATTTTTAATTTTTTTTCTAATTTTTCAATTTATTTGATTGGAGTCAGTTAGAGATATTTTGACTCCAAAAATTGGATGTATTACAGATTTAGTTAATATATTTTAAATAATTTTTATAACTATAAATTTATTAAAATAATTATTTTAAATAGTAAAATTAATATGTTTAAAAATTAAATAGTTGATACAAAATGATTCACAGTTGTATAAAGTTTCTATATGTTTTTTCCAAAGAACAATGATACATGTACACCCCAAAAGGATGTACATCTTACACCCACCCATCTAAGAGTGGGGGGTCACTTCACAGATTGTGAAGTGACCCCTCACCACACCCCACCCATTGGATGGGTGGGTGTGTGATGTACACCCCAAATGGGGTGTACAAGTAGCATTTTCCTTTCGAGCAATGCTACATATACACCCCAAAAGGGTGTACATCTTACACCCACCCATCTAAGAGTGGGAGGGTCACTTCAGAGATTATGAAGTGACCTCTCACCACATCCCACCCATTGAATGGATGGATGTGTAATGTAAATGGGGTGTACATCTAGCATTTTCCGTGTACAAGTAGCATTTTTCTTTTCCAAAACATTATCCAAGTTGATGATGGACCATAGTACAAAGGAAATGTCTTGGTGTGATGTGATGTTAGTCATTTTCTCACCCTCCACACCTGCTCTCCAGCCCCACATCTGCAGTTGTGTTTGTCTCCCACAAGTCTCCAAATAGTCTCTTCTGAGTTCTGCCACAAATATTTCAAATAAAAGTAATTTATATTTAGTTATACATTTCTATCTTAAATAAAAGTATAGGATGTTTCAAAAATATATTTTTTACTCTAAATTTTTTTTTATCCAATCATATATTTTTATCTTGAAAAATGAAAACTTTGTTTCGCATTTTTTGAGCTTTGAAGTTATTAATTTGCCAATAATTACCATACAAATACGATGTTAAGGGCCCATTAACCCATGTTTTTTCCAACAACGAAGAACAAGACCAGTGGACCACACTCCATCCTCCCACTATTTAGGGAACAAGCCCTATTTACCCCTTTTTTTATTCTTGTTCTTTGACCTTTTGGCTGAAGACTAGTTTTAAGTCAACCTACATAATTGGGTCAATAATCAAATCTACTGTTTTATTCAGCTCAGATTAAAGAAGTTCTACATTACCACACATGGCATGGTTTTGGGCTTATTGACTGGTTAAATGAGATCTGGGACACTCCGATAACTGATTTGATTATAGAATGATACGATAAAATTTAATTGAGAGTTGTACGAAAATAATTAGTGTGTTATCAGAGAGGAGTCTTGTTTTAACATTTCAGGTCAGTAGTTTAGATATTGAGTAAATAACAATAGCCATTTTGCGACTACTAGATGTCTAGGAATGAATTTTCATAATAACAATTTTTCATGTTTACATATGGACAGATTTTTTGCTGGATGGGTGGTACAAGTGCAAGCAAGAATTTCCTAAGCTTTTTTTTTTTTTTTTTTTTTTCGAGAAATGCTAATTATACACCTAACTTAATTTTGAGCGTTAATTTTGTGCTCATCTTATCCAAATGTTTAGACAATCTAGTTAGATTTGTAGCATTTAAAAAAATAGAAAAGTAATTAATAAAACTGATATGTATAAACCTTTTTTTTTTTTTTTTTTTTTTTTTTTTTTTGAGAGAGAGAGAGAAATAAACCTATCTTTTAATTGAAAAAAATATAAGATTTACGCCTACATATTTTTGTGTGCATAATTTCTTTTACATTTGGTTTTTTTTGGATATTAATTGTCATTACTTTGTTTTTTTTAGAAAAGATATTATGTAATCATTTATTTTAAAAAAAATGCAACTTGTACATCTTATATTTCATCCATTCTGATGTGGGATAAATTTTATTAGTCATTTTGAAATGACTAGTAAAAAATATCTCACTCTTGGATAAATAAAATATGTATCATACACCTTATTTAAAATGTATAGACATTATTTTTGTTTTTTAAATTGAACTTAACTGAATATATAAAACAATTAAAATTCAATTTAGAACTCCAAATATCTCATTAAGCATTTTGTCAAAGGCCCGGATAGTTAGTATCATTATTTTGTATTATTAATTGTTGGATATAAAATATATAAACATTATTATCTACCAACTTAAACTATAAAAAAAAAAAAACGATTATTTCATATAATTAATTTCACATGTTCTCCGAATAAAAAATTTAAAATTCAAATCATATATCATATGTCATGTCAGAGTACTACTATAACTAATTTTTTTCTATTTAATTCCAGCCAATGAGAATGTTGAATATAAATATTAATTTTTTTATTTTTAAAAATTTATAAAAAATAATGAATGAATGTTTCACTATAACAAAATTAGGTTATAGGGACATATGTTTGTGACACTTTTGTATAAGTGTTTTATCTATATTCCATCTATATTCAAAATTATGTTATAGAAATATATTTTTTGGACACATTACAAAAATGTATCGCTATACACCCTAGCGACGACACATATAACAACACTAATAATAAGTGTCGGTATTTTTGCTAGCGACACTTTTTTTCGATTTTAAAAATACTTAAAAATATCGCTATAATATAATTTTGTTGTAGTGTTCGGTATAATTTGACATTAGCTCTAAAAGTTGGATGAACCAATAAAATGGTGAAACATGATATAGCCAAACTGAGAGACACACACTCTCCTGTCCCCTAATGAATCTCCTAAAGGGAAACAAAGGAATTATTTTTTCCACAAGATGAACACTATAAAAAGTAACTCCTTACGTAGCTCTCTAGCTCTTCATATCTCACAATCAAACTAAATCAACCAAAATTAATACATGTCTAATATAGAGACTGCAGCACAAGCAAAACCTATGGCGGTCGCCGCCGTCGGGGCGACAGAGGAGGAGGAGGAGGAGCGCGCGATGTTCAAAGTCGCGATCTCCGTAACCACGGTATCCACCTGCGGCATTCTCGGTTCTCCGACTGTCGGTGGCGGCGGCGGTGGCAGTGCACGGAGGTCGACGTCGTGTTACAAATTCTTCGCGATGTTTTACGTGGTGGCGATGCTGGCAGCATTCACTCTAGGGTTTCTTCTTCTCGTGTTGTCGGTGCGGGTCGGCAGGCCGCGGCGGAGGGCCGCGGCCGCCGTCGCAAGGAAGAAGCTGATCATGTGGGTTAGTCTAGGGATGGTTTATGTTGCTGTGGTCACTGGGACTATTGTAGCATTGGTGGAAAGCTTTTAGAGGCTTGATACAAGTATAGTACTCGCCCGTTTGGTAACGGGATAAGACAGAATTAGTTATTTCAGGATTAAGTATAAAGTACGAAACTAGTGTAAAAAAACGTTTGGGATAATTTCAGGAATAAGAGATTTTGTGTTTGGTATGAGAATGAACAATAAGAAGAATAAAGAGTTTTAATTAAGATAAATTATCTTTTTGCCCTCAAACTTTATTATGTAATAATGAGGTGAGAGATGGTGCCTGGATAGACGTGGGAGGGTATTTAAGAAAAAAGTAAGAGGGTGGTTGGAAAGAGTGAGAACAGTAATTCTTACTTATTCTAGTTGTACCGAAACAAGCTATCCGATTAATTCCTGGTGCGTTTAGAAGAATAAGAAGAATATCCTTCATATTCTCGATTCTATACCGAATCCAAACGGACAAGGGATTACTGCATGCATATGGGCAGAGGGATTGAGGAGTATATATATCATAAGCAATGTTAAATAAGATGATTATAATTGAAAAAAAAAAAAAAATTGAGCTATGCTACCTGTACATCTCTTATTTAGAGTGCACATCCTACACCTAGTCCATTTTAGAATAAACATTCATCTACTCATCATTTTGAAATGACATGTAAAATTCATTCCATCCTAAAATAAACAGAGTATAAGATATACATTCAAAATAGAATATACAAAAAGCATTAACTTTTGCCGAATCAGCCCATCACAGTAATTTACAAACCAGCCTAAAAAAAAAAAAAAAAAAAAATCATTATAAGACCACTTGAAGAAAGTATTTATCGTTCTTACAATATAGCAAATATGAATATTTTAAAAAATATTATTATATAAAATTAATTTATTAAATAATAAATTTTATTATTATTTAAAATTTTTTTTTTTTAAAAAAAGGCAGCATGCTGCCGTTTCATTCATGACGAAAATAAACTTAGCAACTGGGCAACCAGTTTCTGCAGTGGAACAGCCGGGCCCAAAAAAAAAAAAAAAAAAAACTAGGCACAGAATCTGGTCCAGTTCGATCGGCAAAGCCTAATTTCTGCTAGTAAAGCACCGAGACAACGTTTCCTGTTGTCGAAAGACCTTCTGTTTTTTTCCAACCAAATGTTTCACCAGGTGGCCGCGATGGTGGTTAGCGCTTTTTTTTTTCCAATGCACCCTTCTTGAGACCGTTCGCCTCCCATAGCCTGTCAACGATTAAAAATTATTTTTAAATTTTTGATGCTTTAAATCGTGAGAATTTTTAATAATATTAACGCTTTAATACTAATATTTGGTATAAGTGTCGATATATACGTGATGATTTTTTATTTGCTAATATTTTAATTGATGCTTTTAAGATACTAAATTATATTAAAATTCTTTTAAATATTATTAAATATATAAAAAAATATCATTAAATGTTAATTTTCTGTAGTGCATTAGTTGTTTCTAACAAAAATAGTAAAGGATTTAATAGCTTGTATTATGATGTTTTAACTTCAAAACCTAATTATTTCATATTTTAAATTAAATTTATTTCTAATAAAAAAAAAGAAACTAAGTGTAGTAGACAACTTTCTCTCATAAAGGTTGTATGCTACACTTAATTAAAATCGTATTTAAATTGTTAATTCAAAAGATTTATCATCAAAAATAAATTATTTATATTTATAACAATATAGTAACCCTACTATATATATATATATATATATATATATATATATATATATATATATATATATATATATATATATATGAGCAATGCTACACGTACACCCCGAAGGGGTGTATATCATACACCTCCACCATTTTAATGGTGGCGATATCTTTTACGGGTCATATCGATTGACCCATCATCACACCCCACCCATTGGATGGGTGGGGTGTGTGATATACACCCCGAATGGGGTGTACAAGTATCATTTCCCTATATATATATATATATATATATATATTGAAATGCTATTAATAGCACAAGTGATTGGTGCTATTGAGTTTTTATTTGTTGAATTAAAAAATGTGTAGTTGAGATGATAGTAGACCCCTTGGGTTTAATGGATGATTGAAGAAATAGTACAATCTAATGGGTGAAAATAATTAAAGAAGTTGATCTAAGAGTAGAAAACTTGATAGCACCAAATGCTTGGTGCTATCGATAGTATAGTAGCGGGACTCTATGCTATCAATAGCATCAAGTCTTTAAGTTTAATGGGTAGTTGAAAAAATAATATAATGTACGGAGTGAAAATAGTTAAAGGGATAAATCTAACGGTAAAAAATTTAATAAAACCAAGTGCTTTGTGCTATCGATAGCATAATAGTCGATATATATATATATATATATATATATATATATATATATATATATATATATATATATATATATATATATATATATATAATCCGACGTATTCTGTTTTTAAAAATACCAAATACTCGGTGTTTGTAAGTTCTTCACCGTTAGATCTAACCATTTGACTAATTTTATCATACATTCCTACATCAAAGAGTAAAAAATTCATAAGCACTAATAATTTGGTATTTTTACAAGCATATGATGTGGTGACCCAGATCTCTGCAGGGCTTCTACAGTGCGATTAGCAGCTTCTGGAGGCCTATGTGGCATGTCGGCGGTGTTTCTGCACCAATTTGGACTCAAGTGATGGACTTCGGGTGTATAATGGATCACGTGAGTGATCGGAGGACCCCGTCGGATGTTTTGATGTGGTTTCGCGCGAAATGGTTAGTAAAATTGGACTCAGCGCGAAATTTGAGTAAAGAACGCTTCTCCTGGAATTTTCGGCAAATTTTAGAAGAGGAATTTGGCAAATCGGACTTCGGATTTGGATTCAGCGCGCGAAAACGGTCAAGATGGACTATTTATTTGTATTTTTCGGAGTTCGGATGCGAAAACACGGATTTCGAGGTATTTGGTACTGTTCCGGCCGCCGGAGGGGCGCCGGCGGCGGCGGCGGGCGGCGGAGCGCGGCGGCTGGCGGCGGCGGAGACGCGCGGTCCACCGCGGAGGCGTGCACCCGGGGGCTGGCCACGTGGCGGCTCCCAGTTGGCGGGCGCAGCAGGCGCGGTCCACGGGATCGTCGCGGGTGCACGGTGGACCAAGTGGCGACACGTGGCGGCTGGTGGTTGGCGGGTCCTGGTGCGCGCGGTCCACGCAGCGGCAGGGGCTGCCTCGGGATGCGTGCCGGCACGGGGCCGCGGGCGGCGCGGCCGCGCACGTGGGCGCACGTGGGCGCGGCGTGGGCGCGGTCGGGGGCGACGTGGGGGCGCCACGTGGCGCCCCGTGGTTGGTCGGGCGCACCGGTGCACGACCTCTGGTCGCGACACGTGGCGTCCCGTGGTTCGTCGCGGTGCGTGCGCCGGGTGCGGGGAGCAGGAGCGGGACGCGTGGCGGGCCTAGGGGCTTTCGGGCGTGAACAGTAACGGGCCCGGCCCGTTACTGTAGCAGCCCGGAATGCCAAGCGCCCGAAACTTTGGGCCAAAGTCCAAAATTCGGATTTTTCGGGCTGGGCCTTTAAATAGCCGTCTTGTGAGGGAGTTTTGCCCCCTTTCCCGAGCTCCCCTGCCCATGGCCCCTTTAGGAAAGTTGTAGATCTTGGTGTTGTGCATCTTCTGGCAGAGGCCCGGATTTTTTGGAAGCCGCGGCGTCGACGACTTCGGCATCGGAGCGCAGTGTGGCGATTTTTCATCGGAGGCCCGTTATCGTCGCAGTTTGATCTGGGAGGTCTACAGAGCTACTCCGTCAGTATTTTTGGACGATTTCTGCGGCGTTGGAATCACGAGAGGTACGTCTTCGACTTTCGTGTTGATCATCTTGCTGGATTCAGAGTTTATGACACGGTTTTCGAGGCATTTCTAAGCCGCTGTTTTCTGGTGGAGTTTTTGGACAGCGGCCCCTTGCCGGAATTTTATCTCCGCACCCGAGTGTCGGATTGAGACGAGCCTATACACTTTTTGGATCTACTCGTCGCAAGGATTATCATTGTATTTTTCCGGGATTTTCTGAGGCTTTCCCGAAGGTATACTATTCCTCTTTTATCTGTGTTTGAGTTTACAGTTGTGTGGTTGTGAGTGTTTGCGCACCTGTACTGTGGAATTTGTAACTTGGCCTACGGGGCTCGGATTTGGGCGTGCAGGTACCCGTTTCGAAGGACTCGACGAGATTCTCGCTGTGATATTTTTATTGGAATTTTTGGAGTTCGTTTTACAGGTGAAAATTTCGCATTAAGGGGACTGTTCCCAGCAGATTTGTGATGCTTGGATTTTATGGAATTAAGTGTAACTTTGGGTTGTGTTTTTGTACCCAGGAGGTATTGATCACTGTTCCCGTATTGTTGGATTGGTGGGTGTGTAGAGATATCTGTTTCTGGACTTTCTCAGCTGTACGACTCCGGACAGTTAGCATTTTCAGGTGGGTGGCCTTGTCTCCAAGATTGACGGACTGTGCTTTAAATCTGCTATAGTAGGACTATGCATGATAGTGAAATGCTTGTGCAGCATGTTAGAATGTAGGAATTGCTATTCCTTGTATTATCTGATGGTATTGTCATCTCCTTGCTTTCTACCATCTGTAAATTATAGTTATTGGAACTTGACCTAGCACCCCGTCATATGTTGCATGTGTAACCAGACTAGTAGAAAACCCTCACTTGGGCTAGGGTTATTTCTGCTTTAGACATCCACACTTCTACTTTCCTGGACATAGTGTTCTTCCTCGCCCGGGTAGTGGGCCGAGTGGTCAGGAGTTATCTTTTAGTGTGGGATGCATGTTACACTCGTGCTTGGGAGCAGAGTGGAGTCTGGTAGATGTAGTTGGTTGTTCATCTGTAGCGGGAGCCGTTGGGTAGACGGCAGTCCCGAGATGTTTTATTTTTCTTGTTTTATCTGTCGCCACTGTGCTAGTGGCAGCGGTAGATCAGTGTTAGCAGGACCTTAAACCCAGAACCTTTTTGGACACACATATGATTTTTATCAACCAAATGGTTTCTTCCAAGCATCGTAGGGTCGCCGGAGTCGGTTCATGTTTGATTGGACGAAGGCATTAGCCCTTCGAGGCTTAGATATAAAACTTGATTTCAACTGTTTTCCTAAGCAGAACAAAAAAAAATCATTAAATATGGATTTCTTACAGATCAGATGGCTTCAGTAAGAAATGTCACAGTTTTTCCTATAAATTAACCACCGAGATGATTCGAGTGGTCTGGGTTCTAAGGTCTGCCTTTTCTTGGGATGAGAACAACGAGAGGCTATGCCTAGTGCCTGTTCTTGTTTGATTTGGGTTGTAGGTTCTAGTCTTTCGGTGTTCCCGGACCCTTCATTGGGTCAGTGGTTGAGATGTTCGGCCTGTTTGGCCTGTTGAGTCAGCTGTTCGCAGTGGATGCGATGTCGGCCTGTTGAGGCAGTTGTTCGCAGTAGATGCGACGTTTGGCCTGTTTGGCCTGTTGAGACAGTTTCTCGCAGTGGATGCGACTTGGTGCCATGAGTTGGCAGAGTGTGATCTAGAGGTTGTTTCTCTGAATTAGTGGTGGGGTGGTTCTCCCACTTAGCCTTGAGGATCTTGGGGTTCTGGCAGATCGAGTCGTGGAGGTTTCCCGACTCAGCCATGGTCGTGCATTTATCAGATTGAGTCGTTGAGGGTTCTCCGACATAGCTGTGAGAGTGTGTTGGGCTATTCCTGTTCGAGTCGAGGTTCTTTTTCCGACTGAGTTGTGCTTTGAGCTTGGAGTTACCGATCTGTTTGATCGTGGATCATAGCCTGCATGAGCCACATTTGAGCTTTACAGAGATACTTGAGATGGGTTACTTTTTACTCGAGCGGGTCGCTCCCCTCGAGTGCCACTCCGGAGTAGGCGAGACCGGGTTGTTATACCGGCGTGAGATTGAGCTTTTCTATCGCGACTTGTCGTTGCATTTGTCCCTCTGGCTGTGCTGGTGTTGGCAGTCATGGACGCCCTACGTAAGTCCGCTCCTCCGGGACGTAACGGCAGTAGATCCTACGTAAGTCCGCTCCTCCGGGACGTAACGGCAGTAGATCCTACGTAAGTCCGCTCCTCAGGGACGTAACGGCAGTAGGTTGGCGCAGGCTTGACTGGACCCGAGGAGGCAGTCAGTTCAGATTGAGTGATCAGAGATGAGAGTTAGTTGTGGCATCATGTTCTTTCTGTCCCACTCTTTGAGCATCTAGATAGAGGCATAGTAGCTGTAGAGTTTACTTTTCCCAGCTTTCCTTACAGCACTGCTTTTGTTACTTTATGCCTCTAGTGGACTTAGTGGGCAGACCGTCGGGCTTGTTGGCGGCACCCACTGAGAACTACTTGGGACGTAGTTCTCACACCCGTCGTGGTGTCTTTTCCCACAGGAACTTCTACTCTGGTTCCTGTTGTTCCTGTTGCTGATCCTTCTGACCGAGCGAGGGAGTCGCGAGCTAGTTCCCTACCCGTCGTTGGAGTGTAGCGGTACCCCTTCAGAGGAGAGCTTCAGTAGATTAGTTATTTTATTTTCCTTCTTTGAGAGACTGTTGTAGTGAGGATTGTTGTATTGTGAGCCTGTACACTGTTGTATTTATTGGAGATACCTCCCGGTTGAGTTCAGAGTGTGTATATGAGGATTTTGTATGATTATCATTTTGGGAGACGGACATTGTTGTTTTATTTCCAGTGGTGCAGTGATTGATTTAGTTATACAACAGATTTTTATTTTTTAGCTCTGATATCTGTTTAGCTGTAGTACTTCTCTTGCAGGTAGGACGCTTCGCCTATGCGGGTTTGGCATAGGCGGCGGATCTGTTGGCGAGCCGGGTCGCAGTTTCGACCCCGGGGCGTGACAGATTATAGTGGTATCAGAGCCTAGGTTGTAGGTCATTGAGGACTTAGAAACCCTAGGCTTGTGGTTGGACATTAGGATGACTACGTGAGAGTCGTGACTTTTAGCGAGAGTCCTGATCGAGTTTTGTACCTCTCCCAAGAGACGGGATGAGTGATTGGCATGTTTATGCTCCTAAGCGATTATGTTGGCTGCAGACAACATAATGCTGTGGAATTGATAACATGTCTTAGACTTTCGCTGGATTGGGTCGTTTGGCTGTTGTGTCCTGATGTTTGTTATTGTGCAGTGGTCTACGGTGCTTGTGAGACGTCGTGCAGTGAGGAATGCGCTTTCCGCATCTGATTAGTAACCCGAGCAGCGGGAGGCAGAGCTATCAGAGCAGAGCGAGACCCAAGAGTTATGGAACCAGATGGCACAGATGTCGGAGGCTGTCCGATGCCAGGAGGAGGCCATGGAACGTTTGATGCGCTTGTTGGAGCAGAGAGCATAGCTAGTTGCAGTACCGCTTGAGTGTCCTCCAGTACTTTTCTTCCTATGCAGTGGTATCTTCAGTTGTACCAGTGGCGCCGATGGAGCGAGCAGCCCCCTCCGTGCCGACGAGCAGTGCCGAGGCACCGAGGCAGGGTGGATAGTGGATAGTAGCTGAGCTTCGGGACGTCTTTGATCGATGGAGCCAGTTCCGGCAGTCTGAACCATCCCGATTCATAGGTTTGAGTTGGAGCCTTGTAGGCAACAATTGGGGTTGGTGGTGATGGAGAGACTATCTGAGAGCCTTCATGTGCTAGGGAGTTTATGCAATTGTTGAACTGCACGCTCCAGGTTTCGAGGGACGAGGCGCATAGGATATGTTTGACGGGGAATGGTTTGCGCCAGGATACCTTTCAGTTTAGTTGGTCCCTCCGTTTTGAATTATTGACGCTTCGATGGGTAGGCATTGTGTGTGGAGCATGACGCTGCTGTTTCTTTGGATAGGGATCGGCCGCCAGAGGCGAGTTCTGGATATCGGCGTTTGGCGTCGGGTGATGGAGGACAGACTGACCGGCAGAGGTATTTCTCATCTCCGTACCTGGATGGCGAATTTTCGAGATGCCAGAGATCGGGTGGACCCCGATGGCAGCATCAACCTCTATATCGGAGTGGCGCAGCGGTAGCGTGGATTTGTTATCTGCGGAGGACTTTGACCTTCTGCGAGGCAGACGAGAGGAGATTTGGTTGTTGAGGTCGTTAGAGCACACCGGTTTTAGCGACAGTGTGAGAGGTGCTTACGGCGGCACCGGGACCCAAAGGTATCTCTGTTGCCACGAGATTCCGGGTGTGATTTCACCTGAGCTGCTGATAATGCCGCCGGTTAGGGAGATAGAGATTGAGTTTGGCGTGGTTCGGGGAACCGCGCCACCCTCGGCAGCACCTCATTGGATATTGCCAGTAGAGCTGTGAGAGCTGATGGCGCAGTTGCAGGATCTGAGGATCGAGGGGTCTGTTTGACCTAGTGCCACATCGTTGATACACGATTGTGAGGGCCTTTATGGGTCGAGTGTAGACAGGTCCAAGTATTATTCTGGACCTTTTGATGGAATTATACTCCGGCAGATGTACGATTGATGCAGGTACAGATTTTGGAATCTTACGGCTGAGTATTTCGCCAAGATGGTGTTCAGGTCACGGTAGGGGCATTATGTTTTAGTAAGGCCAATTGGATTGATTAGCGCCCTGCCACTCTTTTGGTTTGAGGAATTGTGCTCCAGCTGTACTTGATTGCTTTGGTAACAAGATCCTCCAGGGATATTATGATCTACTCCCAGAGCGACTTGGAGCATGAGGAGCACTGGTGGTTGTGTTATTATGCTGTGTGGATGAAACTGTATGCCAGGTTATTGGGATACAAGTTTTAGCTTTAGAAGCTTACCTTCTTGGGTCACATTGTGTTAGCCATGGGAGCGGCGGTGGAATTCCGGCCAATGTGGATGCTATTTGAGTTTGGCTGAGATCAACATTTATTGTTGAGGTGAGGAGCTTTTTGGATTTCGCAGTGCCAGGAGAGCATGGCGAATGGATGATGAGACTGGTACTAGCGCCGATTGCAGCATTGCCAGAGATGGGGGATGGACCTTGTGTCAGTGATGCCTCCCATTGTGGCTGTGGAGTTACCATTGGGTTATTCTTGAGCATTTGTATCACCCCGCTAGGGCCACTGTGGTGGCGGATACCTGGAACCGGAGAGCTATTTGGGGTTGAGTTTGATGATTCCGTTGCTGGCGCTGGGTGGGACCGTTGCGGAACAGGGCTCGAGGTTGTGTCCCTGAGGGTCCCTTTTGACGGTAGACTGCGGTGAAGCAGTCCCTGCGGATGGTCAGGATCCTAGAGTGATTGAGCGAGGACCCTAGCCGATTAGGGCTTCTCTTCTTTGGATGACCGTATGGGTATGTCTCGGATCGCCTGCTTGAGCTGGCACTAGGGAGCGGTTTTGGTGCGTGCTACATTGGTTGTTCTCTCTTTTCCCCCAGCCTTTTCTTCCACGTCTCAGCTCGGGAGTGTCAGGCTTGTGGATTCCTCGCCCGTGATGGACTCGTTTCCTCTGAGATCTGCGAGTACTTGTGGTACGAGGGATGCCGTTGCAAATTCTGGCTCGTGAGATGAGAGAATTATGCAATTTGGGCCATGCCGTACCGGTTGTTGTTGTGTTGTGGAGTAATCACGGGGAGTGACAGGTGACTCGACAGCTGGAGACGGCAGTGTTATGTACCTACCCTTGTTTTTGTGGCACCTTTTGGGTTGAGCTAGTTTCGAGGACAAAACTTTCTTTAGTGGGGGAGGATGTGGTGACCCAGATCTCTGCAGGGCTTCTACAGTGCGATTAGCAGCTTCTGGAGGCCTATGTGGCATGTCGGCGGTGTTTCTGCACCAATTTGGACTCAAGTGATGGACTTCGGGTGTATAATGGATCACGTGAGTGATCGGAGGACCCCGTCGGATGTTTTGATGTGGTTTCGCGCGAAATGGTTAGTAAAATTGGACTCAGCGCGAAATTTGAGTAAAGAACGCTTCTCCTGGAATTTTCGGCAAATTTTAGAAGAGGAATTTGGCAAATCGGACTTCGGATTTGGATTCAGCGCGCGAAAACGGTCAAGATGGACTATTTATTTGTATTTTTCGGAGTCCGGATGCGAAAACACGGATTCGAGGTATTTGGTACTGTTCCGGCCGCCGGAGGGGCGCCGGCGGCGGCGGCGGGCGGCGGAGCGCGGCGGCTGGCGGCGGCGGAGACGCGCGGTCCACCGCGGAGGCGTGCACCCGGGGGCTGGCCACGTGGCGGCTCCCAGTTGGCGGGCGCAGCAGGCGCGGTCCACGGGATCGTCGCGGGTGCACGGTGGACCAAGTGGCGACACGTGGCGGCTGGTGGTTGGCGGGTTCCTGGTGCGCGCGGTCCACGCAGCGGCAGGGGCTGCCTCGGGATGCGTGCCGGCACGGGGCCGCGGGCGGCGCGGCCGCGCACAGTGGGCGCACGTGGGCGCGGCGTGGGCGCGGTCGGGGGCGACGTGGGGGCGCCACGTGGCGCCCCGTGGTTGGTCGGGCGCACCGGTGCACGACCTCTGGTCGCGACACGTGGCGTCCCGTGGTTCGTCGCGGTGCGTGCGCCGGGTGCGGGGAGCAGGAGCGGGACGCGTGGCGGGCCTAGGGGCTTTCGGGCGTGAACAGTAACGGGCCCGGCCCGTTACTGTAGCAGCCCGGAATGCCAAGCGCCCGAAACTTTGGGCCAAAGTCCAAAATTCGGATTTTTTCGGGCTGGGCCTTTAAATAGCCGTCTTGTGAGGGAGTTTTGCCCCCTTTCCCGAGCTCCCCTGCCCATGGCCCCTTTAGGAAAGTTGTAGATCTTGGTGTTGTGCATCTTCTGGCAGAGGCCCGGATTTTTTGGAAGCCGCGGCGTCGACGACTTCGGCATCGGAGCGCAGTGTGGCGATTTTTCATCGAGGCCCGTTATCGTCGCAGTTTGATCTGGGAGGTCTACAGAGCTACTCCGTCAGTATTTTTGGACGATTTCTGCGGCGTTGGAATCACGAGAGGTACGTCTTCGACTTTCGTGTTGATCATCTTGCTGGATTCAGAGTTTATGACACGGTTTTCGAGGCATTCTAAGCCGCTGTTTTCTGGTGGAGTTTTGGACAGCGGCCCCTTGCCGGAATTTTATCTCCGCACCCGAGTGTCGGATTGAGACGAGCCTATACACTTTTTGGATCTACTCGTCGCAAGGATTATCATTGTATTTTTCCGGGATTTTTCTGAGGCTTTCCCGAAGGTATACTATTCCTCTTTTATCTGTGTTGAGTTTACAGTTGTGTGGTTGTGAGTGTTTGCGCACCTGTACTGTGGAATTTGTAACTTGGCCTACGGGGCTCGGATTTGGGCGTGCAGGTACCCGTTTCGAAGGTCTCGACGAGATGCTCGCTGTGATATTTTTATTGGAATTTTTGGAGTTCGTTTTACAGGTGAAAATTTCGCATTAAGGGGACTGTTCCCAGCAGATTTGTGATGCTTGGATTTTATGGAATTAAGTGTAACTTTGGGTTGTGTTTTTGTACCCAGGAGGTATTGATCACTGTTCCCGTATTGTTGGATTGGTGGGTGTGTAGAGATATCTGTTTCTGGACTTTCTCAGCTGTACGACTCCGGACAGTTAGCATTTTCAGGTGGGTGGCCTTGTCTCCAAGATTGACGGACTGTGCTTTAAATCTGCTATAGTAGGACTATGCATGATAGTGAAATGCTTGTGCAGCATGTTAGAATGTAGGAATTGCTATTCCTTGTATTATCTGATGGTATTGTCATCTCCTTGCTTTCTACCATCTGTAAATTATAGTTATTGGAACTGACCTAGCACCCCGTCATATGTTGCATGTGTAACCAGACTAGTAGAAAACCCTCACTTGGGCTAGGGTTATTTCTGCTTTAGACATCCACACTTCTACTTTCCTGGACATAGTGTTCTTCCTCGCCCGGGTAGTGGGCCGAGTGTTCAGGAGTTATCTTTTAGTGTGGGATGCATGTTACACTCGTGCTTGGGAGCAGAGTGGAGTCTGGTAGATGTAGTTGGTTGTTCATCTGTAGCGGGAGCCGTTGGGTAGACGGCAGTCCCGAGATGTTTTATTTTTCTTGTTTTATCTGTCGCCACTGTGCTAGTGGCAGCGGTAGATCAGTGTTAGCAGGACCTTAAACCCAGAACCTTTTTGGACACACATATGATTTTTATCAACCAAATGGTTTCTTCCAAGCATCGTAGGGTCGCGGAGTCGGTTCATGTTTGATTGGACGAAGAAGGCATTAGCCCTTCGAGGCTTAGATATAAAACTTGATTTCAACTGTTTCCTAAGCAGAACAAAAAAAAATCATTAAATATGATTTCTTACAGATCAGATGGCTTCAGTAAGAAATGTCACAGTTTTTCCTATAAATTAACCACCGAGATGATTCGAGTGGTCTGGGTTCTAAGGTCTGCCTTTTCTTGGGACGAGAACAACGAGAGGCTATGCCTAGTGCCTGTTCTTGTTTGATTTGGGTTGTAGGTTCTAGTCTTTCGGTGTTCCCGGACCCTTCATTGGGTCAGTGGTTGAGATGTTCGGCCTGTTTGGCCTGTTGAGTCAGCTGTTCGCAGTGGATGCGATGTCGGCCTGTTGAGGCAGTTGTTCGCAGTAGATGCGACGTTTGGCCTGTTTGGCCTGTTGAGACCAGTTCTCGCAGTGGATGCGACTTGGTGCCATGAGTTGGCAGAGTGTGATCTAGAGGTTGTTTCTCTGAATTAGTGGTGGGGTGGTTCTCCCACTTAGCCTTGAGGATCTGGGGTTCTGGCAGATCGAGGCGTGGGAGGTTTCCCGACTCAGCCATGGTCGTGCATATCAGATTGAGTCGTTGAGGGGTCTCCGACATAGCTTGTTGAGGTGGGGGCTATTCTGTGCGAGTCGAGGGTTCTTTTCCGACTGAGTTGTGCTTGATGATTGGATGGTTACCGATCTGGTTGATCGTGGATCATCGCCTGCATGAGCCACATTTGAGCTTTGACAGAGATTACTTGAGATGGGTCGACTTGTACCGAGCGGGTCGCTCCCCGAGTGCACTCGAGGTAGGCGAGGACCGGGTTGTTATACCGGCGTTGAGATTGAGCTTT